>CM038795.1:96817033-97202314 GCA_021764765.1 Vicia sativa | reverse complement strand
AAGTTTGAGTTCTCGATGAAGACATTATGTATATCAGAGATTGTAACATTCCGTGCCTCGAAGAAGGACCCAGCCGTGCTCATGGTGGACGATGGCATTCGATGGAGCCTCAAATGCATTGGGAAACGGTGTTGGCGCCCGCTATCACTTCTCCAACCGGTTTTCATATTCCATTCAACGCCGTAACTGCTTTGATTGCACCAATAATGTGGCCGAGTACTAAGCTTGTATTTTTGGGATTGAAGCGCCCATTGATCCGAGAATCAAGATCTTAGCGTATATGGAGATTCCGCTTGGTAATTAGTCAAATCAATGGAGATTGGGAGACGCCATCCCGAATTTGATTCCATACCGAGATCATGTCCTGCTGATCCCTTATTTCGACGAGATCACTTTTGATCACATCCCAAGGGAGGAGAACAATTTGGCGATGCTTTGGCTACTCGTCATCCATGTTTAAGGTCGATGGGCGAATGACCCATGCCTATCACTATAATGAGGTTGGACGAGCTCGCTCGCTATGAAGTGGTGAAGCAGATGAAAACCTTGGTTCTATGACATCAAAAGGTATCTCGAGACGAAAGAATACCCGATGATGCTCCATCGTTGATAAGAAGGCCTCGCGCAAGTACTCGCCAAATTTTTCCTCAACGGCGGTGTGTTGTACAAAAGGAACTATGACTGTTTTGCTCGATGGATAGACACGAAGCAAATAAGATTATAGAAGAAATTCATGAAGGTTCCTTCGGACGCATTCTAGTGGACACACCATGGCCAAGAAGATCTTGAGAGCAGCTATTATTGGTCCACCATGGAGAACGATCGCTACAACCATGCTAAACATGTTACAAATGTCAAATCTACGCCGATAAGATGCATGTGCCACTTCTTCATTAAATGTTTTGACTTCTCCATGGCCTTGCGATGTGGGGCATTGATATGATTGGAGAAATTAAGCCCACCGCTTCTAATGGACATCGATTCATCCTTGTTGCCATTGACTACTTTACCAAATGGGTTGAGCAAGATCTTATGCTCGTGTCACTAGACAAGTGGTCACACGCTTCATCAAGCATAATATCATTTGTCGCTATGGGGTTCCCGAGAAGATCATTACGATAATGGCTCGAATCTCAACAACAAAATGATGAAAGAGTTGTGCGACGATTTCAAGATAAAACATCATAACTCTTCTCCATACCGTCCAAAATGAATGGTGCCGTGGAGGCGCAAACAAAAATATCAAGAAGATTGTGGTAAGATGGTTGTCACTTACAAGGATTGGCACGAGATGTTGCCATTTGCCTTGCACGGCTATCGCACTTCAACACGCACGCCAATGTGTGCAACCTCTTCCTTGGTATACGGTATGGAAGCAGCCCCACTGTAGAAGTTGAAATCCTTCCTTAAGGATTTTAACAGATGTGCAACTCGATGAAGTAATGGATTCAAAGCAGACTTGACCAATTGAATCTCATCGACGAGAAGAGATTGACACTATTTGTCATGGACAGCTATACCGAAGCGTGATGAAAAGGGCTTTCGACAAGAAAGTGTGTCCTCGAATTTGCCGGTGACCTTGTGTCGAAAAGAATTTTGCCTCCCAATAGTACCGACGCCGGGGCAAGTGCTCCAAATTATGAAGGACCGTATGTTGTGAAGAAAGTTTTCCTGAGGAGCTATGTTGCTCATGACTATGGATGGAGAAGATTTCTCACCCGATCAATGCAGTATGTAGTCAAAAATACTGCATAAAAGAGACCGTTAGGTTGACCGCCTAAGCAAAATAAGGCATCCCGACGAACCAAGAAGTTCGGGCAAAAGTTAGGATAAATATAAAAGATTGTACACCCGCAAGTCGAAACCGAAGGGCGGCTTGGGCAAAAGGGTATCCCGTGATTGAAACCCGAAAGGGCGGTCAGTGCAAAAATTAGGGATTCAAGGACGACACAATCGCACGACACATGTTTTGGCGGCTTATTTACAAAACTTGATAATCCGAGAGGATCGGCTTAGGCTAATCGAGCATTTCGGATAGCTCAATGTTAAGGGATGTTGAAGTTGTGAAGAGTATGGCGGATTCAGATTCGACAAAATCCATGATTTTATTGTCACCTTTTCTTTTAACTTTGATGTATAAGCAATTGCCTCTTTCGTGATTTGCTTCTTGATGTAAATGCTCATTTACGGCTAATCAATCAATAAAATTACTTTCATCCAAACCGTGTTTTCTATCATTTATCTCTGCCTTATTTTCATGTATTTTTAACTGCTTTGTTTACAAAAACGACGTCCGATGTTTTAATAAACTTTGCACATAAAAACATTAGTGCCCAACGGCACATGGCATAATTTCTGAAGTTACTTGGAATTACGGGTACACGGCATTAACGATTGAAACAGTTGATCACTCAGTAGGTAATTATTGTTATATCTCCTGCTTACGTGTTTTTGTTATGCAAAGATTTTAAATAAAGATGCAGCACGCTCGAGCTTAAATCTCCAACAAAACTTCTTTTCTCCCACAAGGGATATCCATGGCATATGTGCGCCTTGATGTTATTGCTCCTTCCCGAAGCGTAAGATCGCAAAGAACGGTTTACACCAAAGAAGATCATTTTCAAAGGCTCACTTGTCAAGATGTTGTCGACCCTCTTAGGCTAGAGCTCAAATCGTGAACTCTACGCACACGATTGTCATCCCGTATGAATGATAATCTCCGAGTTACTTTCCCGATGCTAATCATGAAAGATGATACTTATTCCACAATCCCCTATCAGGTCCGGACTATCATCTCTTTGATGAAGACCGATGATTGTATTCAATTCATGGAGGGTTGATGTTCCCCAGCTCACAATTGTCTTTAGTCCCTGGTGAATCATTAAAGCATGCATCATTGCATTACATAGCATCCTCAAAAATGCGTAGCATTTCCATTGATATGGAGCATTACGCTAAAAATAATGATCTCAAACATGCATCTAAGCATAACGATTAAAATGTTTCTAGTACTTTTCGCTCCCAAGAGAAGTTTATCAATAAAAAATCCCCAAGTGGTATTCCCACGTAGTTCCCTCAAGAAATTCTTCTTGTTGTTATCTCAGATTTTGACCCGTGTCGGTCTCCTACATCATTCAAGTTCAATATATTTACCAAGCGCCTGCTTTTGCAAATTCTCATTGTTGGTTATCTTACCCATGTTTGCCTCTCGCTGTTAGAGTGCGAGTAAGAGTTGTGTCTAACCTTTCTTGCTTTTCAATTGTTTGAGTATCCATACTTGTGTGGTAATTCATATAATTGCCACTCTTGAAGAATTACACCCCGCCTTTGGCCTCGAGGGATATTGTTTTCTTGCACATTTGCAAAATTTTAAGTCCAACGTAGTTTGGCGGTCCTCTAGAGATCCCCTTTGTTTGGCCTCTTTCGTGAATTGCCTTCGACGACGATTTTACCATTCCATATCTTTCCCCGAGTCCTGCCTCCAATGGTTCCTTCCTATATGTGTTCAATATCCTTACCGATATGCTCTCTATATGTGTCCAATATCCTTACCGCATGTATATTTTCAAACCTTTGTTAGAGTCTCGGTCGGTCTCTTTCCAATGATGTCTAATATCCTTACCGACATATGCTCCTTATATGTTCAATATCTTACCAACATGTATATTCGATCTTATGTGTCCAATATCCTTACCGGCATGTATATTTCAAACTCTTTGTTAGAGTCGTTTCGCCGGTCTCTTTCCAAAGGTATGTCTAATATCCTTACCCGATATATACTCCCCTATATGTGTTCAATATCCTTACCGAACATGTATATTCGATCTTTATGTGTCCAATATCCTTACCGGGCATGTATATTTCGAAACCTTTGTTAGAGTCGCCTCTTCGGTCTCTCTCTTCCGTTGTATGTCTAATATCCTTACCCGACATATACTCCTATATGTGTTCAATATCCTTACCGAACATGTATATTCGATCTATGTGTCCAATATCCTTACCGGCATGTATATCAAACCTTGTTAGAGTCGCCTTCATCGGCCTCTTCCTGTATGTCTAATATCCTTACCGACATATGCTCTATATGTGTTCAATATCCTTACCGAACATGTATATTCGATCTTTATGTGTCCAATATCCTTACCGGCATGTATATTTTCGAACCTTTGTTAGAGTCGCTCGGTCGGTCTCTTCCTCGTGTATGTCTAATATCCTTACCGACATATGCCCTATATGTGTTCAATATCCTTACCGAACATGTATATTCGATCCTTATGTCCAATATCCTTACCGGCATGTATATTTCAAACCTTTGTTAGAGTCGCCTTCGGCCGGTCTCTTTCCTGTATGTCTAATATCCTTACGACATATGTTCCTTATATGTGTTCAATATCCACCGAACATGTATATTCGATCTTTATGTGTCCAATATCCTTACCGGCATGTATATTTCAACATTTGTTTGAGTCGCCTTCGGCCGATCTCTTCCAAAGGTATGTCTAATATCCTTACCCGACATACCGTAACTGCTCAAATCCCACCTGCTCAAAAAAAAAATCACAAAAAATATAGAAAGTCAAAATTGTCAAAAAATGCAAAAAAAACATTTATACTTGTTCTTCTCGGAGTTAAATTTTGTTCTTAGTATTTAATCTTTCTACCTTGAAAGCTCGAAGGCTAGCACCAATCTCACTTTCGTGTTTAAGATGATTAAATAGGGCAACTGCTGCACCCCAAAATTTGCCCTCCTATCGATTTATCCGGTTTAGGCTTCAGATTTATCATAACACTCACATGCATTCATATCACCGGGTTTATGGTTACGGATTGAGTTGATTCCCAAAGATTTCTCCGCTGGAGCGTAAAGGCCGTGTTTTCACCAATTGGGATATTTGAAAATGACGAGGTTTAATGTTAAATCTTATTCGCTCATATCTATCTCCGGCTGGGCTTGGTGTTCATTGTTGAATTGAATGGTCCGTTTGATGGAGCTATGAACTGGTTATATTAATATCATTACCTCCCGATTCAGAGATCAATTCATCACGTTTAGGATCTACTGTTGTTTCGAGTTCATTGTTCAAGGATGTGAAGGATGGATATGATTATCCGATTATTGATCAACAATTCAAGTTCTAGTGCTCGCCAACCTTGTTCGTTTGGCAATAGTTGATGTGTGAATACTGCCCGCAGGGTCTGCTTGCAAGATTTAAGGATGTCCAAGTTGCCACATGTTGAGATCTTTTCCGTCACGCTCATCGCCACAAGATTCGGGGCATTCTATGAAAAACTAGAAGCTTCCTTTGGAATCGCTTGGTTCCAATTTTACCCACCACTGAATATGGGTCGATTTGGAAATGCGTTGATGATTCCATTATTTTCAAGTGGAACCTATCGATTAATTCAAAAGGTGAAATCGCCAAGTTGATCGAGGTTTTTGATCAAGAGTTCCATTTGAAACTTAGAGTTTCAATTTTGTCTCAAGAAGCAAAAGGTCTGAATTTCTACGAGAATGGATAAGAATGGAAACTTTGTACGGAAGTTCAAATGGGATTAATTTAATTACAAGATAACTTGATTTCTAGTTTTTTTATCACAAATTCAAAGCTTTTATAATGTGCATTATTGAGCTCAAGGAGGATTTAGGAAATTGAATACATATTCAAATTTCATTCATAAGTTCTCTTAAGACCTCATTCTTTTTTTAGAACTTGAATCAAGATCATACATGACAATTTTTCCCAAGTTCTAAAAATGCAATGACCATGTTATCACTCATTTGATTCAAGGCTACGATTGAGTGTAGATGAAGTGGAATTGAATACATTTGTTAATCAACATTTCGACATGGTTTGTTTAACCAAATTACTTTTGGTTCATGACAAATTTTTGGGAATATTTTATTCACAAATTTCCAACTTTCATACAATTGTTACAACGATTGAATTTTGAAGAATTTGAAACTAGGACTCAAATTGGTACATAATTCCAAGTCTTGCATTCATAAAAATTCAAGAGTTTCACACTTCAAGGTTTTATTTGCACAAGAATGTAAGAGCAAGTCTAGATATATTTTATAATTCATCATATCCACAATACAAGCTACAAAGTTTCTACAATGCAAGTATTTTCTAAAACAATATGTGGATTTTCCAAGCTGCCAATGTCTTCATGAATGTGTTTTGACTGCGTCGAGCATTCCAATCCTCCAAATGTCTTCTTCATTGTTCTTTCCGAACTCGTAGCATTTCTCATGTTCATGAAACAAACAAAGAAACTTAGAATAAACGGACAAAGAATGATAACATAAACAAGATACAAGATACGCAATTTTCAAATCATCATTAGGATTTTCTTTCCGAATCAGTCAGTAAGGGTTTCAATCGTTCAAAACAGCCTCATAGCGAATCACCGTCAAAACTCGCTTATTAAATCCTCAAGGGTGTACCCTTGGTTCACAAAGGAGGTGGAAAGAAGATGAGGAAAGCATTTAAAACAGCTTTGGCATGACAAAGGTCGTAGCTTTACATGTGGCAGCAAGGGTATACACCTTTTCGGCAAGATTTACCATAAACAGATCCAACACCAAGATATCAAAACAAATAACAGAAAATAATACTAATACAAATATATCAAAACAGATATCAAAATATAACATCGAAGCCCAAAACAGATGCAAGGCCCACTTTCAACCACAAGAAGCCTCAAGGGCTAAAGAACGAAAACCCTAATCGATAAAGATAAAACATTGAAGTTTATAACACAAAGGGAGAACTGCTCACCAAAACCCTAGCCGAATTCGATAACCCTAACAAAGATACTCATCAAGCCAAAACCTGTAACAACATTCAACAAGCCAAAACCACAAAACGATATTCAACCATCAAAAACCCAGAACGCCCTAAAAATAGCTCTCATCATTTTCCGAAAAAGAAATCCTTCATAAAGAGAAGACGAGGAAGAAGCAAAGCTTAAGGTAAAAAAAGAGGAGATCTCACCGGGGTTGCGGTCAGGCCGCCGTCCACCGCCTTCGTTCTCCTTTCCTTATTTCCAAGATTCGTTTTTTCCTCACATCATCATCGTTAGAGTTAGGTTTCACCCCTTTCCTTTTCCCATCTGTAAACAACAAAAATCAAAACGGTTTTCGAAGTCAGAAACCATTAAAATAGAGTAACAGAGACAAAGATGAGAGGATCGTGAGGAAATCGCGATTGAGAGACGGTGAGATCGTGAGCGACGTCGAGTCCGACGTAGGTGAACCGCGAGAGAGATCGCGGAGCGACGGAGTGAAACATCAGTGAGGACCGAGCATGGCGGTGAGAAGCGACGATGAGAAACCGGTCATGATCGAGCGAACGGGCGAGGAGGACAAAGGAGGTTAATGATGAGAGCGGCTACGAGGGTTCCTTCTTGGATCGTGAGAGATGAGAGTGAGACAGCTTTTTTTTTGCATTTTGTTTTATAACTTAAGTTGTTTTATAAATTAAGTTTGTTTTGTATTTTAAGTTTTGTTTTTATAAATTAAGTTTTAGTTTCATAAATTGAGTTTAGTTTAAGTTAAAAATATTTAAGTCTTAGTTAAGACATTAATTAATTTTGTTTTTATTTTAATAAACCAAGAAATAAGCCTTTGATTAATGGTTAATGAGTGTATTAGAATAAGTTTTGTTGTTTAACCGGTGGTGACACTGTCACCACTGCTTGGTCTATTTCAACCGTGTATGGTATCTATCTTGTACTCTCCCCGCCATCAACCATCGATTCAATGAAGTTCGATCCGACGATCCGTAATAGGTGAACACAATATGATCTATGGAGCTTCTACACAGGATCCAGAAGATTCTTGGGCTTGGGCTCGATTGCTATCTACACCTCCGCATTTAAAGCTTCAACAGCCCATTTTCAACTTTTCTTTAAAATTAATATTATGCAAGTTTTTTTATTATTATACAATGATGTATTAAATAATATTTTGGCATATGGTAGTTTTTATTTGTTGAATTACCAATTAAATTGTTAATTGATTTTTCATCAAGTAAAGAATATCTATACTAATAATTATTTAAATTCGATTTGTATTGTGTGTTAATTTATTTTCTTTTATTTTCCTATTACATTATCCGCTTGTTTGTTTATTACTCGATTGCACACCCGCCTCACATTAATATAAAACAACAACGCCCGCTTATCTCTCTCATTTTTGGTTACCCACACCAAATTCTAAGGGTCTCATGGTTGGGGATGGGCATGGCCATCCTCACGAGGTTAATTAGGCCCTCGTTGCCTTGATTAATCATAACTCAAAATAATTGGTCCATATACCAATCACCATGCACTGTGGTCTCATGATTAATCAAGTCCATATACTTGGTTAACCATAACCCAAATATCATTTCTCTACGTCCAACGCATAATTTTCAAAATAGTGTTATGGTACCTAATTAAATTGTTAGAGGTTCGCCAACGATTTAATTAAAATGTAAAGTATTTGGGCCATTAGGGAAACCCAATGACTCGAATACTTTATTCCATACACTTGAACATTTAAAACACTTTCAAATTAAATTAATTAATTGAATTTGTTTTCAAAATCAATTTTTCTACAAAACAAAAAACATAGTGATATGGTATTTAATTAAATTGTTAGAGGTTCGCTTCGACGATTAATTAAAATGTAAAGTATTTGGGCCATTAGAGGGTAACCCAATGACTTAAATACTTTATTCCATAACACTTAATAAAAGTGAACTTTGTTTCACCTCACTCTTTTCATAATAAAGATTTTGGATGAGAGAAGATCGGTTGACCTCAATCACCAATCTCGAGTATCGAATCGTTAGAGGATATCCCGACGTTTTGGTACTTGTCATCTACAATTAAAATCAATTCAACCCATTCAAATTCATTTTCCGCTCATACGCGGTCATCAAAAACATTTTCAATTAAAATCAATACAAACAATCCAAGACATTTTCAACAAGAACTACGGAGTTTTGACTTTCCCATTGCACGAGGGAATACGTAGGCACGCGGTTTCGAAACCGTGTCAAACTCAAAATAATAACAAACAAATCCATTTCCTTTTTATTTATTCATGACTTAGAAATTAGCGATTACACACACACAAACACATTTTGAACTAAATGGGTCCCATCGAGTACGATGGATGTAAGAGGTGCTAATACCTTCCTCTTGCAACCGACCTTAATCCATCTTTTGGTCTTGTAGACCGCCTTTATCCGATTTTTGTGGGTTTTATCTATATTTCGCTCTTTTTCTAACAAATAAAATTAGGTGGCGATTTCATTGTTTTGAAAATTCATTTTAAATGATTTTTTGAAAATCGAGTTGCATCAGTACCAACGCAAAGGACACACCATGGCTAAGAAGATTTTGAGAACAGTTACTATTGGTCCCACCATGAAGCCGACATCAAGTACGCCGATCTTGTCACAAATGCCGATATATGCCGACAAAGTGCACGTACCTCCGCACCGAACGCTTTTAACTTCCTTGGCCTTTGCAATGTGGGCATTGGATGATCGCTAAATCGCTTCCACAAACTTCCAACCGGACATCGCTTTCATCCTTGTGGCAATTGACTATTTCACCAGTGGGTAGAAGTGACCTCGTCATATCGTTACCAAGAATGTCAGGCTCGCTTCATCAGCATAACCTTATCCGCTTGTATGGCATTCCCGAAAGGATTATCACGATAACGGCTCTAATCTCAACAACAAGATGATCACGAACTCAGACGCAACAAGATCAAGCATCACAACTCTTCTCCTTATTGGCCTAAGATGAATGGCGCATGGAAGCCGCCAACAAGAACATTAAAAGATTATACAGAAATGATGGTGACTTACAAGGATTGGTATGAGATGTTACCATTTGCTCTTCATGGTTATCGCACCACAAAGACGGACATCCACAGGGCAACTCCTTCTCTCATTATACTCAGATGGAAGCCGCCTTACCCATCAAGGTTCGATTCCCTCAACCGTAGTCCTCCAGAGGCAAAAGGCGAAGACGATGGATTCGACTCGCCTGACCGTATTAACTTGATTGATGAGAAACGACCACGCCCATCTCGCCATGGATGATTTATCGTAAACGAATGATCGAGCATTTAATAAGAAGGTCAAGCACCGAGTCTACCAAGTCGGTGATCTAGTAGTCAAGCGATCATTCTTCCACAAGGTGATCCTGTAGGGCAAATGGACTCCCACCTCGAGGGACCGTTTGTAGTCAAGATGATTTTCCTGAGCTATGATACTTAGCACCATGGATGGTGAAGACTTCCCACACCGCGAACACATACATAGTCAAAAATACTACGCATGAATAATTCGCTAGGTCGACCGACCTAGGCAAAAATGGGCATCCCTGCGAACCAAAAGGTTCGGGCAAAAGTTAAGGATATATGCAAAACATGTACACCCGGAAGCTCGAAAACCGAAAAGGCGGTTTGGGCAAAAAAGTGGTATCCCGTAGACCGAAACCCGAAGATTCACAAGACGACTCATGTCTCTTCCATCATCCGCTTCCATACTACTATCAAGATTCAAGATTCAAATGATAAGATCACCACTCACTTAACGATGTAGAAGGAGATGAGATAGTGAAATATATGAGTACTAGCATAGTTGGAACTTAACGAGATTGTTTCCGCATAGCTTTTACTTTCGTATAAACTACTTGGCCATACCACCTTTCAAATAAACGCAAGCTTCTTTCTCTTTACAATTTTTGTTGTTGTCATTGCAATAAGTCCAACGCTTGTTTTGAATGACTATACGATTTGACAATAAGAATCTAATCGCAAACATGCGAAGTGAACATACAAAAGTACTTTCACAGCAGCTCCGTGAATTGAGATGACGACGAAAGTCACCAAAACATTCCCCCATAGAGCATGATCCCACAAAGGTGGCACTCACAACACAACTTCCCCAAGCAGAACAAAAGGGAATCCACGCGTAATCCCACTCAACTAAGCAATGTTACATCGCTCAATCAAGAACACCTCACCCCCAAATAGGTATTTATCCTCCGGTATCTCTCGGGCCTCTTTCCTTTTTCCCAACGGGGTTATCGGACCGAAACTTGGTCGGATAGGCACCTGAGGAAACTACATCTTCATCTCCCACTGGGATTACAACGGATTCCCGACTCTTCCAACCCGGTCTCCCTAAGAACTACCAATTGCTCCAGTGAGATCGCACTCGAATTCCCAGAGCGCCCTAAATTTCCTCGCAGGATCTACATACAAGGTCCCCAACGGATCGCCTCCCATTCTCCTCAAATAGGTCTCAGATATGGGATTTCCAACGAGCTTCTCAATCTCTACCTTCCTCAACAATATCTAGGCCCAAGACTTGGTCGATAGTGCATCGGAATACGGATTTCCTTCTCCTCAAAACGGGTCTCACCTACTCAATTCCCCAAACAGAGTCGAATCTTCAAACGTAACATCCGCATCTTCTTCAAGATGGATATGTTTTGAAATACCACAACATCTACCATTCATACATTTCTCATAAAGTCATAATTCATGCATATGTCATTCATATACCGTCATGCATCATACTTGCATAAACTAACCAATATTCTATCAAAGTTCCTTTGTTTTCCAAAACAGTGTAATACTTCCGACCAAACAGTTCAGGATTAAGCCCGAATCGACGGAAAACTATCCGAAGACTTCTTGGTTGTCCTCCTCCGACGATTGGTCCAGATTAAGCCCGAATCGACGGAAAACTATCTCGAAAGACCGCCTTGGTTGTCCTCCAACGACTAGTCCAGGATTAAACCCCGAATCGACGGAAAACTATCCGAAGACCACCGGGTTATCCTCCATAACGATGGATCAACACCCGATGCACAACAGTGGAAGATATCCCATTTTGCCAACTACAACCTCCCTCGCAGTAATCAAGACGAAGAGTTATTCGATCCTTATTATCAAATGACTCATGAGTCAGCTGCACGACCCGATTGCCTTGGATGGCATCCTGCCCATCTCCGACTATTTGTCAATGCGTTTCACTTTCGTAATCTGCATATATGGTTAAAAATCAATGCAAACCAATAACTTCGCTTAAAAGGAACACGAAGTCTAACGATGACTCCTCCAGATGGCATCTTAAGCCCATCTCCATGCTCCTTCCAAACAACTACATGTAGCCTAGCAGACGGCCACTCCCAAGATCGATCTTTCCAGATGGCATCTTAAGCCCATCCCCATCAATTTCTATCGACATTCTCGAGTCTAACATACGACTCATTCCCCTTCTCCAAATGGCATCTCAGAAGCCCATTCCCGCATCATCACCGACATGAAAGTGCAAATTTTCAGTATTTAGTGTTCAATCATCTTCTACCTCCGTCACGAAGACAAGCGTGTCAATCTAACCCTCCAAAGACAAGAAGATTGAACAGGGCAGTGTCATACCCCAAAATTTTCCCTCCATCTTCTCAAGAAAATTCATACATCTATACTCAAGGATTCCTCAAGAGTTGATCAGACAAACTCTCTCCTAGACAATCAACCCAAACTAGGGTTTGGTATCTCTCAGGTCAAGATGGGCTTCCAACATCTCCAATGGTCTTCATGCCTCCTCATATGCTTTAAAGATTTTCCATGTCAAATTTCAAGCTTCACAAGTCAAGTTTCCTCAGAATTGCTCGATGGTTGAAAATCACCAGATGGACAAAAGTCAACTATGGTCAACATACAGTCAAACTTCATAAATTTGGGTCAACATCCTCATTTTGAAGTTACATTCATCATTTGATCAAGGGTTGATCATGATTCATCAAGAAAACTCAAGATTTGCTCAAAAGTCAAACTTTCTAAATTAGGGTTTCTAGGTGAAAAAGTCAACCGAACTTTGACCGATCATAACTTTCTCATATTTCTCAAATTTTCCACCACCTCTTGTTTTGAAGGAAATTCAATTCTCTACAACTTCATGTCTCACAAGAATGTCCAAAAAATGCTTCATTTGATAGGTATAGCTCAAAACATTACAGGTCATTTTCAAAGTCAACAAAAAGTCAACTTTTTGTTTTGAAGATATATTGAGCATGAAACTCCAATTGAGATGAGACCAAAAGGTTGGTTATAGGACTCTTAGAGCTTTCCAAAAGTCCAAGAACACTCAAAAATGTGGAAAATTGAGCAAGATACACTATTCGAAGTTGGGCAATTTTGGACAATTACCAAAAGGACATTTTGGTCAAAATGCAAAATTTTCCAAATGGGCCTAAAATCTTTTGATCCAAACTTGTTCATGACATTATTCTTGGCCCATAAATGCTTGCCATGGCAATTTTCTATTTTATTAATTTATTTTGAATTTTAGAACATTTAATTCAAAATTAAATTATATAAAATATGAAAATATATTTTTCAAAAGGGGTGATTTTATATCTTCCTTGAAGTCCAAGATAGCCCAAGACTCTTGCCAAATTCGTGCATGATCATGCATTGAAGAGGAAATCAAATTTTCTTCAAGAAAATTGATTTTATTTGGAAAAATTGAATGCTCCAAATCAAATCTTTTTCACTCCTTTTTCTCCAAATCCTCTATAAATACTCAAGATTGTGTACAAACAAAGACACGAAACCCTAGCTCGCCAAACCCTTATTCTTGCAAAAATTTCTCAAAACTTGAGAAATTGAATTCTATTGTGCAACCACTTTGACCATCAAAACTATCCCATTGTCTCCGTGGAGGTAGGTTTGAGTAAGTATACACTCTTATCATTGATCAAAGCAAGCTGAATCGATCCATATACATTCATACATACTTGAATTTTTCTTGAAATTGCATATTATTATTCTGTGTGTTTTAATGGATTCTAATGCTTGCAATGTGTTCATGAGATGCTAAGGGATGGATCTCGGGCAATCGTCGTGAGTTTGAACGCCGGAATCGTGTTTGGCCATTGTTAGGTTAGGAATCGAGAAGCTTGAACCGCCTGTCTGAGCCGATCGATTGAAACCGATGCCACCAATGGATTCGTGGAGGTCCGATTTAGGTGGACTAGACCTTTCTTTTGCTTTTAAATTTCGTATTTTGCAGGTTTTAAGATCACCGTCGACGGAGAAGATGACCGGAGCTAGGGCTCCGGCGTCGTTGACCTAATGACCCAGCATGGCGTGGCATAATGGCTTGCTTTGATTCGCTCCTTCGCGCTGACTGGGGTCCACGCACGCTGACTCAGTTTGAATTCAAACCAGGGACGTGTCATCACTTATGTTGGTTTGTTTTCAGCTTTTCAAACACCAAATGCCAAGTGGTGTAGTGGTAAAGGCGTTGGTTTGCAAAGATACTCTCAAAGGTCACAGGTTCGAGTCATGCCAGGACCGGTTCTTCCTTTTTCTTTTCCAAACTTCAAATTTTTCCTATTTTCATATTTTTCTAATTATTTAATATTTTGCATGTTATTTAATTTCTTTTCACAATTTTATTTACGCATTTAAAATCATCAAAAATTATTTTTCTTTTGCATTATTTTCAAAACCTTTATTTAATTTATAAAATTAAAAATACAATTTTGCATGCATATTAATTTTACTCATATTTTTGCATTTAATCACTTTTAATTCATTTTAAATTATTTAATTACATCCAAAAATCCCAAAATTTATTTTAGCATATTTATATTATTTCCCGCATGTAATAATTTTCTCATATAAAATTTGCATTTTCTAACATTTTTCTCTTGTTCGATTCATATCGTATTTTTCCGATTTCTCATTCCTTTACAGTTGATCCGATTAGACGATTCTTTCTTTATCATTTTATTTTTCAATAATGTAACTGTCTATGGGATGTAATAGTTTAAATTAGGATCTTTATTTTCCGCATTTTAAAATTATGTATCGCCCAAAGCCATGTAATAGCGTGAGACATTTACCTTTCCGCATCTTTACATTCCGCATTTTAATTTCCGCACCCTATAAACTTGCTAGTAACTAGGCGTGTATGACAAGATAAAATGAACAGATCACTCATAATTCCAAGATAATATATCTGAATTTGACACACTCTTTTCACACATGCACTTTAGGTAATTCTTCGTTGCCTTTGCGAATTCAAAATGGTCATGTCCTCGAACGTAGGTATTCTAGCACCGCTGTTTCTAAACAAATCATCATAGTCCCTTCGATACAAAGATCATAGACCCACGATGTCGCCTCCGAATACATGATCTTGACCCTCGATTGTCGCCTCGAAAAATGATGATAGTCCCCGAATGTGCTAGGATACTTCCTACAAGTTGCCTTCTATGACCATCCGATGTCCCTTCGAATGTCCCGCTTACATCCAACGAATGGAGCTACCTACCAACTAATGGTATGGCTAGCGCTATTCTAAAGGAACGTAGAAGTACGAAAACGACCGATTCTGAGTGGGTAAATAAGTCTTTTAGTTGCTTGCTCTAAAACAAATGCTTTTCACACCACACACTCTTTTTCAAAGTTCAAACTCTTTTCAAAACAAAACATTTCCGAACACTTTGTATACACTCCTACATGAGTCATTACAAAGTCAAAGCGAAATGCCTTTTTTCAAAATACTTTTGTCAAACACACAGAAAGCAATTTTAAAAGTGATCTAGAGCAACTAAGAGCCCGTAGATAACTACGGATGGAAAGGGGTGTTAATACCTTCCCTTTTCATAACCTTCTCCCTTACTCAAAATCTAAACGAAGGTCTTTTTCTGTACTTTTACCTTCCCTTAATTGGATAAAAATAAAAGTCGGTGGCGACTCTTGCTATCCGCACATTTGCGATACAAAATCCTACAAAGTCGTTCACTGTTTCAGCGCACGCCTTGACCAAGCGAGCTAGAGCGCCCACGTGTTCAAGATTTGCGCCAATTGTTTTAAACGCTGATTGACGATTGTGAACGCCGCGAAGATCTTCATCTTCTTCGCTTGAATTTAGGAAAGGTGGCGGCCTTGGTTCGACGCTACAACCCTACATTCAAAACTCTATACAAGCAATATAAATGGATTGTGAGTACATGGATCGATTGCAAACAAGATTCTAAACACACTGGTGGCATTGGTTTCGTCCAATTTAACCGATTTAGAGAAACCCCAAACTGGTTCCGAAAACCCTAATCATGGTAATTCGTGTTTCAGGCCATGGAAATGCAATTAAATCATCCAGAAAGCTTGCAAACTTCAAACTAAGCACAAAACAAACATCAAAACATGTTAAAGATGCATGAATAACAGAATTCGATTTTTGAAAAAGTAAGAACAAACCAAAACCAGATTGCTTGATTCTTGATGTTTTTGAATGATGTAAAGGTCTGGATCGACTCAGGAGACCTCAAGGAATGCAATGGAATGCCTGGAATTGGCTGAATCGAGCTGGAACTAGGGCTGCCACTTGCTTGCAATACACGGTTTTTTTGAGTTTGGAATAGGGTTCTTGAGGCAATTTTTTCTGTTCTTTCTTGTTGTGTAGGCATTGTATATTTATAGTGGATGGATTTAGGTCTGAATTCAAGAGCAAATAATGATCAATGAATATAGAAAATATTTAATTTTGTATGAAATCAAATCTTCCTTTTTTGATCAAATTTCAATCAAATTCTTGCCAAATCTATGCAAATTTCGAAATTTGCCAGCTTGGGTGAGTTACTTGGACCTCAAGCATGAGAGAAAAATCAATCTTGCATTTAATTTTGATTTTATACCTTATTTTTTAATTTAATTTGTATTTAAATGAATAAAATTCAAATTAAATAGAAAATAAAGCTAAAATTCGTGGCATTGGGCTTGGATGTTCCAAATTGTCTAAGGAACAAGTTTGAATGAAGAAAAACTAGGCCCATTTGCAAAATTTTGGATTTTCACAAGTATTTCTCTTTGTGCACTTCTTCAAAAATGCCCAACTTGTGCAAGGTGTATTTTGCTCAATTTTCCACATTTTTTAGTGTTCTTGGACTTTTTAGAAAGCTCTAAGTGCCCTCTAACCAACCTCTTTTGTTTCATCTCAATTGGAGTTTCCATGCTCAATGAATCTTCAACCCAAAAAGTTGACTTTTTGTTGACTTTGAAAAGGACCTGTAATATTTTGATCCATACCTTCCAAATGAAGCATTTTTTGAATATTCTTGTGAGACATGAAGTTGTAGATAATTGAATTTCCTTCAAAATGAGAGGTGGTGGAAAATTTTTTGAGAAAGTATGAAGAAGTTATGCTCAGTCAAAGTTCAGTTGACTTTTCACTGAAAAACCCTAATTTGGAAAGTTTGACTTTTGAGCAAATCTTGAGTTTTCTTGATGAATCATGATCAACCCTTGATCAAATGATGAGTGTAACTTCAAAATGAGGATGTTGACCAAAAATCATGAAGTTTGACTGTATGTTGACCACAGTTGACTTTTTGTCAATCTGACGATTTTCAACCATCTGAGCAATTGTCTGAGGAAACTTGACTTGTGAAGCTTGAAACTTGACATGGAGAATCTTTGAAGCATATGAGGAGGCATGATGAACATTGGAGATGTTGGAAGTCCATCGGATCCGAATTGCCAAACCCTAGTTTGGGTTGATTGTCTAGGAGAGGGTTTGTCTGATCAACCCTTGAGGAATCCTTGAGCATGGATGTATGAAATGTCTTGAGAAGTAGGAGGGAAAATTTTGGGGTATGACAGGGATGGCTCTGTTATAACTATTGGGTTCAATCAGTTTCGTCTACTGTCTATCCTTTAGTTTGAGAACAGCAAGTGCTCTGAGAAACATGCACTCTCATCACTTTTCTATGGGTCGAGTTTTGTCTCGTTTCCCATGGGTGAAATCCAGTTTTTGTCCTGGTACTCGTTTCTAGAAAGCTTCGTTCTTCTAGTTCTATCGAGTCGGGTTTTGTCTCGTTTGATGTCACTCCTTGGATTCAACCAGCTTCATATACTGTCTATCCTTGGTTGACCTGTCTCTTTCATACCTTCGGTTTGTCACAGTTTCCATTGTTCCCCCTCGGTTGAGACCAGCAGGTGCTCCTAGAATCACACGCTCTAGTCACCTTGCTAATAGGACCCTTTTCATAGTTGTCTATGCGTACTTTTCGAGTCTAGTTTTATGCAGTCTTGGTTTGAGTTTCATCTCATGATGTGAGTCTTATCTCACCCTTCTTGTGATCTCGTTTAATTCGACACATACTTTTTCCGAGTCTAGTTTTGTCTGGTCTTCTAGTTTGAGTTTCATCTCATGATATGAGTCTTATCTCACCCCTTCTTGTGATCTGCTTTAATCCCGACACATACTTTTTTAGAGTCTGGTTTTGTCTGGTCTTCTAGTTTGAGTTTCATCTCATGATATGAGTCTTATCTCACCCCTTCTTGTGATCTGGTTTAATCCTGACACATACTTTTTCAGAGTCTAGTTTTGTCTGGTCTTCTAGTTTGAGTTTCATCTCATGATATGAGTCTTATCTCACCCCTTCTTGTGATCTGGTTTAATCCTGACACATACTTTTTCAAAGTCTAGTTTTGTCTGATCTTTTGGTTTGAGTTTCATCTCATCTTTATCATGGTCCACGTTATAGTTTCGTCTTGACGTATATTTTTGGAAGGCTAATGTTCATTAGACTCTCCTGCTCGTTAAAGCATGTTATCTGGCTTTTCTATGAAACCCATTTCATTTGGTATTCTCTATGTCCAACATCCTCTAGCTCCTGTTGTTGAAAGTTTCACTCTTCTTCTCAAGAGTGTAAATTTTCGGGTTCTTTTGTATTCAATCCTCTTCCACTTTGAACGCTCGAAGGTTTCCACCTGTTCTCGCTTATCAAGTTGAAGAAGATTGAATAGGGGCAGCTGTTGCACCCCAAAATTTACCCTCTTGATTCAGGCTTATGTTTCTTCATAAACATCATATTGCATTGCATTCATGCACTGTGTGGGATCAAGTTTTTTTCTTATCTTCCAGGTTTTCTCTGTTAGCTGCAGAATTTGGTTGTATTGTTAATCAGTCCAAGATGGCTCTCATGTTCTCCTACTCTTCTGTTTATTCAGTCAACAAGGCTTCTTATGACTCGAGACACATTAATTGATTCTCTATTTCGTCCAATGAGCTACAATTGCAAGTGCTTCAAAGTAATTCTCATCCAATGGCTCTTGCGCACGGATTTCGGATCATTGAGGTGTTGGACGTCTTTATTGATGTAATTCTTGAGGCATCATCAAGGTTTTCCATGATTAAGTAAATTTGGAACTATTGATTGGGCCATGGATTTTAAAGAGGAATATCGAAGTTTATCATGCGAGAAAGGTGAATTTGTTGGGCTTTCAAAGTGGTTTCTTAAGTTTATTAGAGGTTGAATTTAAAGAAGGCATTTGAAGAGAACTTTGGTTCTTTTGTCATTAATTAAGAGACTTTCCATCAAGGCCAATTTGAAGATGTGGGAAAAGGTTGAGAATTGGATTTTTGTTTCCAAGCACCATGCTTTAAGGCAATTTGATTGATATTTCTCTTAAGTTCTAATACACCATTCAAAGCTTGGTTGCAATTTTTGCAAGAGTTCTACAATGTTTCTAATATTTTCTACACAAAGTTCAAGTGACTCATTTCAATCAGAGAATCCTTCAAGTTTCAACAAAGGTTTCGAATGTCTCATTCATTTGCTATTTCATCCATTAATTACAAGTTTCGAATATCTCATTCATTCAAATTGTCATCCATTTCCAAGTTTCCAACAAGATTCTACAAAGTTTACAAAAGGTTGAGGAAGATCTTATGCTTTCAAATGCATTTCCTCTAAGGCTTATTTTACAAGAACTTTCAAGTTCCTAGTCCTAAGATTACAACACAAGTTCAAACTTCTAAAGCTAGTGAAGTCATCCTGTGGACTATTGAACACTTCAAAACTCTTTTTAAATTTCCCTTCAATCTCCATCCAAGGCTTCTTGCTACACCCTCATTGCTATTGTCACAGATTCGTCTTCTCCTTGCCTTGCCATCCTCACCACCATTTGCACATGAAACAAGAGAAAAAGAATTGTTAGCAAGCAATCAATCAGAAAAAACTTAAACAAAGATTTCCAAAATAAGTTCTCGAAGGTTTTTCAACTCATCATTAGGGTTGTGTAGAGAAATCAGGAATAAGGGTGGTTTTCTATCATTTTCAAGCTGCCAAAGCCTCAAGTATTTGTTGCCAACAAGTTCAGAGTTGCATTTTCAATCATAAGCCAACTACTCCTATTGCAAATCACAAAAACATATTGCTTCGGTTCACAAAAGGGGTGTATAAGCGGAGGGCAGCAAGCATAGTTCAGCATACAAAATCAGGAAACAACATGTTCCAGCCCAATTTCGAAATTCATAACAATAACATGTTCCAGCCCAAATGCAGAATTATTTTCCAAAGTCAGAAGCCAAAGTCCAAGATCACAGATGACAAAAAACGAAAGCAGCAAGTACAGGGCAACAATAAAATAGTTTGGAAATTACAAAAACGAGCCCAACAAAAGTCAGAAAAGAATAATCATCAAGTGTCAGAGTCCAGTACAGAGAAAATGATAGGCCTGTTTATCAAAAAGATCAGAAAATCACAGAGTGCTCACACTATAAAAGCGTTCATTTGCACTGAAATCAGGAGGACTGTTCACACACTAACCCTAGCAGTCGCAGCATAGAAAAAACCCAGAAAATAACCAAAACTGTAAAACCATCATAGATCAAGGAAATCACAGCAAGCTATCAATCCAAGCAGAAAACCTAACCCTAAACAGATTATCATCATCTTCCTAATCTACAAAACCCTTTAGAAAATAAGCTTCAGAAATGAAATTCTGATTTGAGAGAGAGACTAAAAAGACTGCGAGTTCAGGCTATAGAGAAGATAAAAAGGAAGATGTAAACCGGAGAGATCTCACCAGAGGGGTTGCGACCACGGCCACCGTCCGCCGCCGTCCAAGACTTAGCCTCGACTCAGAAGCAACGTTTTCGTCCTCATCATCATCGTCGCCGTCACTGAGAGAGTTCCAAAAAATGCATCGGAGAAGTTAGGGTTTCCAAACTTCCATTCAAGATCTAAGCCAAATCGTGGAGTTTATGCAAAAACCGTCACCAAAATAATACTCAGAAGGACAAGGAGAATTAGAAAATCAAATAAAATTCGAGATCGGAGCAAGCCGCCGCCCAAGGCGATTTCCGGCCGCCGTGTGCATCATCATCGCCGTCGATCTTCATCCGTGTGTTCATACAAGCCTCGTGTTCATCATCTCCTTCACTGTTCATCACCACCACCGTGCCGTCGGTTCGATCATGTTTTCGGGTTTTTATTTGTTTTTAATAAACATAGAGAGCGAGAGAATGAGGCTAGAGAGAGAGAGGATTATTCTGATTATGACTCGATCCCTCCATTAAACTTTAATTTTGGTTAATTAGTTTTAATTAAACTCTAATCCGGAGGTGACACTTGTCACCTCCCTTGTGGTTATTTCTTTGATTCCATGCATCCTTCCTCGCCGAAGTTTCCATGCACTCTCATACTGTGGCCAACTGATCTTCATCAAATCATCATCATCGCCATCAGACTTTCACCTGATTAGATCAGACGCTCCAGAGGCGCTTCCTCACATTGTACCCTCCAAAGTGATCATCTTTGGATCCATGGGCCGATTTAGGCCCATGAGTTGCTCTTGACACCCTTTTTACTCAATTCAGGCCCAATCTCTTTGTTTTACTTGCATCTTATATATTATTTTGTCAATATAGTTTGTTCTATCAAAATGCGGATATTGAAAATATTATTTTGTTTAATTATTTAATTAGATTAAAAGATATTGTTTAGTTTAATTAATTATTTCGTTGATTAATTTTATTAAATAGATTCAATTCAATTAGTTGTTTAATTAATTGCATTTAGTTTGTATCATTGGTCTATCTAGACATTTTTATCGTAGTGTCGATTCTATGCATCTCTAATTTTGAATTTGCTTTCCCATTCTCATATAGATCAAAGTAGTTTAGAATTTCGTTTCTTCGTAGCTTAGGATTTCATTTCTTTGCATTCCCTGATCATCATTTAGTTATTGCCACAATACTCATTTCGTTGTTGTTATTGCCATGGATTCGTGATCGATTGTGATACAACCTGGATGCTTGATTATTGGATGGTCAAGATAAGACCAAGAGGGATACTCATCACCAAGGGAAATAAGGATGCTTTATGAAGATTTTTCTTATCTTGCGCGCATTGAAGAGGCAACGGACCTTCTCCGTTAGGTATCATCGCCGCTCACTTTACTTCTTTCTCGCACCATGTGCATACATGCTTTTGCATGCTTTATCTGATGTTTCACCATCTATACATTTCTTATCTGATGTTTCGCTCATCCATTTTCATCTGATGTATTGTCATCCATGTCTTGATATATTGTTATCTATACATGCTTCATCTGATGTCTTATCATCTATGTCTGATGTTTCACCATCCATACATTTCTTATCTGATGTCTCGCTCATCCATCTTTCATAAACGATGTATCGTCATCCATGCCTTGATGTATTGCCATTCATGCATGCATATTTGATGTCTTATCATACATATCTTTCTTGTCAAGTGTTTTATCGTCCATTTCCGTTTGTATCATGTTTCAACATGCTTCATCCTCCACATCTGATGTGTCACCATTTATGTCTTGATGTATTGTCATCCATATATTTGTTATTTGATGTTTTACCATCCATAAATTTGTTATTTGATGTTTTACCATCCATACATTTCTTATTTGATGTGTTGTCATCATCCCTTATCTTCTTGATGTATCGTCATTTGTAGCTTAGTGTTTTATCACCCTACCTTGTTATTTCTAATCCATTTGTTGAGTGTACAAGGGATTTCTATCTGATGTTCATCTGATGCGCGAAGCTTTGTCTGATGCCTTGAAGTGTACTTGAGGCGATTTCTCACACCATGCGATGAAGTTCTTTATTCTTAGTTTAATTATTTGATCTATTTCGATTTGGTTGTATTATTTGGACTTTTATTCGGACTTTTGATACAATACATCCCCATTCATAAACTTGTATCCCCATTCCCATATGGTTTGTAATAGTTTAGAATTACTCCACCAATGAACACATTGCCTCCTCTTGGGCTTTTCACCAACGATCACATGGCCTCCTCTTGGGCTCTTCACCAATGAATACGCCTCCTCTTGGGCACTTCACCAATGAACACATAGTTTCCTCTTGTGATATTTACTAATGAAAATGAGTTCATGATCGTTTGTTGATACAACTCGGGTACACTTGGATGGACGATGGCGCTTTCCAACATAGCTTTCTTACCTTGTGCGTGTTGAAGGGGCAACAGACTTTCTCCGTTAGGTATCATCATCAACCTCTTTGTACATAATGTTTCACCATCATGTCCATGTGTCATACCCCAAAATTTTCCCTCCTATTCCTCAAGACATTTCATACATCCATACTCAAGGATTCCTCAAGGGTTGATCAGACAAACCCTCTCCTAAGACAATCAACCCAAACTAGGGTTTGGCAATTCTCAGATCCAGATGGACTTCCAACATCTCCAATGGTCTTCATGCCTCCTCATATGCTTCAAAGATTCTCCATGTCAAGTTTCAAGCCTCATAAGTCAAGTTTCCTCAGGCAATTGCTCAGATGGTTGAAAATCAGTTGTATTGGACAAAAAAGTCGACTGTGGTCAACATACAGTCAAACTTCCTGATTTTTGGTCAACATCCTCATTTTGGAGTTACATTCATCATTTGATCAAGGGTTGATCATGATTCATCAAGAAAACTCAAGATTTGCTCAAAAGTCAAACTTTCCAAATTAGGGTTTCCTAAGGAAAAGTCAACTGAACTTTGACTGAGCATAACTTCTTCATAATTTCTCAGAAATTTTTCCACCACCTCTTGTTTTGAAGGAAATTCAATTCTCTACAACTTCATGTCTCACAAGAATGTTCAAAAAAATGCTTCATTTGGAAGGTATGAATCAAAACATTACAGGTCCTTTTCAAAGTCAACAAAAAGTCAACTTTTTGTTTTGAAGATTTATTGAGCATGGAAACTCCAATTTAGATGAAACCAAAGAGGTTGGTTATAGGACACCTAGAGCTTTCTAAAAATTCCAAGAACACTCAAAAATGTGGAAAATTGAGCAAAATACACCTTGCACAAGTTGGGCATTTTTGAAGAAGTGCACAAAGAGAGATACTTGTTAAAATCAAAATTTTTGCAAATGGGCCTAGTTTTTCTTCATTCAAACTTGTTCCTTAGACAATTTGGAACATCCAAGCCCAATGCCACGAATTTTAACTTTATTTTTCTATTTAATTTGGATTTTATTCATTTAAATACAAATTAAATTAAAAAATAAGGTATAAAATCAAAATTAAATGCAAATTGATTTTTTCTCTCATCCTTGAGGTCCAAGCAACTCACAAAAGGCTGTCAATTTCGAAATTGGTTTGGATTTGGCAAGGAATTGATGAAAATTGATCAAAAAAGATAAGATTTGATTTTGTACAAAATCAAATTATCTTTGCATTGATTGATGATTATTTGTTCCTCAAATCAGCTCAATATTCATCCATTATAAATATACAGAGCATATCACACAAGAGAGAATAGAAAAATTGCCTCAAGAACCCTAACCTAAAGTCAAAAAATCTGTGCTTCACAAGCTACCTGCACCCACAGTTCTAGCTCGATTCAGTTGATTCCAAGCATCCCATTGCATTCCTTAAGGTCTTTAGAATCGATCTAGACCTTTACAACATTCAAAACCATCAAGAATCGAGCAATCCCGATTTCGGTTTGTTCTTCCTTTTCCAAAATCGATTTTCAATTCTCATGCATTTTTAACATGTTTTGTTGTTTGTTTTGTGTTTAGAACGAAGCTTGGAAGCTTTCTGGGTAGTTTGATTGTGTTTCCATGGCCTGAAACACGAATTATCATTGATAGGGTTTTCTGAACCAAATTGGGGTTTCCTTAAATCGGTTAAATTGGACAAAACGACCACCACCATCGTGTTCAGAACGATGTTTCCAATCGAACCATGCCTTTGAATCTCATTTATATTGCTTATGTTTGATTTTAGAAATTGCAGGGGCTATAGCGTCGAACCAAGGCCGACGCTATCTTTTCAAAAATTCAAAACGAAGAAGACGATGGTTGGCGCGTGATTCAGGCAATCAGGGGTTGACATCCGTCTAAAAGCCATTCGATTCATTTTTATAACACGTGTACACGCTAGCTCGATTGGTAAATGCTGCTCATACCACAGGGACTGAGTTCGAATCCTAGCCATGGCAAAGTGATTTTTTACAAGTTTGCAACTTTTTTCTATTTTCTATTTTCTTTTAATATTTTCCATACATTTTAATTTATCTTCTAATATTTTTATCATGCATTTAAAAAACACCAAAAATATTTATTTTTTGCATACTCATAAGAAAAATGCTTATTTAATTTTTAAAATTAAAATTATTATTTTTGCATGCATATTTAATTTAATTGCTGATTTATCATTTAAATGACTTTTAATTGATTTTTAATTATCAAATTAACTCCAAAAATTCCCAAAAAATTATTTTAGCATATTAATGTCATTATTTGCATAAAAACTTTTTCTCATTCACAAATACTTATTTTTACTAACATTTTCCTCTTATGCAATTTTCTTCTGTTTCCCGATTTCTCATCTGTTTACAAGTTATACCGTTTCGGACAATTTTTATCGCTTTTCTTTTCCAATAATGTAACTGCCTATGGGATGTAATAGTTTAATTAGGACTTTTATTTTCTGTACTTTCAATTATGTATCTACCCCAAAGCCATGTAATAGCGTAGGATTTATCTTTCCGCACTTTACATTTCCGCAATTTACTTTCTGCACCCTATAAACTGCTAGTAATTAGGCGTGTATGGAAAGATTAAAATCGGACATAGATCACTCATAACTCCAAGATAAAAATATCTGAATTGACACACTCTTTTCACACATGCACCCCTTAGGGTAATTCTCTCTCGTTGCCTTTACGAATTCAAATGGTCAAGTCCCTCGAACGTAGAGGTATCCTAGCACTGTTGCCTTCAAAACAAATCATCATAGTCCCTTCGATACAAAGATCATAAGACCCACGACGTCGCCTCCGAATACATGATCTTGACCCTCGATTGTCGCCTCGAAAATGATGATAGTCCGCTTCGAATGTGCTAGGATACTTCCTACAAGTTGCTTTCTATGACCATCCGATGTCCCTTCGAATGTCCCGCTTACATCCAACGAATGAGGTTACCTACCAACTAATGGTATGGATAACACTATTCTAAAGGAACGTAAAATAACACGAAAACAACCAATTCTGAGTAGGTAATAAGACTTTTAGTTGCTTGCTCTAAACAAAATACTTTTCACACCTCACACTTTTTTTCAAAGTTCAAACTCTTTTCAAAACGAAACATTTCTGAACACTTTGTATACATTCCTACATGAATCATTACAAAGTCAAAGCGAAATGCCTTTTCAAAACATTTTTGTCAAACACACAGAAAGCACAATTTTAAAGTGATCTAAGAGCAACTAAAAGCCCGTAGATAACTACGGATGGAAAGGGGTGCTAATACCTTCCCTTTTCATAACCTTCTCCCTTACTCAGAATCTAACGAAGGTCTTTTTTCTGTACTTTTTACCTTCCCTTAATTGGATAAAAGAAAAGTCGGTGGCGACTCTTGCTATCCGCACATTTGCGATACAAAAATCTCAAAGTCAGTTCACCGTATTACACCATGCATATTTTATCTTTGTACATAATGTTTCACCATCATGTTCATGCATATTTTATCTTTCTTCATAATGTTTCACCATCATGTCCATGCATATTTTATCTTTGTACATAATGTTTCACCATCATGTTCATGCATATTTTATCTTTGTACATAATGTTTCACCATCATGTCCATGCATATTTTATCTTTGTACATAATGTTTCACCATCATGTCCATGCATACTTTATCTTTCTTCATGTGGTGTTTCACCATCATCTCCATGCATACTTTATCTTTCTTCATATGATGTTTTTCCATCCATGTCTATTATCATGATGTTTTGTCATCCATTCCTGAGGGGTTGTCATTCATGCATTTTATTATCCTTTACATGATGTTTTGTCATACATGTCTTATCATTCATTCTAAGTGTGATCGTTTTCTTCTTTATCTCTTTTATGAGATTGCCATGTTCCCCATAGGATCTTTAGTTCATTCTTCTCCAAGTTTGAACTAAATAGATATTAAGTTAGGCATCCATGCACGATAACTTTAGGTAGATTCCTCCCCTTGTTTATACCCTTAACCTAGGATCAACTTTGCATGATAACATTAGGATTTAGAAGTAGGTTAGTCTCCCTTAGCCATTTTACCTTTATCCTTTTTGCATCCTTAAAATTAAAATCTTGTTTTTGTCAAGTGCATTAAAACATTCTAATAATCTGAAACTTTTTCCAAAGTAAAAGATACAAACCAATTAGTCTAGGATGTTTCATCGTCCTGTTTGATGTTGATGCTTCGTCGTCCTGTTGCTGATGTTTCGCCATCCCTTCCTCTGATGTTTCGCCATCTCATCCTTTGATGCCTTGTTATCTCGTTTGTTGATGTTTCGTCATCCCGTCTGCCGATGTTTCGTCATCCCGTCTGTAGCTGATGTTTCGTCATCATGGAGGTGTTTCGTCATCGTTTTCTGTTTCGTCTGCTAATCTAAAAAAACACAAACCAACCAAAATAAGTGAGCCGAACTACGGTGCTCTGACTTTTCCATTGCACGAGGGAATACATAGGCATCCTGTCGCGGGGCTAGATCGAGCAACCTTTGTAAATATTTCCTTATTTTCCCTGTGTTTTCTTTTTCTTCTTTTCTTTTCTTTTCTTTTTACATATGCATACCTTATACCATGTACAGATATAGATATACCCTTTACACCTATTAGATAGAAAGTAAAAGCGGATACCGTAGAGTACTACGGGCGCATGGGGTGCTAATCCCTTCCCCTCGCGTAACAGACTTCCTTACCCGATCTCTCGGTTGTAAGACCGTGATTTCTTCGTTTTAGGTTTACTCGATGTTTACCTTTCCCTCTTGGCGGGATAAAAACCTTCGATGGAGACTTCATTGATATATAGTTATATCCATTGATTTTCGGCCGGGTGTTTCACTCCCTTGAAAATATGATTTTTGGACAAAAACTGAAGCGTGCAATCGATTTGCATATAGTGTAAATCGATTGCTAACTGACTGAAAAATGTCTTTCATTGTTTCGATCATAACTTGAGTTTTATAACTCGAAACGGAGCCCGGTCGGAAGCGTTAGAAAGGTCTTTTAATGAAATTTATGAATATGTTTAGAAATCATGATTTTATTTCATTCAAAGGTTATGGAAAAATGGATTTTTAGGTGCATGATGTTGAATAAGCATTAATGGAATTTAAGAAAATGTATGTTTAATTCCCCCCAGTGTAGATTCGTCCGTGTCAAGGATCGGAAGCCTCTTTGTGTGTGACTAATCTTATGAATTGTATGATATTATGTTATGATCACTCGTATGCTAAAATCATGAATATGTATGAATATTATCTGGATATACGGTTTGTCATAAACACCTGAGCTACCATTGCGGCGTTTCCGAGTGGGCCGTTTGAGGGTATTCCAACGGACGTAAGCGTCGGCGTGCTTGGTATGGTGGGGTTGTGGTGCCACGTAGGCAATACCACTTCGTAGTTTTAACTCACCTCTAGTGGTGCCATATAGGCAAGACCATCAGGCTTTCACCTGGTGGACTGATGCGTCAAGAGGGCGTTTCGTATTTGCGTAATTCATCTGCGTAAGGATGATTGACGTGGTTGTGACGCCATATAGGCAATGTCGCTTCGGGTACTCGTCACGGATGGAATTCCTTATAGGATGATCCCATTCATCATGCGATGGACTTATACGAGTCTCTTGACACTATGCATCGGCGTAATTCATCGAGGGTGTGGTTTTGTGTAATCTGATAGAAGGTAGAACTTACTTCTGGATTCCTCGTACACGGGTACGGGTTTGCATAATGTGGTTTGTTGTTTTGTGTACTCACCCCATTGGTTAGTTATGGGACTTCCAATGGTGGTGTTTCCCCTTGTTTGTACTTGCACCATGACGTGAGATGTAACCTCGGGTTCTAGGTGAATCCGTTTATTATGCATGTACCCTGTAGAACCGAGTAAACCCTTAAGATAGGGAGGCTCACTGAGATTTAGTAATCTCACCCCAATCCTCTTATTATTTTTCAGGAACAAGTTATAAGTTGTAGTATTGTTAGATGATCGATCTTGAAGATTGCAGATGTGCAAAGGCAGGAAGACCTCATCAAATCTTATCTTTCCGCTGTGTGATGATGAAGACAAGATGTATTGGATACGTCCTGTTTGAGATTTGTGTTGTATTCAGTTTTAATTTCTTGTCTTTTTCGTCTAGTTGTATGTTTCTCGTACCATAATTAACATCACTACATATTATTCTAGACATATATCTATGGGGTGTTACAGTTGGTATCAGAGCAGGTCGATTCTTGTCCCTGCCATGAGACATCACTAGCAATTATTTTCTCCCTCAAATGTGAGTGTTGCTAACCAGATTTCTACTGTCGTAGTATTTAGTCATTGGGACTGGCCATCTCACTGACTGCATATGCGATGGATGTGATCACGGTAGAGCCACCATGAGGACGCGTAAGATCCGAAGCGATTTGAGCCGAGGTGGTGGAAACCTGTTAAATTAGGAGAGTATTAGGATTATTGATTATTAATGGAGCATTTGGTGCAGAGTAGTTGGCGACCTTGCCGTGGTAAAGATCTGAAACAACGGGAGTTTTCGAGATTTGATTGGGCGAAATGAGACCTTATTTAGATCCCGGTAGCAGTGGAGTAAGTTTCGTGAAGAACTTGTGTAGGATTATAATAAGGGATTCCAAGATGGAACAAAACCTGAGACCATTAGAAAATCCACTGTTTAGTCCTGGTGCTAGTGGTTGATATGACTTGAGAATCTGTCGGACATAAGACGTTTGGGAGTTTTTGATGTAAGAGTCGAAATCTTCCAGTTATCCTAGTATAGGAAGTGCTTGGATGAGAAAAGTGCAACCCTTTGAATCCTTTTGATATGTTGTAAGATTTGTGTGGAATGCTCAATAAAGGATTGATTGGAAGAGTAGGTGTGGCGGTCTCTAATTGGGAGAATATTGGGCACCCGATTTGGGAAATGGCTACTATATCTCTGTCCCTGCTAATCCGTGAATGAGTCCTAGAACTATGCTAGGCGGCGACTAAAGTAAATGAAAGTGGGATATGTTGTAGTCTAAGTTTCTTACTAGTTATGATTCGTCTAACCCCGAGTGATGCCATAGAACTACGCTTGATGTTGGGGAGTTGGATGAATGGAAACTAGTTTCTTTTAGAAGCATCCACAAGATGATCTAAGTAGTGTCAACCGTTCAAACCATTATATTCTTGTGTGGAGATTTATCCTGAGAATTTCTTATGCATGCACTATGCAAGTGGGTACACGCATGGCATAGTAATTCGAACCGAATTCTTAACCGTTCTGATTGAGCTTACTATTCCTAGTAGGTAAATCCTGAGCAAAGCACTCTTAGGTTTTAGCATCCTAAGGCGTGTAGTTGGAAGGCTTTGAATATCAATGACCTCGAAGGAGACCTGTTCACGAATTTGTCGACTGTGACTATAGGATGCGGGTGGAAATCGTTATACGCTGCAGAGTAGGTTGCATGACTATATGGTTTCGGAATTGGACCACCATTTTGGTACTACCAGACAGGTATAGCGCCACAGTATCTCTATTGTGCACGAGATCTAACAGATGTAAGGTAGTGTTGACCAGAACTTAAGATGATTTTCTGATCGGTATTCGTGGGATGCGGATTTGAATTCTCATGAAATACGTGTGACTAGGACCCATATACCGTGTTAGGTATTGGGTGAGCTATCAGGCGATAGTGAAATGAATCAAGTTCTGGTACTATTATTGTGAGGACCCTGAGTGGTCGTGACCGCGTAGATGATATTAGATGATACCTTGTAGATGTTTCTTATTTCGCGAATTGATAGACTATGGGTATGTGTGAATTTTAGAGGTGGAGATGACATGAGATTATTATATCTTGGTCGACATGTTGTGTGGGTAGCCTTACCATTGGTAACCAGTGTTGGAATTAATGAAGTGTATTTTTGGTTTAGCGGATAGGAGATGTATCTAAGGGAATATCTATAGAATCTCAGAAGTGAAGCAATGTCAGTCTCGGTAAGCAGAGACACATTGAAGTTAGAGTGTCGAGAAATTCCAAAGGGGTATGTTCGATGCACGAAGTAGGATTCTTGTATAATAGTCGAGCTCAAGATATTAGAAATGTTGCATTTGGGAGCGCAAATGAGATAGTTAGTTTAGTAGCAGTTTCAAAACGATGAAGTATGATGATGAGGTAATCCTAATAGCTTCAAGTGGGAACTGAATTTGTACCAGGTATGGGGATAATCCTGAGACTGTGCAGGTAGGGGACTGCATGGTTAAAGGAGGTCGTATGAGGATTAGTATTGGTTTGTAGAGTAAGTTTGTGGCCCCAAGAGAAATCTAAGAGTATTGGAAACAATATTAGTTGATTGTTTGGGCGCAACGTAACTTTGAGAGGATTATTGCGTTAGTTAAGTTTCATGGGTTGTCAAGAGTATTGTCACTCTAAGAGAAGGAAATTGCATGGTTAGGGAGGAACTATGGAAAAATCGTCAGTGTTATCGTAATAGTTGTACAACGTATAAGTAGGTGGTTTGAGATGAACTTGTATTAAGTAAGTCTTTGACGTCACACTTTCTGGAGCTGAAGTGTGTAACTAAGTTGTACTCATGGACCTAACCAAGACTGATGAAGTATGTAGTGACCTTATTTTGGAATTACTCAACCTCGAGGAACGACCTTTGTTAAGTGTGATTAAGAATCTGGCGATTTTCATGATTTGCGTAGTCTGAGGAAGAGTTGTTGTCGTTCGAGAAATCAAGCGAAGCGTAGTTGGGTATTGAGATCAAGTGTGCTATGGAGGAAGTGTGACTCAGTAAGTCTCGAGAAGTGTGTATGATAGTTTGAGATCAGAGTAACGCAACGGATGAAAGGAGGACCGGATAAGCTTGTAGTAAGTGTAAGTGGAATGCGTGTGACAAATGTTTGATTGGAAAAACCTTGTGAGGAGAAACTCTCTAAGAAATGTTTTATACATCCAAACTCTCAAGGATCAACCATAATCCAACGGGATATTGTTGATGGATCGACATGTAGTCGACTATGTGGTTAGTATGTGGTAAGATATTCAGGAGGCAGTAGTTGTTCAGGTGAGTATTGAGGATTAAGTGAGGAAAGGGTTTTAGCTTGAAGTGGACTTTCATTGTTGTGTCTAGTGCAATTTTCGACACGCACGAAGACTTGAATGATGATTGCGGATTAACAGTTAGAAGTGTATTTTGTTGGTAGGACATTGTGTGAAGTTGTTGAGTACAGAGATTACTGTTATGGGATTGTGTATCCTTATGGTTTCATGTTGGAATATTTTGCATAAAGTTGAGATAGAGTTTGAGGTAAGAGATCCTATGATGCCGAGGTTGTAGCCGTAGAATGGTAACTCCTTGTGGATTGCGATGGTAGAGACTTGTTTAAAGACTGAAGAAAGTATCAAATAAGGAGTTTTGTCGTACAAGAGGATAGATTAGGAGTGAGTCAATTTGAGCACATGGGAACTGGAAGTTGGAACCAAGAGACGCGATGGGTGGTTACATGACTTTCTTTGAATGTGTTGTGAGACGAATAAGGCCTCTAGTCATGATTATTAAGGATATGAGTGTAACGGGTAGTTGTGTTGTATTGGATAAAGCGACTTTTGGACGAAGTCGTAGGGTTTAACTAAGAATGAATGTAAGGAACATTCGACCCCTCAATGGTAGATGGCGTGAGGCATCTGTTGTCATGGTTGTTGAATGGAATTCGAGGGCGAATTCTATTTAAGGGGGGGAGAATGAAACATCCCAATATTTATATCACTATGTATGAGAAGTTATATATTTATGCTTGGGAAATTATTTAGAAAATAAATAAGAATCTTACTAGTAACCAACTAGTTAGAATGTGACCAATGGCAAACTAGTAAATATTACTTGCTTGGAGGACAAATTGGGCAAAGAGCAAAGTTGCATGCACCCTTTAAGACTTGTTTGGTGAAAAGCATAATATAAATCAGATTTTTACTAAGGAAAGAGAGAAAGAAAAGAAGAAAAACATAAGGTCAACCACCATTGTTTCATTTTCGTATTTTTGGAATAGCCTGCACTAAAAAGGTAATATCTCTCTACTCGTAACTCCGTTTAAGATGATTCCAGACTTTTTGAAAAGCTTAAAAAACTCTCTTCGATTTGCATATATGGTTCGTGTTCTGCATGTTCGGGATGAGTGAGATAAACACGTTTGAAGTTATGGGTTTGATGCTGATTTTGGTGAAAAATCTGGGTACGGGATTTCTTGACCAGCTCCACTAAACATATCGTAAGTTTTTATTCGTAACTCCGATTTAAGAAATTCTTGAAGTTCTGGAATCTACACAAAATTCCCTTCAGTTTGATATATTGATTCGTGATTATAGCTTATGTATTGAAGGAGGAAAACCTGTTTGAAGTTTGAAGATTCATGCTGGAAAATGGTAAAGGAAGCATTTCGGGATTGTTGATGATGAAGGTGAAATCTTGACCAAGATGGAAGTTGTATGGCAGCAAGCATGACATCCAATCCTCCATTAACCTAAGGTGAGTATCTATAGTTAAGACTTGGGGTAAGAATTGGGGTTTTATGAAATTGTATGAATTTGGGAACAAGGGTTTAGTGAGATACCTTGATGCTTTGCGTGTTGATTAAATTATGAGAAATGTGTTTCTATAATGCTAATATATGTCATGGATTGTTCTTACATGATGAGATTTGAATAGGAATGAATTAGAATGCTTAGAACTGGTTTTGTGTAGGAAAAATACGTTATTTTGACTCTGCTTCAGGTGCAAATCGATTTGCACAGGATGCCAATCGATTGCTCCCTTGAAAATATGATTTTTGGACAAAAACTGAAGCGTGCAATCGATTTGCATATAGTGTAAATCGATTGCTAACTGACTGAAAAATGTCTTTCATTGTTTCGATCATAACTTGAGTTTTATAACTCGAAACGGAGCCCGGTCGGAAGCGTTAGAAAGGTCTTTTAATGAACTTTATGAATATGTTTAGACATCATGATTTTATTTCATTCAAAGGTTATGGAAAAAGGGATTTTTAGGTGCATGATGTTGAATAAGCATTAATGGAATTTAAGAAAATGTATGTTTAATTCCCCCCAGTGTAGATTCGTCCGTGTCAAGGATCGGAAGCCTCTTTGTGTGTGACTAATCTTATGAATTGTATGATATTATGTTATGATCACTCGTATGCTAAAATCATGAATATGTATGAATATTATCTGGATATACGGTTTGTCATAAACACCTGAGCTACCATTGCGGCGTTTCCGAGTGGGCCGTTTGAGGGTATTCCAACGGACGTAAGCGTCGGCGTGCTTGGTATGGTGGGGTTGTGGTGCCACGTAGGCAATACCACTTCGTAGTTTTAACTCACCTCTAGTGGTGCCATATAGGCAAGACCATCAGGCTTTCACCTGGTGGACTGATGCGTCAAGAGGGCGTTTCGTATTTGCGTAATTCATCTGCGTAAGGATGATTGACGTGGTTGTGACGCCATATAGGCAATGTCGCTTCGGGTACTCGTCACGGATGGAATTCCTTATAGGATGATCCGATTCATCATGCGATGGACTTATACGAGTCTCTTGACACTATGCATCGGCGTAATTCATCGAGGGTGTGATTTTGTGTAATCTGATAGAAGGTAGAACTTACTTCTGGATTCCTCGTACACGGGTACGGGTTTGCATAATGTGGTTTGTTGTTTTGTGTACTCACCCCATTGGTTAGTTATGGGACTTCCAATGGTGGTGTTTCCCCTTGTTTGTACTTGCACCATGACGTGAGATGTAACCTCGGGTTCTAGGTGAATCCGTTTATTATGCATGTACCCTGTAGAACCGAGTAAACCCTTAAGATAGGGAGGCTCACTGAGATTTAGTAATCTCACCCCAATCCTCTTATTACTTTTCAGGAACAGGTTATAAGTTGTAGGATTTTTAGATGATCGATATTGAAGATTGCAGATGTGCAAAGGCAGGAAGACCTCATCAAATCTTATCTTTCCGCTGTGTGATGATGAAGACAAGATGTATTAGATACGTTCTGTTTGAGATTTGTGTTGTATTCAGTTTTAATTTCTTGTCTTTTTCGTCTAGTTGTATGTTTCTTGTACCATAATTAGCATCACTACATATTATTCTAGACATATATGTATGGGGTGTTACATATATGTCTAGAATAATATGTAGTGGGAGAATCCACTCAGCTATCACCTTAAGGTTTTAGGTGGATAAGTGGTGTTTCTACCACCGTCAAAAACGGAAAGTCCCGAAATTAAGAATGCTCCTCGCTCGATCCTCTCCCAATTCTTGCGTCAAACAGTATAATTAATCATATATATATATATATATATATATATATATATATATATATATATATATATATATATATATATATATATATATTTATTTTAAAATTATTTATAACAATAATTAAATCGATAGTAAACTTGTTGCCGTTATTATTCAATATTTAAATCAATAATATGCGCGTATCAAATCAATACTCATGTGTTCCCGTGAGTGCTGGTGTAGTACGCACAATTTTCATTTTTAAAATGTAATCAAAAAGTAAATAAGAAAAGCTAAATTGTTTTACTAAAAATTGTCAATGAGAAGATAAAAGATGCGTCAACGGTGTAAACTAATTTTACAGTGTCATCCAATAAACGACCCACATTTCACCACGCTAGGTTGATAATTTTAAAAAACTTAAATGATTTGGCAAATTCATGATTTCTTATAGAGTGATCGTGTAAGTTTTTTTTCATTGGCGGTGTATGTTCATTAAAATCATAATTTGTTATATTTTTAAAATAAAAAGAAAATTATTTTACATCAATAATATATATTTCTATTTTCCATTACTTATCTTAAAAGATTGTATCTTAAACTAAAAGCAATTTCAAAATAAAAATATTAGATACATATATAATTATAAAAATATATATTTTTAGCGTATTTAGATTAATAAATTATTTTATTTTTAGTTTTTTTAATCATACAAAAAATATAATAACTCGTGCACTCGCACAAATTTTAATATGATTATCCGTGCATTCACACGATACTGATATATTATTCATTCGTTCCCACGTGTATTGGTATGTTATATGTATTTGTTTTTAAAGATATAATAAAAAAACAAAAAAAACAAAAATATTTAATCAAAATAGTTTATTATTTTTAAAAGAGATAATAAATTTGTTTCTATAGTTATTTTTACGCTAGTAATATATAGTAAGTAATAAAATTCTTAAATTTAAAAGTAAATAATTTTTTTAAAAATGAATAATTAACGTAATATATGTTTGATTTAGTAGTAAATATAATTAATTTTGAATTAATTAATTATGTGAAATTTATTCAAATTAAAAGTTAAGTGAATTAAAGACAAAATAATTTTTCAAAATAATTTTCTTAAACACAAATTAAATAATTAATTTCATTCTAAAATCATATTTAAATTCAAAAGCTGCTAGTTTTATTTTTAAAAAGAACTAATTTTAAAAATTATATTAAATTTAATTTGAGATTGATTAAACATATCAAAATTATTTTAAAACCTATTGAATCAATTTTAAACCTTTCCATATTATAAATAGAAATGTTTGAATTTCAGATACATTTAATTATTATGTACTATAGTAAAAAAACAGTTTTTTATAAATTTCATAGATTGATACACACATGTCAAGTTGTTCCCTAGTACCATCCTTCATTTTCTCTCACTCTTTGATGGAAGCAACTACACAATTTTCAATCCTCTTTTCTGATTTCACTTCACTCTCTACTACACATGTCGAGCAACATTATCATGTCATCTTCTCTCTTCTCTCCTATTCTCTTAAATCATGTACGTTTCATAGATTCTTTCATTGGTAATACATGTAAATTTTCACACCATTATATAATAATTAGGGTTGAATATGAGTCAAACTAGTCGAACTTGAATTTGTTCAACTTGAGTCTTCTCGACTCATTGTTGATGAGATCGTCAGCATTCGCACTTCAACCCAAAACCATGGAGAAGCTTTAACTATTGAAAGAGTTAATAGTATGTATTAATTTTTATTTGTACGAAATGTTTATTTACTTACCGTGTATCATCTCTGGAGAAAAATAAAAAATATTTAGAATATAAATATTTAGAATATAAATATTTAAAAATTTCTTAATATCAATACGAAATTTATTATTCTAATATATCTTTCATCAATATATTTTTATTCATTAAATTTTTCTTTATTCAACTATTTCATTAATTATGAGTATTATAATAAATGTGATACTAATAATATCGTTAAAATCAGATATTTATTATTTTTTAGAACAGAATATTATTCAAATATGATATTTTTTTATGAGAAAACGAGAATAATATAATAATAATAATAAATTAATTACAATAATTTATCTTATATGATACTCAACATTTAAATATTTTTCCATCAATAGTTTTACAAATATTTTTCCATCAATGATTTTAAAAGAATATTTAATTAAATCAAGACTTTAAATAATAATTAAAATTCCACGCTAAATAATTTCAAACCTTGAATAGAAGATAATCAAATTTAAATATGGAAATGTTTCTAGACCCCTAATTTATTCCTGTTGTGAAGAAAAAAATTGTGATTCAATAAGTGGGAGAACCCACTCACCTATCACCTTAAGGTTTTAGGTGGATAAGTGGTATTTCTCCCACCGTCAAAAACGGAAAGTCCCGAAATTAAAAATGCAACTCGCTCGATGCTCTCTCGATAGTTGCGTCAAACAGTATAACTAATCATATATATATATATATATATATTTGTTTTAAAATTACATATAACAATAATTAAATCAATAGTAAACTTGTTGCCGTTATTATTCAATATTTAAATCAATAATATGCGCGTATAAAATCAATACTCATGTGTTCCCGTGAGTGCTGCTGTAGTAGGCACAATTTTTATTTTTAAAATGTAATTAAAAAGTAAATAAGAAAAGCTAAATTGTTTTAATAAAAATTGTCAATGAGAAGATAAAAGATGCGTCAACGGTGTAAAGTAATTTTACAGTGTCATCCAATAAACGTCCCACATTTCACCACGTTAGGTTGATAATTTTAAAAAACTTAAATGATTTGGAAGATTCATGATTTCTTATAGAGTGATAGTGTAAGTTTTTTTTCATTGGCGGTGTATGTTCATTAAAATCATAATTTGTTATATTTTTAAAATAAAAAGAAATCATTTTACATCAATAATATATATTTCAATTTTCCATTACTTATCTTAAAAGATTGTATCTTAAACTAAAAGCAATTTCAAAATAAAAATATTAGATACATAAATAATTATAAAAATATATATTTTTAGAGTATTTAGATTAATAAATTATTTTAGTTTTAATTTCTTTAATCGTACAAAAAATATAATAACTCGTGTTTTCGCACAAATTTTAGTATGATTATCCGTGCATTCACACGATACTGATATATTATTCATGCGTTCCCACATGTATTGGTATGTTATACGTTTTTTTTTAAAGATATAATAAAAAACAATAATATTTAATCAAAATAGTATATTATTTTTAAAAGAGATATTAAAGTTGTTTCTCTAGTTATTTTTACGCTAGTAATATATAGTAAGTAATAAAATTCTTAAATTTAAAAGTAAATAATTTTTTTAAAAATGAATAATTAACGTAATATATGTTTGATTTAGTAGTAAATATTATTAATTTTGAATTAATTAATTATGTGAAATTGATTCTAGATAAAAGTAAAGTGAATTAAAGACAAAATAATTTTTCAAAATAATTTTTTTTAAAACAAATTAAATAATTAATTTCATTCTAAAATCATATTTAAATTCAAAAGCTTCCACTTTAATTTTTAAATAGAACTAATTTTAAAAATTATAATAAATTTAATTTGAGATTGATTAAACATATCAAAATTATTTTAAAACCTACTAAATGAATTTTAAACCTTTCCATATTATAAATAGAAATGTTTGAATTTCAGATACATTTAATTATTATGTACTGTAATAAAAAAAACAGTTTTTTTTTAAATTTAATAGATTAATACACACATTTGTAGTTGTTCCCTAGTACCATCTTTCATTTTCTCTCACTCTTTGATGGGAGCAACTACACAATTTTCAATCTTCTTTTTCTATATTTGATTTCACTTCACTCTCTACTACATTTCCGAACACTATCATGTCATCTTCTCTCTTCTCTCCTATTCTCTTAAATCATGTACGTTTCATAGATTCTTTCATTGGTAATACATGTAAATTTTTACACCATTATATAATAATTAGGGTTGAATATGAGTCAAACTAGTCGAACTTGAATTTGTTCAACTTGAGTCTTCTCGACTCATTGTTGATGAGATTGTCAACATTCGCACTTCAACCCAAAACCATGGAGAAGCTTTAACTATTGAAAGAGTTAATAGTATGTATTGATTTTTATTTGTACGAAATGTTTATTTACTTACCGTGTATCATCTTTGGAGAAAAATAAAAAATATTTAGAAAAAAAATATTTGAAAAATTTCTTAATATCAATACGAAATTTATTATTCTAATATATCTCTCATCAGTATATTTTTATTCATTAAATTTTTCTTTATTCAACAGTTTCATTTATTATGAGTATTATAATAAATGTGATACTAATAATATCATTAAATTCAGATATTTATTATTTTTTAGAATAGAATATTATTCAAATATGATATTTTTTATGAGAAAAAGAGAATAATATAATTAATAATAATAAATTAATTAAAATAATCTATTTGTGTTAAAATTATTTATAACAATAATTATATTAATAGTAAACTTGTTGCCGTAATTATTCAATATTTAAATCACTAATATGCACGTATCAAATTAATACTCATGTGTTCCCATGAGTCTTGTAGTACGCACAATTTTATTTTTAAATGTAATCAAAAGTAAATTGTTTTACTAAAATTGTCAATCGAAGATAGAAGATGCGTCAACGGTGTAAAGTAATTTTACCGTGTCATCCAATAAACGACCCACATTTCATCACGCCAGGTTGATAATTTTAAAAAACTTAAATGATTTGGCAGATTCATGATTTCTTATAGAGTGATCGTGTAAGTTTTTTTTCATTGGCGGTGTATGTTCATCAAAATCATAATTTGTTATATTTTTAAAATAAAAAGAAAATTATTTTACATCAATAATATATATTTCAATTTTCCATTACTTATCTTAAAAGATTTTATCTTAAACTTAAATCAATTTAAAAATAAAAATATTAGATACATAAATAATTATAAAAATATATATTTTTAGCGTATTTAGATTAATAGATTATTTTATTTTTAGTTTTTTTAATCGTACAAAAAATATAATAACTCGTGCACTCGCACAAATTTTAGTATGATTATTCGTGCATTCACACGATACTGATATATTATTCATGCGTCCCACGTATTGGTATGTTATACGTATTTGTTTTAAAGTTATAATAAAAAACAAAAAAACAAAATATTTAATCAAAATAGTTTATTATTTTTAAAAGAGATAATAAATCTGTTTCTATAGTTATTTTACGCTAGTAATATATAGTAAGTAATAAAATTCTTAAATTTAAAAGTAAATAATTTTTTAAAATGAATAATTAACGTAATATATGTTTGATTTAGTAGTAAATATAATTAATTTTGAATTAATTAATTATGTGAAATTTATTCAAATTAAAAGTTAAGTGAATTAAAGACAAAATAATTTTTCAAAATAATTTTCTTAAACACAAATTAAATAATTAATTTCATTCTAAAATCATATTTAAATTCAAAAGCTGCTAGTTTTATTTTTAAAAAGAACTAATTTTAAAAATTATATTAAATTTAATTTGAGATTGATTAAACATATCAAAATTATTTTAAAACCTATTGAATCAATTTTAAACCTTTCCATATTATAAATAGAAATGTTTGAATTTCGGATACATTTAATTATTATGTACTATAGTAAAAAAACAGTTTTTTATAAATTTCATAGATTGATACACACATGTCAAGTTGTTACCTAGTACCATCCTTCATTTTCTCTCACTCTTTGATGGAAGCAACTACACAATTTTCAATCCTCTTTTCTGATTTCACTTCACTCTCTACTACACATGTCGAGCAACATTATCATGTCATCTTCTCTCTCTCTATTCTCTTAAATCATGTACGTTTCATAGATTCTTTCATTGGTAATACATGTAAATTTTCACACCATTATATAATAATTAGGGTTGAATATGAGTCAAACTAGTCGAACTTGAATTTGTTCAACTTGAGTCTTCTCGACTCATTGTTGATGAGATCGTCAGCATTCGCACTTCAACCCAAAACCATGGAGAAGCTTTAACTATTGAAAGAGTTAATAGTATGTATTAATTTTTATTTGTACGAAATGTTTATTTACTTACCGTATCATCTCTGGAGAAAATAAAAATATTTAGAATATAAATATTTAGAATATAAATATTTAAAAGTTTCTTAATATCAATACGAAATTTATTATTCTAATATATCTTTCATCAATATATTTTATTCATTAAATTTTCTTTATTCAACTATTTCATTAATTATGAGTATTATAATAAATGTGATACTAATAATATCGTTAAAATCAGATATTTATTATTTTTTAGAACAGAATATTATTCAAATATGATATTTTTTTATGAGAAAACGAGAATAATATAATAATAATAATAAATTAATTACAATAATTTATCTTATATGATACTCAACATTTAAATATTTTTCCATCAATAGTTTTACAAATATTTTTCCATCAATGATTTTAAAAGAATATTTAATTAAATCAAGACTTTAAATAATAATTAAAATTCCACGCTAAATAATTTCAAACCTTGAATAGAAGATAATCAAATTTAAATATGGAAATGTTTCTAGACCCCTAATTTATTCCTGTTGTGAAGAAAAAAATTGTAATTCAATAAGTGGGAGAACCCACTCACCTATCACCTTAAGGTTTTAGGTGGATAAGTGGTATTTCTCCCACCGTCAAAAACGGAAAGTCCCGAAATTAAAAATGCAACTCGCTCGATGCTCTCTCGATAGTTGCGTCAAACAGTATAACTAATCATATATATATATATATATTTGTTTTAAAATTACATATAACAATAATTAAATCAATAGTAAACTTGTTGCCGTTATTATTCAATATTTAAATCAATAATATGCGCGTATAAAATCAATACTCATGTGTTCCCGTGAGTGCTGCTGTAGTAGGCACAATTTTTATTTTTAAAATGTAATTAAAAAGTAAATAAGAAAAGCTAAATTGTTTTAATAAAAATTGTCAATGAGAAGATAAAAGATGCGTCAACGGTGTAAAGTAATTTTACAGTGTCATCCAATAAACGTCCCACATTTCACCACGTTAGGTTGATAATTTTAAAAAACTTAAATGATTTGGAAGATTCATGATTTCTTATAGAGTGATAGTGTAAGTTTTTTTTCATTGGCGGTGTATGTTCATTAAAATCATAATTTGTTATATTTTTAAAATAAAAGAAATCATTTTACATCAATAATATATATTTCAATTTTCCATTACTTATCTTAAAAGATTGTATCTTAAACTAAAAGCAATTTCAAAATAAAAATATTAGATACATAAATAATTATAAAAATATATATTTTTAGAGTATTTAGATTAATAAATTATTTTAGTTTTAATTTCTTTAATCGTACAAAAAATATAATAACTCGTGTTTTCGCACAAATTTTAGTATGATTATCCGTGCATTCACACGATACTGATATATTATTCATGCGTTCCCACATGTATTGGTATGTTATACGTTTTTTTTTAAAGATATAATAAAAAACAATAATATTTAATCAAAATAGTATATTATTTTTAAAGAGATATTAAAGTTGTTTCTCTAGTTATTTTACGCTAGTAATATATAGTAAGTAATAAAATTCTTAAATTTAAAAGTAAATAATTTTTTTAAAAATGAATAATTAACGTAATATATGTTTGATTTAGTAGTAAATATTATTAATTTTGAATTAATTAATTATGTGAAATTGATTCTAGATAAAAGTAAAGTGAATTAAAGACAAAATAATTTTTCAAAATAATTTTTTTTAAAACAAATTAAATAATTAATTTCATTCTAAAATCATATTTAAATTCAAAAGCTTCCACTTTAATTTTTAAATAGAACTAATTTTAAAAATTATAATAAATTTAATTTGAGATTGATTAAACATATCAAAATTATTTTAAAACCTACTGAATGAATTTTAAACCTTTCCATATTATAAATAGAAATGTTTGAATTTCAGATACATTTAATTATTATGTACTGTAATAAAAAAAACAGTTTTTTTTTAAATTTAATAGATTAATACACACATTTGTAGTTGTTCCCTAGTACCATCTTTCATTTTCTCTCACTCTTTGATGGGAGCAACTACACAATTTTCAATCTTCTTTTTCTATATTTGATTTCACTTCACTCTCTACTACACATTTCCAGCAACACTATCATGTCATCTTCTCTCTTCTCTCCTATTCTCTTAAATCATGTACGTTTCATAGATTCTTTCATTGGTAATACATGTAAATTTTTACACCATTATATAATAATTAGGGTTGAATATGAGTCAAACTAGTCGAACTTGAATTTGTTCAACTTGAGTCTTCTCGACTCATTGTTGATGAGATTGTCAACATTCGCACTTCAACCCAAAACCATGGAGAAGCTTTAACTATTGAAAGAGTTAATAGTATGTATTGATTTTTATTTGTACGAAATGTTTATTTACTTACCGTGTATCATCTTTGGAGAAAAATAAAAAATATTTAGAAAAAAAATATTTGAAAAATTTCTTAATATCAATACGAAATTTATTATTCTAATATATCTCTCATCAGTATATTTTTATTCATTAAATTTTTCTTTATTCAACAGTTTCATTTATTATGAGTATTATAATAAATGTGATACTAATAATATCATTAAATTCAGATATTTATTATTTTTTAGAATAGAATATTATTCAAATATGATATTTTTTATGAGAAAAAGAGAATAATATAATTAATAATAATAAATTAATTAAAATAATCTATTTGTGTTAAAATTATTTATAACAATAATTATATTAATAGTAAACTTGTTGCCGTAATTATTCAATATTTAAATCACTAATATGCACGTATCAAATTAATACTCATGTGTTCCCATGAGTGCTGGTGTAGTACGCACAATTTTTATTTTTAAAATGTAATCAAAAAGTAAATTGTTTTACTAAAAATTGTCAATCAGAAGATAGAAGATGCGTCAACGGTGTAAAGTAATTTTACAGTGTCATCCAATAAACGACCCACATTTCATCACGCCAGGTTGATAATTTTAAAAAACTTAAATGATTTGGCAGATTCATGATTTCTTATAGAGTGATCGTGTAAGTTTTTTTTCATTGGCGGTGTATGTTCATCAAAATCATAATTTGTTATATTTTTAAAATAAAAAGAAAATTATTTTACATCAATAATATATATTTCAATTTTCCATTACTTATCTTAAAAGATTTTATCTTAAACTTAAATCAATTTAAAAATAAAAATATTAGATACATAAATAATTATAAAAATATATATTTTTAGCGTATTTAGATTAATAGATTATTTTATTTTTAGTTTTTTTAATCGTACAAAAAATATAATAACTCGTGCACTCGCACAAATTTTAGTATGATTATTCGTGCATTCACACGATACTGATATATTATTCATGCGTTCCCACGTGTATTGGTATGTTATACGTATTTGTTTTTAAAGTTATAATAAAAAAACAAAAAAAAACAAAAATATTTAATCAAAATAGTTTATTATTTTTAAAAGAGATAATAAATCTGTTTCTATAGTTATTTTTACGCTAGTAATATATAGTAAGTAATAAAATTCTTAAATTTAAAAGTAAATAATTTTTTTAAAAATGAATAATTAACGTAATATATGTTTGATTTAGTAGTAAATATAATTAATTTCGAATTAATTAATTATGTGAAATTGATTCTAATTAAAAGTAAAGTGAATAAAAGACAAAATAATTTTTCAATTTTTTTTTTTAAAAACCAATTAAATAATTAATTTCATTCTAAAATCATATTTAAATTCAAAAGCTGCCAATTTTATTTTTAAATAGAACTTATTTTAAAAATTATAATAAATTTAATTTGAGATTGATTAAACATATCAAAATTATTTTAAAACCTACTAAATCAATTTTAAACCTTTCCATATTATAAATAAAATGTTTGAATTTCAGATATATTTAATTATTATGTAGTGTAGTAAAAAAACAACTTTTTTAAAATTTTATAGATTGATACACACATTTCAAGTTGTTCCCTAGTGCCATCCTTCATTTTCTCTCACTCTTTGATGGAAGCAACTACACTATTTTCAATCTTCTTTTTCTATATCTGATTTCAGTTCACTCCCTACTACACATTTCCAGTAACATTATCATGTCATCTTCTCTCTTCTCTCCTATTCTCTTAAATCATACATGTAAATTTTCACACCATTATATAATAATTAGGGTTGAATATGAGTCAAACTAGTCGAACTTGAATTTGTTCAACTTGTTTTCTCGACTCATTGTTGATGAGATCGTCAACATTCGCACTTCAACCCAAAACCATGGAGAAGCTTTAACTATTGAAAGAGTTAATAGTATGTATTAATTTTTATTTGTACGAAATGTTTATTTACTTACCATGTATCATCTTTGGAGAAAAATAAAAAAAAATTTAAAATTTTTTTAATATCAATACGAAATTTATTTTTCTAATATATCTTCCATCAATATATTTTTATTCATTAAATTTTTCTTTATTCAACTATTTCATTAATTATAAGTATTATAATAAATGTGATACTAATAATATCGTTAAAATCAGATATTTATTATTTTTTAAAATAGAATATTATTCAAATAAGATATTTATTATGAGAAAAAGAGAATAATATAATTAATAATAATAAATTAATTACAATAATTTATCTTATATGAAACTCAACATTTTAATATTTTTCCATCAATAGTTTTACAAATATTTTTCCATCAATGATTTTAAAAGAATATTTAATTCAATCAAGACTTTAAATAATAATTAAAATTCCACGCTAAAATAATTTCAAACCTTGAATAGAAGATAATCAAATTTAAATATGGAAATGTTTCCAGACCCATAATTTATTAATGTTGTGAAGAAAAAAATTGTGATTCAATAAGTGGGAGAACCCACTCACCTATCACCTTAAGGTTTTAGGTGGATAAGTGGTCTTTCTCCCACCGTCAAAAACGAAAAGTCCCGAAATTAAGAATGCTCCTCACTCGATCCTCTCTCGATTGTTGCGTCAAACAGTATAATTAATCATATATATATATATATATATATATATATATATATATATATATATATATATATTGATTTAAAATTATTTATAACAATAATTAAATCGATAGTAAACTTGTTGCCCTTATTATTCAATATTTAAATCAATAATATGCGCGTATCAAATCAATACTCATGTGTTCCCGTGAGTGCTGGTGTAGTACGCACAATTTTTATTTTTAAAATGTAATCAAAAAGAAGATGCGTCAACGGTGTAAAGTAATTTTACAGTGTCGTCCAATAAACGACCCACATTTCACCACGCTAGGTTGATAATTTTAAAAAACTTAAATGATTTAGCAGATTCATGATTTCTTATAGAGTGATCGTGTAAGTTTTTTTTCATTGGCGGTGTATGTTCATCAAAATCATAATTTGTTATATTTTTAAAATAAAAAGAAAATTATTTTACATCAATAATATGTATTTCAATTTTCCATTACTTATCTTAAAAGATTGTATCTTAAACTAAAAACAATTTCAAAATAAAAATATTAGAAACATAAATAATTATAAAAATATATTTTTAGCGTATTTAGATTAATAAATTATTTCATTTTTAGTTTTTTTAATCGTACAAAAAATATAATAACTCGTGCACTCGCACAAATTTTATTATTATTATCCGTGCATTCACACGATACTGATATATTATTCATGCGTTCCCACGTGTATTGGTTTGTTATATGTATTTGTTTTTAAAGATATAGTAAATAAACAAAAAAAAAACAATAATATTTAATCAAAATAGTTTATTATTTTTAAAAGAGATAATAAATTTGTTTCTATAGTTATTTTTACGCTAGTAATATATAGTAATTAATAAAATTCATAAATTTAAAAGTAAATAATTTTTTTAAAAATGAATAATTAACGTAATATATGTTTGATTTAGTAGTAAATATAATTAATTTTTAATTAATTAATTATGTGAAATTGATTCTAATTAAAAGTAAAGTGAATTAAAGACAAAATAATTTATCAAAATAATTTTTTTAAAAACATATTAAATAATTAATTTCATTCTAAAATCATATTTAAATTCAAAAGCTGCCAATTTTATTTTTAAAAAGAACTAATTTTAAAAATTATAATAAATTTAATTTGAGTTTGATTAAACATATCAAAATTATTTTAAAACCTACTGAATCAATTTTAAACCTTAATTATTATGTACTGTAGTAAAAAAACAGCTTTTTTTTTAAATTTCATAGATTGATACACACATGTCAAGCTGTTCCCTAGTACCATCCTTCATTTTCTCTCCCTCTTTGATGGAAGCAATTATACAATTTTCAATCTTCTTTTTCTATATCTGATTTCACTTCACTCTCTACTACACATGTCTAGCAACATTATCATGTCATCTTCTCTCTTCTCTCCTATTCTCTTAAATCATGTACGTTTCATAGATTCTTTCATTGGTAATACATGTAAATTTTCACACCATTATATATTAATTAGGGTTGAATATGAGTCAAACTAGTCGAACTTGAATTTGTTCAACTTGAGTCTTTTCGACTCATTGTTGATGAGATCGTCAACATTCGCACTTCAACCCAAAACCATGGAGAAGCTTTAACTATTGAAAGAGTTAATAGTATGTATTAATTTTTATTTGTACGAAATGTTTATTTACTTACCGTGTATCATCTTTGGAGAAAAATAAAAAATATTTAAAAAATTTCTTAATATCTATACGAAATTTATTATTCTAATATATCTTTCATCAATATATTTATATTCATTAAATTTTTCTTTATTCAACTATTTCATTAATTATGAGTATTATAATAAATGTGATACTAATAATATCGTTAGAATCAGATATTAATTATTTTTTAGAATAGAATATTATTCAAATATGATATTTTTTATGAGAAAAAGAGAATAATATAATTAATAATAAATTAATTACATTAATTTGTCTTATATGATACTCAACATTTAAATATTTTTCCATTAATAGTTTTACAAATATTTTTCCATCAATGATTTTAAAAGAATATTTAATTAAATCAAGACTTTAAATAATAATTAAAATTCCACGATAAAATAATTTCAAACCTTGAATAGAAGATGATCAAATTTAAATATGGAAATGTTTCTAGACCCATAATTTATTCATGTTGTGAAGAAAAAATTGTGATTCAATAAGTGGGAGAACCCACTGATCTATCACCTTAAGGTTTTAGGTGGATAAGTAGTGTTTCTCCCACCGTCAAAAATGGAAAGTCCCAAAATTAAGAATGCTCCTCGCTCGATCCTCTCCCAAATGTTGCGTCAAATAGTATAATTAATCATGCGTTCACACTATACTGATATATTATTCATGCGTTCCCACGTGTATTGGTATGTTATATGTATTTGTTTTTAAAGATATAATAAAAAAAACTATAAAAAAACAATAATATTTAATCAAAATAGTTTATTATTTTTAAAAGAGATAATAAATTTGTTTCTATAATTATTTTTACGCTAGTAATATATAGTAAGTAATAAAATTCTTAAATTTAAAAGTAAATAATTTTTAAAAAAATGAATAATTAACGTAATATATGTTTGATTTAGTAGTATATATAATTAATTTTGAATTAATTAATTATGTGAAATTGATTATAATTAAAAGTAAAGTGAATTAAAGACAAAATAAATTTTCAAAATAAATTTTTTTAAAACAAATTAAATAATTAATTTCATTCTAAAATCATATTTAAATTCAAAAGCTGCCAATTTTATTTTTAAATAGATCTAATTTTAAAAGTTATAATAAATTTAATTTGAGATTGATTAAACATATCAAAATTATTTTAAAACCTACTGAATCAATTTTAAACCTTTCCATATTATAAATAGAAATATTTGAATTTCAGATACATTTAATTATTATGTAGTATAGTAAAAACAACTTTTTTTTTTAAATTTCATTGATACACACATTTCAAGTTGTTCCCTAGTACCATCCTTCATTTTCTCTCACTCTTTGATGGAAGCAACTATACAATTTTCAATCTTCTTTTTCTATATATGATTTCACTTCACTCTCTACTACACATTTCTAGTAACATTATCATGTCATCTTCTCTCTTCTATTCTCTTAAATCATGTACGTTTCATAGATTCTTTCATTGGTAATACATGTAAATTCTCACACCATTATATAATAATTAGGGTTGAATATGAGTCAAACTAGTCGAACTTTAATTTATTCAACTTCAGTCTTCTCGACTCATTGTTGATGAGATCGTCAATGTAACACCCCAAATCTACCCAAGGTTTTATATACCAAAAATCAGGGTAATTTAAAATTTCACAAAGTAAATACTGAGGCGACACACCTTCAAAAGCAACTCACTTTAAACAATTTGTTTTAAAGTATAAATCTCAGATACATAGCTTCGCCGGAAAACATAATTTGATTCATAAACATCAAAACATCTTCTTTATTAAACTTCCTTAATAAATCGTGTTTTCATAAAATATAATTCTTATACATAAAAGAATAACATCAAAAGAACGACAACAAGACAACATCAATATTCCCCGAGTGCTACGTATCAGAGCGACACTGACTCAACTATCAGCAGCTAAAACTTCGTCTTCATAACCTGCACGTTACCAATATATAGGTAACGGCGAAACAAGTAAAGGGTGAGATACTCCAAAACATATAATCAAAGGCATGATAAAATATATATATATATATATATATATAGTTTCGGAATTATAAAGGTTATAGATTAATAAGTGTAATTCCAACACATAATCAAAACTCACTTACTTTACTCGTCATCCTAATGTGTATAATCTACACTTTATCCCTATAGCCTCATCGGCATAAAACATCGCAACAACACGTAACCCTCCGTCACCACGACATCGTCACAAACTAATACATCACTAATTAGCACGGTAGTCTTAAAGAACAACATCAACCAACAACATTAAAAATGCTAGTAATATAAGCAACATAACAAATCATCACAAATTGGCTAAAGCCCATCTTCGCTTTTGGCATAAAGCCCATCTTCACAACATCATCACAAATATCATCACATCATATATCATCGCATCACAATTGCCTTTAAGCATTTCATCACTAATAATTCATCACCGTCAAAATCATGCATTCACAATTCGGAAGCATTTATTAACAACATCAATATAAGCATCATGTACAAAGACATATATTATTGCATCGCAAATCAATTATCATTCGTCAAATAAGGACTCAATGATAAACAACTCGAACATAAACATAACCGACTCCAAAATAAACATAATGGACTCCATGAGACCCGACTATGTTATGCATGTGGTACCCATCGCTTTGTCCGTAATTAGGGACACTTGGCATAAAGCCCAACTTCGCTCGGCATAAAAGCCATCATCGCTATATAAAGCCCTTCGCTTATGAAATGTATGTGACTCAATACATAAAGACCACACAACAACATATCATCATCGCTCATCATAATTGACATAAAGTCTACTTCGCCATATTTATTCACATCACATAAACATGTCATCGCATCGCATAAACAACAAGTATTCGTAATTATATACACCGTCGCAAACATCACCGTCAATTAATCCATCAATTCCCAAAAACGGAAAAATAGTAAAACATCAATAATCGTCGCGAAACCATTCTTAGTTACCGCATAATTTATAAACATCAACTTCAAAATCGGATAGTTCATATACGTCTTAAAATGACTAAAATTCAATCCGGGTCAATTTACCGTATTTTAGCCTATTTCGGGTCGTTCCGTAAAAACTCACAATTTCGAAAAACTAACTTCACCACTACGTTCTACACGTCAAAATTAGCTAGCACGTCAATTTTCGTTGAATTCGGAGCAACTTGTCTCGCCGATTTACCGTAATCGGAAAATCGAACATCATCGGGTTCTAAATTTAATCGACTATCTTATTCCCTAATTATATTTTGTAGATGTCACAGTTTGCTAGATGGGATTTAGGATTTATAAACAAACAGAATGTATTTCCTTCAAAAATTATGCAGGTTCTCATATTATGACAGTAAAACACCAACCATTTTAAGTTACGGGAAACTTCAAAACGCAACAAAATGCCATCCTTCTACACAAAAATGGGACGTCCGTCCCTTTTTCTCAAGCTAGCAAGAGGCGGCTGCCTCACCAAATGGTTAACCCCTTAATTCCAAAGCCATTTCGTTTTAACTTTGAAATTTCACTGTTTCTTTTCTTTCTTAATTTTTTTCCCTGTAACTTTCATATATGTTATTTATATTTTCTTTTCTTTTTTTTTTTTCATTTCTAACTTTCATTTTTATTTTATATTTTCATTTTATATTTTCATTTTATATTTTCATTTCATATTTTCATTTTATATATTCATTTTATAAATCATACACTACACTACTAATAACCTCACTCCATAATTTCTTCACCTAGTACAACTTCTCTAAATATTTTCTACAATCAACCAACTAAACCCTATAACCCAAATATCAAGTTTTTCCTCAATCCAAACTAATTCCACCAACCCTAACAACAAGAAATGGAAATCAAACCATCAAACACCCAACTCAAACCTCAACACCAATTTTCAACTCCTCTAAACATTTCAACAATCACCCAACAAAACTCATAAAATCAATCTATCAATTTTTCTCCCAATTCAAACTACAACCACCCAACATCTCTTATCACTAACTCACCATCTCTTATCATCAACACAACATATATACCTCCATTACAACATCAAACATATTTCTACCATCCATTGAGAAGTTCAACAACAACAACAACCAAAACACCAAAACAATGGTAAGCTATAAACCCCATGAATCAAAATACCAATTTTTCCTAAATACACAACATATCTATCAAACCCTAACTATATGGAAAGGAAAATCAAACCCCTTACCTCTAGTTATTGGATGATCCAAGATGATTCTTACAACTCAGCCTCAAGCTTTTGCTCATGATCATCCTCATCTTCTCCTCTTGTTCTTCTCATGCCAAAACCCTCTTCTTTCCTCTATGTTTCTATTTTTGGTAGTGTAGGAAAAATGGGAAGAAAACAAAAGAAAAAGGGTTTTATAAAGTTGTTTTCTTACTAGCCATCACAATTTCTATGTTTGGTTTTCATATGCAAGAATGGAAGGAAAATGAGGAGAAAGGTTTCATAATGGTATTTCTACTAGTAAGCCAAGGGTGAAAACCCAAACCTCAACAATTTCTCCCCACACCCCCAACTTACTAATTATATCATCAATTCAATTAATTCAATCAATTAAAATAATTCTGGTGAATTAAAATATCGGATCCGAATAATATTTTTACCGGACCGAACGGAACGTCGCTAGATAAATTAATAGATATATTAATTAATATAAATATTCTCATCGCAATATAATTATCGATTGGTAATTCGAAAATATTAATATAATATAATATTAATTAAAACAGGGCGTTACAACTCTCCCCCACTTATAAACTTTTCGTCCTCGAAATTCGACCAAAACGAACAAAACGTGACATGCCTACGCATTCGTCCACACAATCCTCGCGTCAATTAAACAACATACAAAGTACACCAAACACAAGGGTATCTTCCCAACCACAACGTCTAGACAAAACAACCATGCCGAGATGCAAAGCCCATACAATGCAATCGACAACCAACTAACACCCAACAACTAAACAAGCCATAAACACACCGGTTCACTCGAGAACCAAACAAACAAGATCGATACCATCCTAACGTCTCAACCATAGAATTAGCCACACACTCGAACCGACACCTCGGAAACGAGTCACCAAAGATAGGAACATAAAGTCCTACAACACAACATCGTCACCATCGCTAAAACGAAAACAACAAAATGGTTATACATACCAAAACTGAAACAGTCAAAATAGGGTTAAACCACGCGTGCTACACAAACATGAAAAGATGCCTTCATACACGCATAAGCACAAACTCAAGAATTACACCTGCAGTTACCGCTCTCATACTCCTGAAATTACAAAACAGGTTGAACTTAGAACCATAACATAAACTTTATGGAACCAAACACGAACACTGTCGCGGCCGACTTCAGCCACAATAGAACGTCCTCCCTTATAAAACATCAATCATCTTAAGGTACCTGTGGTTACCAACCATCACAAAATTCCTTACCCTCAAGACTTATCTTAGTCACAAACCAATAATCCACCACGGCTATTAGTATCCGACAATTTCTATATGTTAGTAGTGAACAAACCCTTAATGACCTTCTGAGCTTAGTCTCAACAAGCGTCCCAAGACAGCCATGCAACATTCTTCAAAATAGCAAAATCCCAAATCATACATACTTGGGTTAACCGCGATATCAACATACTAAACTCGACACCAGCATAAGTCTCTTTATAGATTGCACTCAAACTTGAATCGTCTTCAACAATTCCAATCCCCTCGTCGTTAACATCTGCACTTCTAAAATTTCAAATGAGCACAACCGCATCAAACTTAACTCACAAGTCCGGCAATTTTCCTTATGAAATTCAAATCGCTCCAAGGTAGCAATACACTTTTCCAACTCCATGTTGAAATACATCTTAATTCCAAAATGAAATATCACGATACGCCGCAGAAGGTTCTTCAGTACAAAACAAAACCAAAATCGAAGCATTCGCTAAACTTTCCACCGGCTCAAACAAATTCGCTTACCATTGCGAAGTCCAAAAAGCGACTCAACCATCTCGAGTCAAAATACCCACGATTAATACCAACTTGTAAAAAGATCTTCCGTCAAACTCACCAAGTTAACCATCCAAAACAAAGGAAATTCTAAGCCCTGAAATAACTCCTTGAAGTCTTCTACAAGATACAAAATAAATCTTCGCGGAATTGTCCAAAATATCACCGTCTAAGTCACTTACTTAAAGCACTTACGTCCAACAGTTCAAAATTCTCTCTTTAGAATACTCGCCACGCACTGATCTAACTTCACTACTGATAACGCAAAGCTCGGATGCTTGCTACAATTCCTTAACTTGATGTGAACCAAATAATGTCCAAGAACACGAAATAACTCTTACAGCTACTCATGAGAGTACTGTCTGAACATTCCAAAATCACACCTGACGCATTAGTCACACTAATGACATCAACCAAATATTCGCCAGGACCAAACACTATCCCAAAAGCATTGTCTAAACATCTTCAGCTCTCACACTAACTCGTAGACAGCCAGACTTCACATCGATCTCACTAAACAGAAAAGTTCCAAGTGACTGACTCATTCCAAATATCAATCCTTGCAAGTAGACACTTGCCCTAAATATCCACTTCGTTCCTTGACTACAAACGACACACCAATTCGGGTAACCTTTTGCTCTACACGAGCAACATAACTGGCGCACTCCACGGCGAACCACCCGAACAAACAAACCCTACTAAAACCAATCCTCAAGTTGACTCTTCAACTCTTACTCAGAAATAAGCAACTCTTACTCAGAAATCTTAGCGTATTTAGAATAATAAATTATTTTATTTTTAGTTTTTTTAATCGTACAAAAAATATAATATCTCGTGCACTCGCACAAATTTTAGTATGATTATCCGTGCATTCACATGATACTGATATATTATTCATGCGTTCCCACGTGTATTGGTATGTTATACGTATTTGGTTTTAAAGATATAATAAAAAAAACCAAAAAAAAACAATAATATTTAATCAAAATAGTTTATTATTTTTAAAAGAGATAATAAATTTGTTTCTATAGTTATTTTTACGCTAGTAATATATAGTAATTAATAAAATTCATAAATTTAAAAGTAAATAATTTTTTAAAAATGAATAATTAACGTAATATATGTTTGATTTAGTAGTAAATATAATTAATTTTGAATTAATTAATTATGTGAAATTGATTCTAATTAAAAGTAAAGTGAATTAAAGACAAAATAATTTATCAAAATAATTTTTTTTAAAACATATTAAATAATTAATTTCATTCTAAAATCATATTTAAATTCAAAAGCTGCCAATTTTATTTTTAAATAGAACTAATTTTAAAAATTATAATAAATTTAATTTCAGATTGATTAAACATATCAAAATTATTTTAAAACCTACTGAATCAATTTTAAACCTTAAATTTCATAGATTGATACACACATGTCAAGCTGTTCCCTAGTACCATCCTTCATTTTCTCTCCCTCTTTGATGGAAGCAATTACACAATTTTCAATCTTCTTTTTCTATATCTGATTTCACTTCACTCTCTACTACACATGTCTAGAAACATTATCATGTCATCTTCTCTCTTCTCTCCTATTCTCTTAAATCATGTACGTTTCATAGATTCTTTCATTGGTAATACATGTAAATTTTCACACCATTATATAATAATTAGGGTTGAATATGAGTCAAACTAGTCGAACTTGAATTTGTTCAACTTGAGTCTTCTCGACTCATTGTTGATGAGATCAAAGATTCGCACTTCAACCCAAAACCATGGAGAAGCTTTAACTATTGAAAGAGTTAATAGTATGTATTAATTTTTATTTGTACGAAATGTTTATTTACTTACCGTGTATCATCTTTGGAGAAATGTGATTCTTTTTCTACGAAATGTTTCTTTTTCTAAATTAATTTACAAATGTGATTCAATAAGTGGGAGAACCCACTCATCTATCACCTTAAGGTTTTAGGTGGATAAGTGGTGTTTCTCCCACCGTCAAAAACAGAAAGTCCCGAAATTAAGAATGTTCCTCGCTCGATCCTCTCCCGATTGTTGCGTCAAATAGTATAATTAATCATATATATAAATATATTTGTTTTAAAATTATTTATAACAATAATTAAATTGATAGTAAACTTGTTTCCGTTATTATTCAATATTTAAATCAATAATATGCGCGTATCAAATCAATACTCATGTGTTCCCGTGAGTGCTGGTGTAGTACGCACAATTTTTATTTTTAAAATGTAATCAAAAAGTAAATAAGAAAAGCTAAATTGTCTTACTAAAAATTGTCAATGAGAAGATAGAAGATGCGTCAACGATGTAAGTAATTTACAGTGTCATCCAATAAACGACCCACATTTCACCACACTAGGTTGATAATTTTTAAAAACTTAAATGATTTGGCAGATTCATGATTTCTTATAGAGTGATCGTGTAAGTTTTTTTCATTGGTGGTGTATGTTCATTAAAATCATAATTTGTTATATTTTTAAAATAAAAAGAAAATTATTTTACATCAATAATATATATTTCAATTTTCCATTACTTATCTGAAAAGATTGTATCTTAAACTAAAAGCAATTTCAAAATAAAAATATTGGATACATAAATAATTATAAAAATATATATTTTAAGCGTATTTAGATTAATAAATTATTTTATTTTTAGTTTTTTTAATCGTACAAAAAATATAATATCTTGTGCACTCGCACAAATTTTAGTATGATTATCCGTGCATTCACACGATACTGATATATTATTCATGCGTTCCCACGTGTATTGGTATGTTATACGTATTTGTTTTTAAAGATATAATAAAAAAAACAAAAAAAAAATATTTAATCAAAATAGTTTATTATTTTTAAAAGAGATAATAAATTTGTTTCTATAATTATTTTTACGCTAGTAATATATAGTAAGTAATAAAATTCTTAAATTTAAAAGTAAATAATTTTTTAAAAAATGAATAATTAACGTAATATATGGTTTATTTAGTAGTAAATATAATTAATTTTTAATTAATTAATTATGTGAAATTGATTCTAATTAAAAGTAAAGTGAATTAAAGACAAAATAATTTTTTTAAAAACAAATTAAATAATTAATTTCATTCTAAAATCATATTTAAATTCAAAAGCTGCCAATTTTATTTTTAAATAGAACTAATTTTAAAAATTATAATAAATTTAATTTCAGATTGATTAAACATATCAAAATTATTTTAAAACCTACTGAATCAATTTTAAACCTTTCCATATTATAAATAGAAATGTTTGAATTTCAGATACATTTAATTATTATGTAGTGTAGTAAAAACAGCTTTTTTAGAATTTCATATATTGATACACACATTTGAAGTTGTTCCTAGTACCATCCTTCATTTTCTCTAACTTTTTGATGGAAGCAACTACACAATTTTCAATCTTCTTTTTCTATATCTGATTTCACTTCACTCTCTACTACACATTTTCAGTAACATTATCATGTCATCTTCTCTCTTCTCTCCTATTCTCTTAAATCATGTACGTTTCATAGATTCTTTCATTGGTAATACATATAAATTTTAACACCATTATATAATAATTAGGGTTGAATATGAGTCAAACTAGTCGAACTTGAATTTGTTCAACTTGTGTCATCTCGACTCATTGTTGATGAGATCGTCAACATACGCACTTCAACCCAAAACCATGGAGAAGCTTTAACTATTGAAAGAGTTAATAGTATGTATTAAATTTTATTTGTACAAAATGTTTATTTACTTAACGTGTATTGTAACACCCCTTCTAAATAACCCGCGAATATATTCATTAAATCAGAGTAACATGTAAAACAAGGGATGTCACAATTTGGAAATAAATAAAACTTCAATAAACAGTAGCCATGCTCCACTGAAGAACTTATTAAAATATTCAATCAAACTGATATCATGTCTTACACAGCGGAAAGTACCATAAAACCAAAACGGAATAAAACCAAGTCATAATTATTCCCAAAGTAATTCCAATAACAAATGAATACTACATAATTTTCTCAGCTAAATGTTCCCTAGTGTTACAACCTATCAGAGCACGACACTAACACGCGGACACAAAAATAACATAGCTCTAGAGCCATCCTCACCAACTCCTGAGCTGCTAACTTTAATCTGAAATCATTAAAGTAAGGGTGAGATTTCTCATAATTAAGATGCATTATAAGTTCCTCAGACAACATAATTTCACAAGCATATTAATCCACCCATTCTAGCATAATTCAGATTTTAACACACGGTTACAACCACACAATCCATTATGCACAACAATAACAACAAGAGAATTGTAACACTGGAAACCATCCTAACATGTTACAATTCCATGCAAATACAAATGCAGACGCAATGCATGTGGTACCAAAACGTGACCAAGTCACACACACTGATCCATCACCACCCGGATACAGTAATCATCGATTCGTCCATAATCACCTGTACACGAATCCAGCCTAACCACCCATCATCACCCGGGTACGGTTATTGGCAATACAAGTCAAATTCCAGACAATGGGAATTAACTTCACCAGAATGCATATGCATGCACAACACAAACATGCAACATTCAATCAATCTATGAACACACCAATTATCATAAACTGAATCAAAACCAAAACATGATGTCCTTTACGATCATGCATACAATCAGCAGCATAAACATGCATTCCATGATACAATCAAATGTCACAGGTACACTACTGCATATACACCAAGTATGCAGTGAATAACAAACCACTTAAATCGGAATTCGAGACATTTTCAAAATAATTTCAAGTTACAGGAAATCCCTTCATTTCATAAAATAGAGCATTAAATTTAAGAAACAACGTCCAAAACGGACTTACGGTTTGAAAGTTATGAATTTTTGAAGTTTGGAATTTTTCAAAAAGTGACAGTGGAACCCGGTTCCTCCCAGGGAGAACCCGGTTCCCACAAAGTTCAGAAACACGCCCCCTGGAAAAATGTATGGGGAACCCGGTTCCTCTAGGCAGGAAACTGGTTCCTAGAAGAAAATCAGTTTTCTTTGGAAAATTATCACGTGGAACCCGGTTCCTCCCCAGGAGTAACCGGTTCCTGAGTTCAAAAATGCCCAGTTTTACTACCTAACACACTGGGAACCCGGGTTCTCCCACTGGGGAACCGGTTCCCACAACACACAGTGGCAAAAACACCAGTTTTACAACAGCAGGTTTCCAAAACCATTTTCTACTATTTCCAATCGTATCCATACGTTCCAATGCAGTAGAATCACTCAACAAACATCAATATCATGCAATATAACATATTTTGATTACTCCTAATGACCCTATAACATATAAATCACTCAATTCTACACAATCTGACACAAATTGGGATATTTCTACGAAAACCTAGAATTACTAAATTGTGATTCTTAACATACTACGATCAATCCTATTGAAATTAAAACCGATAAGGCATGTTAATCAATCGAAATCACCCCTTACCTTGTGGGTTCTTGAATTCAACTTTCATCTTTTCCTCTTTCTCTCTCTTCTCCAATGTTACGAATGATGAAAACCTTCTATTCCTCTTTTTCCTTCTTTTTCCTTTTATTATTCCTTTTATTATTCCAATAAATAAATAAAATAATAATTAGGATAGGTAGAGTATTTTACTCGTCACACCCCCATTACTCCTCACACTTCCAACTCCTCATTTCATCTAATTAATTAATTCCAATAATTCCAATATTAATAATTAAACTCTAATTAAATTAATAATTAAAAATTCTAATTATTTTAAACATTGAATTATTTGGGGTGTCACAACTCTCCCCTACTAAAAAGAGTTTTCGTCCTCGAAAACATACCTTAGACGAAAAGTTCGGGATACGAGTCCTTCATCTGACTCTCCAGCTCCCAAGTGACATTTCCACCTGCTGGTCCTCCCCAAGCTACCTTCACCAGTGCTATCTCTTTACCTCACAATTGTTTCAACTTCCAGTCCTCAATTCTCACAGGCAATGCTTCAACAGTCAAATTCTCTCGTACCTGTATATCATCTACCCGAATCTCATGAGACGGATCAGTAATGTACTTCCTCAGCTGAGATACATGGAAAACATCATGCAAATTTGCAAGTGACGGCGGTAAAGCAATCTGATACGCAACCTTCCCAACTCTCTTGGTAATCTGAAACAGACCAATAAAGCGTGGAGTCAACTTCTTTGACTTCAAAGCTCGACCAATACCACTCATCGGAGTAACTCGCATAAACACATGTTCTCCTTCACTAAACTCAAGATCTTTCCTCCTCTTATCGTGATAACTCTTCTGACGACTCTAAGAAGCCCTCATCTTCTCCTGAATCATTTTAATCTTTTCTGAGGTTTGTTGGACAATTTCCAGTCCAATCACAACACTCTCTCCAGATTCATACCAACACAACGGTGTTCGACACCTCCTACCATACAATGCCTCAAACGGAGCCATACCAATACTCGAATGAAAGCTATTGTTGTAGGTAAACTCAATCAATGGTAGATAAATATCCCAAGCTCCACCTTTCTCCAAAACACAAGCCCTCAACAAATATTCCAACGACTGAATCGTTCTCTCCATCTGACCATCTGTCTGCGGATGATAAGCAGAACTCAATCGCAACTTAGTACCCAAAGCTTCTTGCAACCCAGTCCAAAACTTAGACGTAAACCTCGGATCTCTATCCGACACAATACTAGAAGGAATACCGTGCAAACTTACGATCTTCTCAACATACAACTCTGCCAACCTCTCCATAGGATAATCCATTCTTATCGGAATAAAATGAGCCGACTTCGTCAATCGATCAACAATAACCCAGATAGAATCACAATTCTTCGTTGTCCTCGGCAAAGCAGACACAAAATCCATAGAAATTTCATCCCATTTCCATTCCGGAACAAACAACGGTTCCCTCAATTCTGATGGTTTCTGATGTTCGATTTTTGACTTCTGACAAACCAAACAAGCATACACAAACTCAGCAATTTCCTTTTTCATTCCAGGCCACCAAAACAACTTCTTCAAATCATGATACATTTTAGTAGCACCAGGATGAATACTCAACCCACTATGATGTCCTTCTTCCAAAATACTCTTTCTAATCTCGGCAACATCCGGAACACACACCCTATCGCCAAACCTCATAACGCCATTCTCGTCAATTCGGAACTCACCTCCTTGACCTTGGTTGATCAATGTCAATTTATCAACTAAACCAACATCAGATTTCTGCCCATTTCGAATTTCTTCCAGAATACCACTAGTCAGCTTCAACATACCCAATTTCACACTATTAGAAGTAGTCTCACATACCAAACTCAAATCTCTGAATTGCTCAACTAACTCCAATTCACGAACCATTAACATAGACATATGCAAGGACTTCCGACTCAAAGCATCCACAACAACATTTGCCTTACCAGGATGGTAATTCAAACCGAAATCGTAATCCTTCAGAAATTCTAACCACCTTCTCTGCCTCATGTTGAGCTCTTTCTGATCAAAGAGATACTTCAGACTCTTGTGATCGCTGAATACCTCAAATCGAGAACCATACAAGTAATGCCTCCATAATTTCAAAACAAATACCATTGCTGCTAATTCTAAATCATGAGTCGGATAATTCCTTTCATGAATCTTCAATTGTCTCGAGGCATAAGCCACAACCTACTTATCTTGCATCAACATGCCACCTAATCCCATCAATGACGCATCACAATACACAACAAAAGACTTCGCCGGATTCGGAAAAATCAAGATCGAAGCACTAGTCAACCTCTTCTTCGGCTCTTGGAATCCTTTCTCACATTCAGCATCCCAAATAAACACCTGCCCCTTTCTGGTCAACTTAGTCAATGGCAACGCTAATTTGGAAAATCCTTCAATAAACTTCCTGTAATAACCTGCAAGACCAAGAAAACTACGGACCTCAGAAGCATTCTTCGGCGCTTCCCACTGAGATACCGCTTCTACCTTCGTAGGATCAACAACAATCCCATTATTGGAAATTACATGGCCAAGAAAACTTACTTCACTTAACCAGAATTCACATTTGGACAACTTCGCATAAAGCTTCTTCTCTTTCAATAATTCCAATACAACCCTGAGATGCTCTATGCTCTTCATCACTCTTTGAATAGATCAAAATGTCATTGATAAATACCACCACAAACTTATCAAGATACGGATGAAATATCCTGTTCATATACTCCATGAAAACACCAGGTGCATTAGTAACTCCAAACGGCATAACAGAATACTCATAATGTTCATACCTCGTTCTAAATGCAGTTTTCTGAATATCCTCCGTCTTCACACGAATCTGATGATATCCAGACCTCAGATCAATCTTGCTGAATACATAAGCTTCAACTAATTGATCCATCAAATCATGAATCCTCGGCAAAGGATACCGATTCTTGATTGTAACTTTGTTCAACTGCCTGTAATCAACACATAATCTCATTGAGCCTTCCTTCTTCTTAACCAACAACACCGGAGCACCCCACGGCGAAACATTAGGACGAATAAACTTCTTCTCAAGTAACTCTTCCAACTGCTTCTTCAATTCAGCTAATTCAGATGCCGACATGCGATAAGGCGCCATCGACACCGGACTAGTTCCAGGAATCAAATCTATAGTAAATTCCACTTCTCTCTCAGGTGGCAATTCACTAACGTCTTCCGGAAACACTTCTGGAAATTTATTCACCACTGGCAATCCATCACTTTTTGCCTTTCCCCTTCGCTTCTGTTGCAAGAATACAACATAAACACCACAGCACCATCTTTTACAGCTAGGTTTATCTGCTTAACCGACATAGTCACATCTTCGACACCAACCTCTTCAGGAAAAATAACCGTCTTCGCAAAACAGTTGATATGAACCTGGTTGAATTCCAACCAGTTCATTCCAAGGATGATATCAAGTTGTTCTAACGGTAGGCACACTACTTCCATACCGAAACCTCTACCAAAAATCACTATAGGACAATTCCTACAAACAAATGAAGTAGTCACTGAACCCGACGCAGGAGTGTCAATAACCATACTTCCATCCATATTAGAAATATCCAAGTTCAATCTTTTAGCACAATCCAAAGCAATAAAAGAATGTGTCGCTCCAGTATCAATAATCGCAATCAAAGGTATGCCATTAATAAAACATGTACCTTTAATCAACCGATCATCTGGCTTAATCTCTGATCCAGACAAGGCGAACACTTTACCACCTGTTTGCTCCTTTTTGGGTTTTGTACACTGAGGACGAGTATGACCCTCTTCACCACAGTTGTAACAGGTCACCACTCTCACTCTGCAATCATTGACCACATGACCGAGTTTCCCACACTTGAAACACTTCCTATCATTACTCTTGCAGTCTACCATACGATGTCCTGTCTCACCACACTTGTAGCACTTAATGGAAGAACCAGAATATCCCCCACTAGACTTCTTCTAACCACCGGACCTCTGATTATTCTTATCATAAGGTTTACCATGATCCATCTGTTGCTTACCCTTCCGATCAACATACCCTCGAGCATTTGTTCGAGTGCTAGCAAGATCCTCCTCCAAAATCCTACTACAGTCTACCAAATTAGAAAACCTTCGGATATGCTGATACCTGATACCCTGCTTGATCTCATCACGAAGACCATTCTCAAATTTGATACATTTGGAAAATTCTCCATCTGCATCGTTAGTGTAATGAGCATAATACTTCGCCAACTCAGTAAACTTTGAAGCATACTCACTTACTACTTGTTGCCCTGCTTGAGCTCCAGGAACTCAATCTCCTTCTTACCCCGAATATCTTCAGGAAAGTACCTCCTCAGAAAAGCTCTCCTGAACACAGCCCAAGTCAATGCAATACCATCTTGTTCCATTTCTGCCCTGGTAGCAACCCACCAGTCATCAGCTTCCTCCGCCAGCATGTGAGTACCATATCTCACTTTCAGCTCATCAGCACAATCAATTACTCTGAAGATCCTCTCGATCTCCTTCAACCACTTTTGAGCACCTTCAGGATCATGTGTGCCCTTGAACAATGGAGGATTATTCCGCTGGAAATTCCCCAACTGCCTATCAGCACCGATACTAGCTCCCGGCTGATTCTCTCCAAGCACACCAGCTAGCATTCCCAAGGCTTCAGCAATAGCAGCATCGTCTCTTCCGTTACCTCTTCCGGCCATTGTTCTGTAACATTACAAAACAATCTCATCAGCACACAAGTATTGACAGTGTTACCTTGCACTAGTCGCATACAAAAGGGATAACGACACTAAGACACGACCGACTGTGCTCTGATACCACTATTGTAACACCCCTTCTACATAACCCGCGAATATATTCATTAAATCAGAGTAACACGTAAAACAAGGGATGTCATAATTTGGAAATAAATAAAACTTCAATAAACAGTAGTCATGCTCCACTAAAGAACTTATTAAAATATTCAATCAAACTGATATCATGTCTTACACAGCGGAAAGTACCATAAAACCAAAACATAATAAAACCAAATCATAATTATTCCCAAAGTAATTCAAATAAAAAACGAATACTAGATAATTTTCTCAGCTAAACGCTCCCCAGTGTTACAACCTATCAGAGCACGACACTGACACGCGGACACAAAAATAACATAGCTCTAGAGCCATCCTCACCAACTCCTGAGCTGCTAACTTTAATCTGAAATCATTAAAGTAAGGGTGAGATTTCTCATAATTAAGATGCATTATAAGTTCCTCAGACAACATAATTTCACAAGCATATTAATCCACCCATTCTAGCATAATTCAGATTTTAACACACGGTTACAACCACACAATCCATTATGCACAACAATAACAACAAGAGAATTGTAACACTGGAAACCATCCTAACATGTTACAATTCCATGCAAATACAAATGCAGACGCAATGCATGTGGTACCAAAACGTGACCAAGTCACACACACTGATCCATCACCACCCGGATACAGTAATCATCGATTCGTCCATAATCACCTGTACACGAATCCAGCCTAACCACCCATCATCACCCGGGTACGGTTATTGGCAATACAAGTCAAATTCCAGACAATGGGAATTAACTTCACCAGAATGCATATGCATGCACAACACAAACATGCAACATTCAATCAATCTATGAACACACCAATTATCATAAACTGAATCAAAACCAAAACATGATGTCCTCAATGATCATGCATACAATCAGCAGCATAAACATGCATTCCATGATACAATCAAATGTCACAGGTACACTACTGCATATACACCAAGTATGCAGTGAATAACAAACCACTTAAATCGGAATTCGAGACATTTTCAAAATAATTTCAAGTTACAGGAAATCCCTTCATTTCATAAAATAGAGCATTAAATTTAAGAAACAACTTCCAAAACGGCGCTCAAAACGGACTTACGGTTTGAAAGTTATGAATTTTTGAAGTTTGGAATTTTTCAAAAAGTGACAGTGGAACCCGGTTCCTCCCAGGGAGAACCCGGTTCCCACAAAGTTCAAAAACACACCCCTTGGAAAAATGTATGGGGAACCCGTTTCCTCCAGGCAGGAAACCGGTTCCTAGAAGAAAATCAGTTTTCTTTGGAAAATTATCACGTGGAACCCAGTTCCTCCCCAAGAGTAACCGGTTCCTGAGTTCAAAAATGCTCAGTTTTACTACCTAACACACTGGGAACTCGGTTTCTCCCACTGGGGAACCGGTTCCCGTGACACACAGTGGCAAAAACACCAGTTTTACAACAGCAGGTTTCCAAAACCATTTTCTACTATTTCCAATCGTATCCATACGTTCCAATGCAGTAGAATCACTCAACCAACATCAATATCATGCAATATAACATATTTCGATCACTCCTAATGACCCTATAACATACAAATCACTCAATTCTACACAATCCGACACAAATTGGAATATTTCTACGAAAACCTAGAATTACTAAATTGTGATTCTTAACATACTACGATCAATCCTATTGAAATTAAAACCGATAAGGCATGTTAATCAATCGAAATCACCCCTTACCTTGTGGGTTCTTCAAATTCTGACAACTTTCACTCTTTTCCTCTTTCTCTTCTCTTCTCCAATGTTACGAATGATGAAAACCTTCTATTCCTCTTTTTCCTTCTTTTTCCTTTTATTATTCCTTTTATTATTCCAATAAATAAATAAAATAATAATTAGGATAGGTAGAGTATTTTACTCGTTACACCCCATTACTCCTCACACTCCCAACTCCTCATTTCATCTAATTAATTAATTAATTCTAATATTAATAATTAAACTCTAATTAAATTAATAATTAAAAATTCTAATTATTTTAAACATTGAATTATTTGGGGTGTCACATGTATCATCTTTGGAGAAAAATAAAAAATATTTAGAATAAAAATATTTAAAAAATTTCTTAATATCAGTACGAAATTTATTATTCTAATATATCTTTCATCAGTATATTTTTATTCATTAAATTTTTCTTTATTCAACTATTTCATTAATTATGAGTATTATAATAAATGTGATATTAATAATATCGTTAAAATCAGATATTTATTATTTTTTAGAATAGAATATTATTCAAATATGATATTTTTTATGAGAAAAAGAGAATAATATAATTAATAATAATAAATTAATTACAATAATTTATCTTATATGATACTCAGCATTTAAATATTTTTCCGTCAATAGTTTTACAAATATTTTTCCATCAATGATTTTAAAAGAATATTTAATTAAATCAAGACTTTAAATAATAATTAAAATTCCACGTTAAAATAATTTCAAACCTTGAATAGAAGATAATCAAATTTAAATATGGAAATGTTTCTAGACCCATAATTTATTCATGTTGTGAAGAAAAAAATTGTGATTCAATAAGTGGGAGAACCCACTCACCTATCACATGAAGGTTTTAGGTGGATAAGTGGTGTTTCTCCCACCGTCAAAAACGGAAAGTCCCGAAATTAAGAATGCTCCTCGCTCGATCCTCTCCCGATTATTGCGTCAAACAGTATAATTAATCATATATATATATATAAATATATATATATATATATATATATATATATATATATATATATTGTTTTAAAATTATTTATAACAATAATTAAATCGATAGTAAACTTGTTGCCGTTATTATTCAATATTTAAATCAATAATACGCGCGTATCAAATCAATACTCATGTATTCCCGTGAGTGCTGGTGTAGTACGCACAATTTTCATTTTTAAAAATGTAATCAAAGAGTAAATAAGAAAAGCTAAATTGTTTTACTAAAAATTGTCAATGAGAAGATAGAAGATGCGTCAACGGTGTAAACTAATATTACAGTGTCATCAAATAAACGACCCACATTTCCCCACGCTAGGTTGCTTAAATGATTCGGCAGATTCATGATTTCCTATAGAGTGATCGTGTAAGTTTTTTTTCATTGGCGGTGTATGTTCATTAAAATCATAATTTGTTATATGTTTAAAATAAAAAGAAAATTATTTTACATCAATAATATATATTTCAATTTTCCATTACTTATCTTAAAAGATTGTATCTTAAACTAAAAGCAATTTCAAAATAAAAATATTAGATACATAAATAATTATAAAAATGTATATTTTTATCGTATTTAGATTAATAAATTATTTTATTTTTAGTTTTTTTAATCGTACAAAAAATATAATAACTCGTGCACTCGCACAAATTTAAATATGATTATCCGTGCATTCACACGATACTGATATATTATTCATGCGTTCTCATGTGTATTGGTATGTTATACGTATTTGTTTTTAAAGATATAATAAAAAAACAAAAAAAACAATAATATTTAATCAAAATAGTTTATTATTTTTAAAAGAGATAATAAATTTGTTTCAATAGTTATTTTTACGCTAGTAATATATTGTAAGTAAAAAAATTCTTAAATTTAAAAGTAAATAATTTTTTTTAAAATGAATAGTTAACGTAATATATGTTTGATTTAGTAGTAAATATAATTAATTTTGAATTAATTAATTATGTGAAATTGATTCTAATTAAAAGTAAAGTGAATTAAAGACAAAATAAATTTTCAAAATAAATTTTTTAAAAACAAATTAAATAATTAATTTCATTCTAAAATCATATTTAAATTCAAAATCTGTCAATTTTATTTTTAAATAGATCTAATTTTAAAAATTATAATAAATTTAATTTGAGATTGATTAAACATATCAAAATTATTTTAAAACCTAATGAATCAATTTTAAACCTTTCCATATTATAAATAGACATGTTTGAATTTCAGATACATTTAATTATTATGTAGGGTAGTAAAAACAGCTTTTTTAAAATTTCATAGATTGATACACACATTTCAAGCTGTTCCCTAGTACCATCCTTCATTTTCTCTCGCTCTTTGATGGAAGCAACTACACAATTTTCAATCTTCTTTTTCTATATCTGATTTGACTTCACTCTCCACCTCACATTTCTAGTAACATTATCATCTCATTTTCTCTCTTCTCTCATATTCTCTTAAATCATGTACGTTTCATAGATTCTTTCACACCATTATATAATAATTAGGGTTGAATATGAGTCAAACTAGTCGAACTTTAATTTGTTCAAATTGAGTCTTCTGGACTCATTGTTGATGAGATCATCAACATTCGCACTTCAACCCAAAACCATGGAGAAGCTTTAACTATTGAAAGAGTTAATAGTATCAAATTGAGTCTTCTCGACTCATTGTTGATGAGATCATCAACATTCGCACTTCAACCCAAAACCATGGAGAAGCTTTAACTATTGAAAGAGTTAATAGTATGTATTAATTTTTATTTGTACGAAATGTTTATTTACTTACCGTGTATCATCTTTGGAGAAAAATAAAAAATATTTAAAAATAATTTTAATATCAGTATGAAATTTATTATTCTAATATATCGTTCATCAATATATTTTTATTCATTAAATTTTTCTTTATTCAACTATTTCATTAATTATGAGTATTATAATAAATGTGATATTAATAATATCGTTAAAATCAGATATTTATTATTTTTTAGAATAGAATATTATTCAAATATGATATTTTTTATGAGAAAAAGAGAATAATATAATTAATAATAATAAATTAATTACAATAATTTATCTTATATGATACTCAGCATTTAAATATTTTTGCGTCAATAGTTTTACAAATATTTTTCCATCAATGATTTTAAAAGAATATTTAATTAAATCAAGACTTTAAATAATAATTAAAATTCCACATTAAAATAATTTCAAACCTTGAATATAAGATAATCAAATTTAAATATGGAAATGTTTCTAGACCCATAATTTATTCATGTTGTGAAGAAAAAAATTGTGATTCAATAAGTGGGAGAACTCACTCACCTATCACATGAAGGTTTTAGGTGGATAAGTGGTGTTTCTCCCACCGTCAAAAATGGAAAGTCCCGAAATTAAGAATGCTCCTCGCTCGATCCTCTCCCGATTGTTGCGTCAAACAGATATTTAATCATATATATATATATATATATATATATATATATATATATATATATATATATATATATATATATATATATATATATATATATATATATATATATATAAATACATTTGTTTTAAAATTATTTATAACAATAATTAAATCGATAGTAAACTTGTTGCCGTTATTATTCAATATTTAAATCAATAATATGCGCGTATCAAATCAATACTCATGTGTTCCCGTGAGTGCTGGTGTAGTACGCACAATTTTTATTTTTAAAATGTAATCAAAAAGTAAATAAGAAAAGCTAAATTGTTTTACTAAAAATTGTCAATGAGAATGAAATTCCTGGCAGCAGATACGTGATGTCACAGAGAATGTTATGACACACTATCTGACACTCTGATAACTATTCACACAATAAATATAAACAGCAGTAAAGAACACAATAAGTTGTTTACCCAGTGCAGTGTCTAACTACACCTACATCTGGGGGCTACCAAGTCAGGGAGGAAATTCACTATTAGTAGAATTAATTCAGGAATAAACCAACCAGTTTATCTCCTTCACTTAAAACCTACCCAATGCAACTTCAATCTAAGTCCTACTTAGACCTGAGTTCCTACTCACTCCCCCTCAATCACAGCAGTGATAACAACCTATTGAATAATTGAATTGTGAAGACACACTTCAATAAACTATCTTGATCTTGCTTCAAAGCTTCAATCAAGAGACAAACACTCGTGCTTCAAAGCTTTGAGTGATAAACTACCCTTACAAACAAATCCTAGTCCAAGGCACTTATCAATTGATAGTTGCTTGACTCACAAGAGATACTAGAATTACACAAAATACAACTGTTAACTCTCCTAAAAGACAAAAGCAAGAAAGATAAGGGTTGAATTCCTTTTATAGAAGCGATCCGAAACTTCATCTTGGCTTCCATAAAGATAGCTAGGGTTCACTTAATTTAATCCTAAAAACATGGTCTTTTCAACAACCAATTTAGGTCTAATTAAGATTAATCTAGCAGCCACGTGAGCATGCATTCTAGTAATGAAAAACATAATATAGCTCAACAAACTTCCGAAAAGTCTCAGAAAAGATTCTGAGCAGAATGTCATCGAATGTCATAACATCCGTTATGACATCGACTATTTTCAAATTTCCAGACCTTTTAGCTTCCGCCGAATACTTCAAACATCTTTATCAAGTAGGATTTATCTTCAATCTCTGAATGTCATGACATTTATCAAGACATTGTTATAGCCTAGTTTTACCAAAATTAATGCCAACTTAAAACACTAACAAACTCCCCCTTTGGCACATTTTTGGCTAAAACTACTTAACACATCAGAGTACCTATGCAGCAGAAGACAAACTAGTTCTAAGCTTAAAGAAACTAAAACCTAGAGATAAGATAAATTCTACCCATACAGAAATCCCACAATTCCCACAATGGCCCACATACAAATTTTTAAATTTCCATACAGTTTCTCAAAATTCCCAGCCACTGTTCAACAGTAGTTCTTCTCCCCCTTTTTAGCCACAAAGGGTCAAAGGAAACAATACAATTGCCCCAAACATTCAACATATAATTAAGTACCAGCATTGTTTAGGGGTACATCTCTGACAAGGCATTACAAATCATCAATAAAAGGATTACAATCATCCAGCATACACAAAACTTGGAAAATACAGAACAAGAACAAGAACAAGAAAAAATTGACAGAACAATCAACCGGAAGCAACAGGGCACAGGAGTACAGCTTAAGTGCTTTTCTCTCCAGAAGAAGCACTGTGGAAGGAAGCATCTTCAAAACCTTCTTCATCAGCTTGCTTGAGCACCTCAACATCTTCATCCATATTAGCAGCAGAATCATCACCAACAAGCCCTTCTTCCTCAACCTCTGTGTCTTGCTCCTTTTCAAGTGAAGAGATCAGGTCTTCCAGACTTTGCTTTCTTGCTTCAAGCTCCTTGCAAGTTTCTTTTAGCACAGCAATGACATTTGCCTTCTGAGAATTTTCTTTGACAGTTGATGTCGCAGCAGATGTCATGACAATATCTGGAACATGTTTTCCTTGGAAGAGTTTGTAATGAAATCTAAGAGGAGAAGCCCTTTTGCAAATTAAATCTCTGTCACCAAGAATGTCTGGATACTGATCAACTATAATTCCACACAGGAGGAAGGGAAAGGCTATGGGTCCTTTGATAGCATAGCTTTCAGCATGCTTGAGGGTCTGCTCAAAAATATAGGATCCATAGTCAAATGAAGCCTGAGTGCCTACTGCATATATGAATCTTCCCAGTCCATTAGAGATGGTGGATTTGTGATTGGTTGGGACCCAGTTAGCATCACCAATCCTATGCAGGATGGCAAATTTGACACTCAACTTGCTTGCTGAGAGTTTTCCCTTCAGAGGCCATTGCCTTACTTGTTTGGCAGTGATGGTTTGACAGATCTTGTTGTCAGTTTCCTCCAGCTCTGGCTGAGCATTATCAGATCTACCCAGGAATCTGTTGATCACATTTGGAGAAAACCTGACTTTCCTCCCCCTCACATATACAGTCTGGTAGTCAGCAGAGCTCCTATACCCACAGCCACTTGACAGATTGACTATGAACTCTTTTACCAAAACTTCATAACAGTTTGAGAAATTCACAATTGTTTTCATCAGACCAGCCTCTTTAATCAAGTCCACAATTTTCTTGCATTCAAGAGCACTTTTATTTAACTCTCTTTCCAGAGCCACCCTCTTTAAGCAAACATACTTCCATCTTCCAGCATTCTCAGGATGATGGAAAGAAATGTTATCAATGGCCACTTCAGGCACCTTGAGCAATTTCCCAAGAGTTTGCTTCTTTCTGGGATGAATGTCTGTGACATTCTCCTTAGCATCAAAATCAGAGTCTTGATCTGACTCTAAGGATTCAGGTTCTTTCTTCTTTTTCACAATTGGTGTTCTCTTTGGTCTAGAGTCACCACCAACAGTTTTTACTCTACATCTCTTAGTAGAGGGTCCAGCCTTGGAATACTTCTCACCCTTGCACACATCTTCAAAACCCTTTTCTTTAGCAGGGCTCTGTGAGGCAGCCTGTTTTCCCTTCCTTTTCATCATCCTCTTTGCAATGCCTGGATTGACATTTGCAATGAGATCATTGTTTGAGAACACTTCATCTAAGTCAATGAAAGGAGGTTCAGTTAAATGATCAGACCCTTGAACTGGAGATTCCTCTAAGATACTGTCTGAAATGTAGTCAGTAGGAACTTTATCAGAGGCACACTTTGCTGGTGATTCCTCAAGAATACTATCAGAAATATAGTCAGCAGGAACTTTTTCTGAGGCACATTTTGCTGGGGATTCCTCAAGAATGCTATCAGATATCACATCTTCCTTATCAGCAGGGGTTTCATAACAAACATAATTAATACGTACTGAAGGCTCAACATCATTCTTGACAGGGGAAGCATCATGATCACCAGATGTCTCGACATTCTCAGTGACATCTGGATCAACTGCTAAACCAGGGCTAGCAGACTTATAGTTTAGAGGGATTGAAACCCCAGGTACAGATTGGTCTTCGTTTAGGATCCTGGTTACCAATCTAGCAATGGCTATATGTACAGACCTAGACCCCTCTCTGTTCGTTATTTCTGGAGGAACTGAAGAGGATGGTGCAGAAGTCTTACCAGTAGGAGATGCTTGAGCCCTTCTTGCATTCCTTGTACGCAATTTCTTGACTCTTTCTGGGTCAATAGCCAATACACGCAATGGAGTAACCCTTAGTGCTTCAGTTTGCATGGCTTCAGCATTTGCCCTAACTTCAGCCATGGATGAAGATGAAGATCCTGATTGTTGAGATGATGAGGATGATGAAGACATATTTCGCTGATGGTTTTTAAGAAAAAGAGAGTGAAAATGGCAAAGGGTTTCAGGGTTTCTTTTGGATGAAGAAAGAGTGATACTACTTTCAAATGAGGAAACTATTATATGTGGGAGTCTCTTCCTATTCTTGGACCTTTTAAAAATAATGTGAAAATATTTAAATAACCCACTTATAAATAATTGAAGTAACAGGTCCCTTCCATCCCTTGTTGTGAGCACAGTTAATTGCTACAACTCTTCATATTGACAAATACCCAATTTGCCCCTTAAAGTTTTAAACTGACTAGCCTCAAGAACTTTAGTACAGATGTCACAGGACAATGTCATGACATCCTGTATGACATTGTACTTAGTCAGCATCTGCTTCATCAAGATCATCTTAAAGCAATTTCTCCCAGATGCTATGTATTCAACTTCATCATTGTATAAAGCCGACTTTTGCTTCTTGCTCCAAGAAATAAGATTGTTTCTCAAGAAGAAACATCCATCAAAAGGCTTTTACACAAGCTTTGATCAACACTTTCTCCACTTGTTTTCTTGGACAACTTCAAATGTGGAGGGTAAGAGTCTTAGTGTGGCTTCTTCACTCCAAGCTTCTTGACACAATTCCTTGCATACTTGCTCGATGGAAGGAGTGTTGAGTCTTCCATCTGTGAGACTTGCGGTCCAAGAAAATGAATCAACTCTCAATGAGGCTCATCCAGTTCACTTGCATCCGTTGTCAAAGTGTCTCACACTTGTGTCGTATTCCTCCACAAACTATGTTATTAACATAAATTTGAAGCACCATGATCTTTCCACCTTTGACAAAGAGGGTTTCATCCAAGACTCTCTCCGTATCCTTTGACATAAGATGCTTGGTTAACCTTTCATGCCAGATCCTAGTACTTTGCTTCAGTACTTTAGGAGTGGTCAGTTGTCTAGACAATGAGTGTGACATTCTGATTTCCTGTCCAGCCTTACACTTACCATAGATTCTCCCTTTATCCATGTGAAGTCTTGGTATCCTTTTGACTCCCTCTATGGAACTGATCCTTTTCATTCCTCTGAGATGTGGATGACCAGATTCTTGCTGCCACAACTTTACTTCCTCTTTATCTTTGTCTGTAGAGCACACAGAGGACAGTGGTGTTCTCGATTCCCACATGTAGTGTTGTCCTTTGATCTGAATCCTCTCATAATCACTACTTGTTCATCATTGATTACAAGACATTCAGACTTAGTGAAGTTGACTGTGAATCCCATATCACATAGTTGACTTATGCTAATGAGATTTGCAGTCAAACCTTTTACCAGCAACACTCCATTTAGGTTTGGAACTCCAGACCAGTTTGAGTTTCCAATACCTTTGATTTCTCCTTTAGATCCATCTCCAAAAGTAAGCGATGAATGAGGTTTAACATCTTTAAGAAGATTTCTGGCTCCAGTCATATGCTTAGAACACCCACTGTCAAAGTACCAATCTTCCTTGGCAGGCACTCTAAGAGAAGTGTGAGCTACCAGAGCTGCAGTCCTCTTCTTCCACGTTTGAGTGTAGGGTACCTTGATGTTCTTAGGCTTAACATAGGAAGTCTGATTAGGGTATCCATGTAGCCTATAGCGAAGGACTTTATGTGACCAAACCTTCCACAATAATGACATCTCCATCTTTGAAACTTTTGTTCAAGTTTCTATGATTTTGATGTTGAACCCAATGTTGTGACATCTGTTTGACATTGGTTCATTTGGTCTGTTCTTCCTTTTGTTATTAACAAATTTCTTAGCCTCCACATATCCTGAGGCAGACCTATTTCCTGTTTTGTGGTGTGACATCTTCTTTGCCATTGACCGCCAGTTTGTTCCACTTCGGTTATTAGCAAATCTCTTGCCCACATACCGAGCCGGACATTTCCTATTTTATGTTGTGACAACTGTTTTGACATTGTTTTCTCATGTCTCTTCTTCTTAATGTCACCAAGGTTTCTTTTCACCACATATCCTAGACCATGCTTATTTCCGCATTTTGTCCAAGTGAAGAATTTCTTCCAACTTATCGCAGGATGTCAACATTTTGATGATTTAGACATCGATCAAGTTTGAGTTCAACATTACAATATCACTATTGAGGTGATTTATAGTAGCTGTGTTTTCCTTTTTCTCAACCTTCAGCCTCACATTCTCAGCTTCCAACTTCTCAATCGACTTTTCTGCTCCTCATTTTGTCGACAAACTTCACCATTTTTATACACTTCTGTAGGTTTCAAGAAGCTCTTCAAATGTCACTTCCTCATCACTAGAATCCATATCGAATTGTACACTTGGAGAGAGCGTGACAAGTTTGGCTCCTTCTTCCTCAGATTCACTTCCTGAATCACCATCAGACCAAGTGACAGCCATTCCTTTCTTTTGTTTCTTTAGAAAGGTGGGACATTCAGCTCTAATATGCCCATATCCTTCATAGCCATGACATTGGATTCCACCGCCTTGACTTCCTTTTTCCTCGACTTGGATCTTCTTGGAGTCATAAGATCTGCGATGTCGATGAAATGTCCTTGACATTTGACCTTGACTTTGGATCAATCCTCTTGATGAGCTTGTTGAACTGTCTTCCAAGCATAGTTATAGCTTGGATATCTTCTTCATCTTCCACCTTGCATCCTTCTTGATTAGATACAAGTGTTATGCTCTTGTTCTTTTTGTCAACAATTTCACCGATTCCCATCTCAAAAGTCATAAGAGATCCTATAAGTTCTTCAACCTTCAAGGTGCGATGTCCCGAGCCTCCTATATGCTCACTTTCATTGCAAACCTTTTAGGTAAGGATCGAGAATCTTTCTCACCGCTTTTCTTCGACATCTTTTCACCAAGTGCTCCGAGGCGTGGCAATCTCCAAAACATTCATGTGAAATTCATGAATAGTCTCATCTTCTTTCATCTTCAAATTCTCAAACTTGGTAGTGAGCATCGAAATCTTGACATCTTCACCTTGGATGTCCCTCATGAGTAGTTTTGAGAGTGTCCCAAACATCCTTGGCCACTCACATTGATGGACCATCAAGATATTTTTGTCAATACCATTGAATAGGGCATTCAATGCTTTAGAGTTCCCAGAGCTAGCTCCTCTTCCTCTTTGCTCCATTCCTCCTCGGGTTTCAAAACAAGAGTCCCATCCTTTGTCGTACTTCCAAGCTTTAATATCCACCGATCTTAAGAAGGCAACCATACGAGGCTTCCAAGAATCATAATTAGACCCATCTAGAATAGGTGGTCTACCTCCAAATCCTCCTTCTTTATCCATTACGCCGAAACTATTATCCCTAGATCTCACCGAAATAACGTGGTGCCCGCTCGATGCCAATTGAAATTCTCGCAGCAGATACGTGATGTCAGAGAATGTTATGACACACTATCGACACTGCTAACTATTCACACAATAAATATAAACAAAGAAAAAGAACACAATAAGTTGTTTACCCGTTCGTCTAACTACACCTACATCCGGGGCTACCAAGCCAGGAGGAAATTCACTATTAGTAGAATTAATTCAGAATAAACCAACCGTTTATCTCCTTCACTTAAAACCTACCCAATGCAACTTCAATCTAAGTCCTACTTAGACCGAGTTCCTACTACTCCCCTCAATCACGCAGTGATAACAACCTATTGAATAATTGAATTGTGAAGACACACTTCAATAAACTATCTTGATCTTGCTTCAAAGCTTCAATCAAGAGACAAACACCGTGCTTCAAAGCTTTGGTGATAAACTACCCTTACAAACAAATCCTAGTCCAAGGCACTTATCAATTGATTGCTTGGCTCACAAGAGATACTAGAATTACACAAAATACAACTAACTCTCCTAACAGACAAAAGGGCAGCAGAGATAAGGGTTGAATTCCTTTTATAGAAGCGATCGAAACTTCATCTTGGGCTTCCATAAAGATAGCTAGGGTTCACTTAATTTAATCCTAAAAACATGGTCTTTTCAACAACCAATTTAGGTCTAATTAAGATTAACCTAGCAGCCACGTGAGCATGCATTCTAGTAACAGAAAAACATTATATAGCAGCTCAACAAACTTCCTGAAAAGTCTCAGGAAAAATAGATTCTGCAGAACAGAATGTCACACTGAATGTCATAACATCTATTATAACATCAGACTATTTTCTGCAGAATTTCCAGCACAGCTTTTAGCTTCCAGTTCTGAGTTGTACTTCAAACATCTTTGTCAAGTAGGATTTATCTTCAATCTCTGAATGTCATGACATTTATCAAGACATTACTATAGCCTAGTTTTACCAAAATTAATGCCAACTTAAAACACTAACAGAGAAGATAGAAGATGCGTCAACGGTGTAAAGTAATTTTACAGTGTCATCCAATAAACGACCCACATTTCACCACGTCAGGTTGATAATTTTAAAAAACTTAAATGATTTGGCAGATTCATGATTTCTTATAGAGTGATCGTGTAGGTTTTTTTTCATTGGCGGTGTATGTTCATTAAAATCAAAATTTGTTATATTTTTAAAATAAAAAGAAAATTATTTTACATCAATAATATATATTTCAATTTTCCATTACTTATCTTAAAAGATTGTATCTTAAACTAAAAGCAATTTCAAAATAAAAATATTCGATACATAAATAATTATAAAAATGTATATTTTTATCGTATTTAGATTAATAAATTATTTTATTTTTATTTTTTTTAATTGTACAAAAAATATAATAACTCGTGCACTCGCACAAATTTTAATATGATTATTCGTGCATTCACACGATACTGATATATCTTTGGATCATCTCTGGAGAAAAATAAAAAATATTTAGAATTAAAAAATTAAAAAAATTCTTAATATCAATACGAAATTTATTATTCTAATATATCTTTCATCAATATATTTTTATTCATTAAATTTTTCTTTATTCAACTATTTCATTAATTTCAGAGTATTATAATAAATATGATACTAATAATATCGTTAAAATCAAATATTTATTATTTTTTAGAATAGAATATTATTCAAATATGATATTTTTTATGAGAAAAAGAGAATAATATAATTAATAATAATAAATTAATTACAATAATTTATCTTATATGATACTCAACATTTAAATATTTTTCCATCAATAGTTTTACAAATATTTTTCCATCAATGATTTTAAAAGAATATTTCATTAAATCAAGACTTTAAATAATAATTAAAATTCCACGTTAAAATAATTTCAAACCTTGAATAGAAGATAATTAAATTTAAATATGGAAATAATTCTGGACCCATAATTTATTCATGTTGTGAAGAAAAAAATTGTGATTCAATAAGTGGGAGAACCCACTCACCTATCACATGAAGGTTTTAGGTGGATAAGTGGTGTTTCTCCCACCGTCAAAATAATTTTACATCAATAATATATATTTCAATTTTCCATTACTTATCTTAAAAGATTGTATCTTAAACTAAAAGTAATTTCAAAATAAAAATATTAGATACATAAATAATTATAAAAATATATATTTTTAGCGTATTTAGATTAATAAATTATTTTATTTTTAGTTTTTTTAATCGTACAAAAAATATAATAACTCGTGCACTCGCACAAATTTTAGTATGATTATCTATGCATTCACACGATACTGATATATTATTCATGCGTTCCCACGTGTATTGGTGTGTTATACGTATTTGTTTTTAAAGATATAATAAAGAAAACAAAAAAAACCAATAATATTTAATCGAAATAGTTTATTATTTTTAAAAGAGATAATAAATTTGTTTCTATAGTTATTTTTACGCTAGTATTATATAGTAAGTAATAAAATTCTTAAATTTAAAAGTAAATAATTTTTTTAAAAATGAATAATTAACGTAATATATGTTTGATTTAGTAGTAAATATAATTAATTTTGAATTAATTAATTATGTGAAATTGATTCTAATTAAAAGTAAAGTGAATTAAAGACAAAATAATTTTTTAAAAAACAAATTAAATAATTAATTTCATTCTAAAATCATATTTAAATTCAAAAGCTGCCAATTTTATTTTTAAATAGAACTAATTTTAAAAATTATAATAAATTTAAATTGAGATTGATTAAACATATCAAAATTATTTTAAAACCTACTGAATCAATTTTAAACCTTTCCATAATATAAATAGAAATGTTTGAATTTCAGATACATTTAATTATTATGTAGGGTAGTAAAAACAGCTTTTTTTTTAAATTTCATAGATTGATACACACATTTCAAGTTGTTCCCTAGTACCATCCTTAATTTTCTCTCACTCTTTGATGGAATCAACTACACAATTTTCAATCTTCTTTTTCTATATCTGATTTCACTTCACTCTCTACTACACATTTCTAGTAACATTATCATGTCCTCTTCTCTCCTATTCTCTTAAATCATGTACGTGTTTCATCAACCTGAGTCTTCTCGACTCATTGTTGATGAGATCGTCAACATTCGCACTTCAACCCAAAACCATGGAGAAGCTTTAACTATTGAAAGAGTTAATAGTATGTATTAATTTTTATTTGTACGAAATGTTTATTTACTTACCATGTATCATCATTGGAGAAAACTAAAAAATATTTATAAAAAAAATATTTAAAAAATTTCTTAATATCAATACGAAATTTATTATTCTAATATATCTTTCATCAATATATTTTTATTCATTAAATTTTTCTTTATTCAACTATTTCATTAATTTCAGAGTATTATAATAAATACGATACTAATAATATCGTTAAAATCAAATATTTATTATTTTTTAGAATAGAATATTATTCAAATATGATATTTTTTATGAGAAAAAGAGAATAATATAATTAATAATAATAAATTAATTACAATAATTTATCTTATATGATACTCAGCATTTAAATATTTTTCCATCAATAGTTTTACAAATATTTTTCCATCAATGATTTTAAAAGAATATTTCATTAAATCAAGACTTTAAATAATAATTAAAATTCCACGTTAAAATAATTTCAAACCTTGAATAGAAGATAATTAAATTTAAATATGGAAATAATTCTGGACCCATAATTTATTCATGTTGTGAAGAAAAAAATTGTGATTCAATAAGTGGGAGAACCCACTCACCTATCACCTTAAGGTTTTAGGTGGATAAGTGGTGTTTCTCCCACCGTCAAAAACGGAAAGTCCCGAAATTAAGAATGCTCCACGCTCGATCCTCTCTTGATTGTTGCGTCAAATAGTATAATTAATCATATATATAAATATATTTCTTTTAAAATTATTTATAACAATAATTAAATCGATAGTAAACTTGTTGTCGTTATTATTCAATATTTAAATCAATAATATGTGCGTATCAAATCAATACTCATGTGTTCCCATGAGTGCTGGTGTAGTACGCACAATTTTTATTTTTAAAATGTAATCAAAAAGTAAATAAGAAAAGCTAAATTGTCTTACTAAAAATTGTCAATGAGAAGATAGAAGATGCGTCAACGGTGTAAGTAATTTTACAGTGTCATCCAATAAACGACCCACATTTCACCACACTAGGTTGATAATTTTTAAAAACTTAAATGATTTGGCAGATTCATGATTTCTTATAGAGTGATCGTGTAAGTTTTTTTTCATTGGCGGTGTATGTTCAATAAAATCATAATTTGTTATATTTTTAAAATAAGAAGAAAATTATTTTACATCAATAATATATATTTCAATTTTCCATTACTTATCTTAAGAGATTGTATCTTAAACTAAAAGTAATTCCAAAATAAAAATATTAGATACATAAATAATTATAAAAATATATATTTTTAGCGTATTAAGATTAATAAATTATATTATTTTTATTTTTTTAATCGTACAAAAAATATAATAACTCATGCACTCGCAAAAAATTTAGTATGATTATCTGTGCATTCACACGATACTGATGTATTATCCATGCGTTCCCACGTGTATTGGTATGTTATACATATTTGTTTTCAAAGATATAATAAAGAAAACAAAAAAAACCAATAATATTTAATCCAAATAGTTTATTATTTTTAAAAGAGATAATAAATTTGTTTCTATAGTTATTTTTACGCTAGTATTATATAGTAAGAAATAAAATTCTTAAATTTAAAAGTAAATAATTTTTTTAAAAATGAATAATTAACGTAATATATGTTTGATTTAGTAGTAAATATAATTAATTTTGAATTAATTAATTATGTGAAATTGATTCTAATTAAAATTAAAGTGAATTAAAGACAAAATAATTTTTTAAAAAACAAATTAAATAATTAATTTCATTCTAAAATCATATTTAAATTCAAAAGCTACCAATTTTATTTTTAAATAGAACTAATTTTAAAAATTATAATAAATTTAAATTGAGAATGATTAAACATATCAAAATTATTTTAAAACCTACTGAATCAATTTTAAACCTTTCCATAATATAAATAGAAATGTTTGAATTTCAGATACATTTAATTATTATGTAGGGTAGTAAAAACAGCTTTTTTAAAATTTCATAGATTGATACACACATTTCAAGTTGTTCCCTAGTACCATCCTTAATTTTCTCTCACTCTTTGATGGAATCAACTACACAATTTTCAATCTTCTTTTTCTATATCTGATTTCACTTCACTCTCTACTACACATTTCTAGTAACATTATCATGTCCTCTTCTCTCCTATTCTCTTAAATCATGTACGTTTCATAGATTCTTTCATTGGTAATACATGTAAATTTTCACACCATTATATAATAATTAGGGTTCAATATGAGTCAAACTAGTCGAACTTTAATTTGTTCAACCTGAGTCTTCTCGACTCATTGTTGATGAGATCGTCAACATTCGCACTTCAACCCAAAACCATGGAGAAGCTTTAACTATTGAAAGAGTTAATAGTATGTATTAATTTTTATTTGTACGAAATGTTTATTTACTTACCATGTATCATCATTGGAGAAAAATAAAAAATATTTAAAAAATTTCTTCATATCAATACGAAATTTATTATTCTAATATATCTTTCATCAATATATTTTTATTCATTAAATTTTTCTTTATTCAACTATTTCATTAATTTCAGAGTATTATAATAAATATGATACTAATAATATCGTTAAAATCAAATATTTATTATTTTTTAGAATAGACTATTATTCAAATATGATATTTTTTATGAGAAAAAGAGAATAATATAATTAATAATAATAAATTAATTACAATAATTTATCTTATATGATACTCAGCATTTAAATATTTTTCCATCAATAGTTTTACAAATATTTTTCCATCAATGATTTTAAAAGAATGTTTCATTAAATCGAGACTTTAAATAATAATTAAAATTCCACGTTAAAATAATTTCAAACCTTGAATAGAAGATAATTAAATTTAAATATGGAAATAATTCTGGACCCATAATTTATTCATGTTGTGAAGAAAAAAATTGTGATTCAATAAGTGGGAGAACCCACTCACCTATCACCTTAAGGTTTTAGGTGGATAAGTGGTGTTTCTCCCACCATCAAAAACGGAAAGTCCCGAAATTAAGAATGCTCCTCGCTCGATCCTCTCTTGATTGTTGCGTCAAATAGTATAATTAATCATATATATAAATATATTTCTTTTAAAATTATTTATAACAATAATTAAATCGATAGTAAACTTGTTGTCGTTATTATTCAATATTTAAATCAATAATATGCGCGTATCAAATCAATACTCATGTGTTCCCATGAGTGCCGGTGTAGTACGCACAATTTTTATTTTTAAAATGTAATCAAAAAGTAAATAAGAAAAGCTAAATTGTCTTACTAAAAATTGTCAATGAGAAGATATAAGATGCGTCAACGGTGTAAGTAATTTTACAGTGTCATCCAATAAACGACCCACATTTCACCACACTTGGTTGATAATTTTTAAAAACTTAAATGATTTGGCAGATTCATGATTTCTTATAGAGTGATCGTGTAAGTTTTTTTTCATTGGCGGTGTATGTTCAATAAAATCATAATTTGTTATATTTTTAAAATAAGAAGAAAATTATTTTACATCAATAATATATATTTCAATTTTCCATTACTTATCTTAAAAGATTGTATCTTAAACTAAAAGTAATTTCAAAATAAAAATATTAGATACATAAATAATTATAAAAATATATATTTTTAGCGTATTTAGATTAATAAATTATTTTATTTTAGTTTTTAATCGTACAAAAATATAATAACTCGTGCACAAATTTTAGTATGATTATCTATGCATTCACACGATCGATATATTATTCATGCGTTCCCACGTGTATTGGTGTGTTATACGTATTTGTTTTTAAAGATATAATAAAGAAAACAAAAAAAAACAATAATATTTAATCAAAATAGTTTATTATTTTTAAAAGAGATAATAAATTTGTTTCTATAGTTATTTTTACGCTAGTATTATATAGTAAGTAATAAAAGTCTTAAATTTAAAAGTAAATAATTTTTTTAAAATGAATAATTAACGTAATATATGTTTGATTTAGTAGTAAATATAATTAATTTTGAATTAATTAGTTATGTGAAATTGATTCTAATTAAAAGTAAAGTGAATTAAAGACAAAATAATTTTTTAAAAAACAAATTAAATAATTAATTTCATTCTAAAATCATATTTAAATTCAAAAGCTGCCAATTTTATTTTTAAATAGAACTAATTTTAAAAATTATAATAAATTTAAATTGAGATTTATTAAACATATCAAAATTATTTTAAAACCTACTGAATCAATTTTAAACCTTTCCATAATATAAATAGAAATGTTTGAATTTCAGATACATTTAATTATTATGTAGGTAGTAAAAACAGCTTTTTTAAAATTTCATAGATTGATACACACATTTCAAGTTGTTCCCTATTACCATCCTTAATTTTCTCTCACTCTTTGATGGAAGCAACTACACAATTTTCAATCTTCTTTTTCTATATCTGATTTCACTTCACTCTCTACTACACATTTCTAGTAACATTATCATGTCATCTTCTCTCTTCTCTCCTATTCTCTTAAATCATGTACGTTTCATAGATTCTTTCATTGGTAATACATGTAAATTTTCACACCATTATATAATAATTAGGGTTCAATATGAGTCAAACTAGTCGAACTTTAATTTGTTCAACCTGAGTCTTCTCGACTCATTGTTGATGAGATCGTCAACATTCGCACATCAACCCTAAACCATGGAGAAGCTTTAACTATTGAAAGAGTTAATAGTATGTATTAATTTTTATTTGTACGAAATGTTTATTTACTTACCATGTATCATCATTGGAGAAAAATAAAAAATATTTATAAAAAAAATATTTAAAAAATTTCTTAATATCAATACGAAATTTATTATTCTAATATATCTTTCATCAATATATTTTTATTAATTAAATTTTTCTTTATTCAACTATTTCATAAATTATGAGTATTATAATAAATGCGATATTAATAATATCGTTAAAATCAGATATTTATTATTTCTTAGAATAGAATATTATTCAAATATGATATTTTTTATGAGAAAAAGAGAATAATATAGTTAATAATAATAAATTAATTACAATAATTTGTCTTATATGATACTCAGCATTAAAATATTTTTCCATCAAGAGTTATACAAAGATTTTTCCATCAATGATTTTAAAAGAATATTTAATTAAATTAAGACCTTAAATAATAATTAAAATTCCACGTTAAAATAATTTCAGAACTTGAATAGAAGATAATCAAATTTAAATATGGAAATGTTTGTAGACCCATAATTTATTGATGTTGTGAAGAAAAAAATTGTGATTCAATAAGTGGGAGAACCCACTCACCTATCACCTTAAGGTTTTAGGTGGATAAGTGGTGTTTCTCCCACCGTCAAAAATGGAAAGTCCCGAAATTAAGAACGCTCCTCGCTCGATCCTCTCTTGATTGTTGCGTCAAATAGTATAATTAATCATATATATAAATATATTTCTTTGAAAATTATTTATAACAATAATTAAATCGATAGTAAACTTGTTGTCGTTATTATTCAATATTTAAATCAATAATATGCGCGTATCAAATCAATACTCATATGTTCCCATGAGTGCTGGTGTAGTACGCACAATTTTTATTTTTAAAATGTAATCAAAAAGTAAATAAGAAAAGCTAAATTGTCTTACTAAAAATTTGCAATGAAAAGATAGAAGATGCGTCAACGGTGTAAGTAATTTTACAGTGTCATCCAATAAACGACCCACATTTCACCACACTAGGTTGATAATTTTTAAAAACTTAAATGATTTGGCATATTCATGATTTCTTATAGAGTGATCGTGTAAGTTTTTTTTCATTGGCGGTGTATGTTCAATAAAATCATAATTTGTTATATTTTTAAAATAAAAAGAAAATTATTTTACATCAATAATATATATTTCAATTTTCCATTACTTATCTTAAAAGATTGTATCTTAAACTAAAAGTAATTTCAAAATAAAAATATTAGATACATAAATAATTATAAAAATATATATTTTTAGCGTATTTAGATTAATAAATTATTTTATTTTTAGTTTTTTTAATCGTACAAAAAATATAATAACTCGTGCACTCGCACAAATTTTAGTATGATTATCTATGCATTCACACGATACTGATATATTATTCATGCGTTCCCACGTGTATTGGTGTGTTATACGTATTTGTTTTTAAAGATATAATAAAGAAAACAAAAAAAAACAATAATATTTAATCAAAATAGTTTATTATTTTTAAAAGAGATAATAAATTTGTTTCTATAGTTATTTTTACGCTAGTATTATATAGTAAGTAATAAAACTCTTAAATTTAAAAATAAATAATTTTTTTAAAAATGAATAATTAATGTAATATATGTTTGATTTAGTAGTAAATATAATTAATTTTTAATTAATTAATTATGTGAAATTGATTCTAATTAAAAGTAAAGTGAATTAAAGACAAAATAATTTTTTAAAAAACAAATTAAATAATTAATTTCATTCTAAAATCATATTTAAATTCAAAAGCTGCCAATTTTATTTTTAAATAGAACTAATTTTAAAAATTATAATAAATTTAAATTGAGATCTATTAAACATATCAAAATTATTTTAAAACCTACTGAATCAATTTTAAACCTTTCCATATTATAAATAGAAATGTTTGAATTTCAGATACATTTAATTATTATGTATTGTAGTTAAAAAACAGCTTTTTTTAAATTTCGTAGATTGATACACACATTTCAAGTTGTTCCCTAGTACCATCTTTCATTTTCTCTCACTCTTTGATGGAAGCAACTACGCAATTTTCAATCTTCTTTTTCTATAACTGATTTCACTTCACTCTCTACTACACATTTCCAGCAACATTATCATGTCATCTTCTCTCTTCTCTCCTATTCTCTTAAATCATGTACGTTTCATAGATTCTTTCATTGGTAATACATGTAAATTTTCACACCATTATATAATAATAAGGGTTGAATATGAGTCAAACTAGTCGAACTTGAATTTGGTCAACTTGAGTCTTCTCGACTCATTGTTGATGAGATCGTCAACATTCGCACTTCAACCTAAAACCATGTAGAAGCTTTAAGTTTATTTTTTTCTATTGAAAGAGTTAATAGTATGTATTAATTTTTATTTGTACGAGGATCAATCGGATTTGTCGGTATTATTTTGAGAAACGTATTTGGATTATTAAGTTGAAGTCGGATTTTATTCGGTTAGTCGGAAAATTAATAAAATTGATTACGTTGAAGAAATAATATTAGAAATAATATTATTATTAATAATGGACTATTTTATTAATTGATTTGGGCTTTAATTGTGGTGTTGCAAAGTAATAAGGAGGTGTGTCTCTTAGGCCCATTTAGATTACTAAGCGATTGAATATAATAGTATTATTATTATCAGTAGTAGGATTATAAAAGAAGAGAAAGAGGGTCATTAGAAGAAAGGAGAAAGAGAAATAGGGTTTTGGAGAAGGAGGCAAGAGCAAAGAAAGTGCTAGAGCCAAGGTTCCAGAAATCCGATCAAGGTTTAGAGTTGCCATCAATCCAAAGAGGTAAGGGTGAGGTTCTAACTCAATAACGGGATACATGATGGATGATATGTGGGATGTGGTTTATAGATTTGCCTTTGTTTTGGTGTTTTGGTTGTTGTGGTTTGATTCCAAATTGTTGCTTGATAATCCATGAAATTGGTTGCATAAATTGGTATATGTTGCTTGGGTTTAATCCCCTTTGTTGCTATTATACTGTGTTTATTCGTTTTGGTATATAATGGAATTGGATGCAAAAACTTAATGATGATGGTGTTTGAGAGAAGCTTTCAGCGCAAAAATCCCTTTTTGTTCTATTCAGTTCGCTGCGCCAACGGGTTGACGCGGTGCGAACTGAGTTCTGCTAAAGTCACAGCGCGCAGATGGGTTCACGATGCGTACTGTGCGATTTTGGACATATTTTTTTGATTTTGAATTCTGCCCATATTGATTAGTTGATGTACTTAACTTATAGTAGGCTACTTTGAGTGAGATAATACTGGTGATTAGTAAGGGAATTAGCTCCGATAATTGAAGTAGCGTATTAGAGAGACTAGTAAACTAATTGATCTATAGTGAAGATAATATGAATTCCAATGGTAGGGTTATAGCAATTGAACATAGGCATAAGAAGAAGTTGGAATAAAGTGGAATTAATGATACCGTAATTAATTAAAAACAGTACCAAAAAGTGTGTTGGTAGTTTTAAACGATATATCTAACTAATCGGAATGTGAAGGAATCAAAATAGTATGCTATTAGAATCAACTAAGGTAGTTGATTAAAATTGGTAGAAAGTTTATTACTAAAGTGATAATATGGTTGAATAGTGTTCAATTGAATTAAGTTGGTTTAGTTGGATTATGTAGATTATATGAATACTGACAAGAGTAAAATGGTTGAAGATAACAGACGGTGTTTTGGTTAACCGAGATATTATGGTAGCATTGAAATTGTAGAAGTTGGTTAGTTGCAGTGTTGTGGACTAGTAGATATAGACACCTAGTAGTATACTTTAATGACTAGAATTAATATACTAATTTGAAAATGAATGAACAGTATCAGAATGGTTGTTGATAGCAGTGCAGAATCGAAATACTAGCAATCTTAACCGATAAGCAGTTAACTAGAATTAGATGAAAACAATCCAAATGATTATAAGAGGATGAATGTATTATATGTTTGTAGCAAGTAGTACTAATAAGACTTATAATAACAGTATTGGTATAATTAAGTTGTAGGCTTTTAGCCAATGTTGAATTGTTACAAAGTTGTAGGCTTTTAGCCAATGTTGAGTTGTTACTAAGTTGTAGGCTTTTATCCAGTGATGAGTTGTTGTTAATTACGTTGATCACGTTGATATGTTGACTACGTTGTAGGCCCAAGGCCAGTGTTGAATTGGAATTACGTTGATATGTTGATTACGTTGTAGGCCTAAGGCCAATGTTGAATTGGGATTATGTTATTGATGTGTGTTGTCATTGAGTTTTCGTTGATGTTGTGGTTGTGGTTGCATACATACATTTGCATATTATGTTGGCCTGGATTGGCAAAACATGTTGGCCGTTAGGGGTAGAATGATTACATTGAAGGCTTATGCCTTGTGCCTCGGTAAATTGGCAAATGATTACGTTGAGAGTTTTACTCCACTGGTACCACATGCATGTGCATTGTTAAGAGTCACATTATAAATGGGTTTGTTATTAATGATTTTGTTGTGATAAGTGTTGTGTTGCATTGCGTTGACGATGTGGTTGTTAATACGTTGTTGATGACTTTGAGTGAGTTTATGCTAACGCTTTGATGTGACAGGTACTGTGGTAATATGTGTAATAGTTATTATAATTATTGTTATAATTGTTAGTATATTTGTTGCTATAATCCTTGTTGGTGTCATCGTTATAACTGTTGTTTAGGTTATATGAGGCGGTGAATTATATGATCTAGATTCTAATATACTATTAATCATGAATTCAATTATATTGGTAGATATCTCACCCTTTCATTTGTTTCGCCGTTGCCTTTATACTGGTAACGTGCAGGTATTCAAGAATGAAGAATTAGTCGCTATTATTCCAAGTTGATTTAGTTGCTTTGATACATAGCACTCGAGGGGATGTTTAGTCTATGTCGTTTATATTATTGACTCTTGTTGTTCTTATTGTCTTGTTAAAAACTAAGTCATGTTGTCGAACAAAACTGGTTAGTTATTTTAAAGTTGAACATGTCGTTGTAAATGATATATGAAGTTAAGTTAATGATTCCGCTGCATATTAAATAAAAGGTTGTTTTGTTTTAAAAGCTGAAGCAAGTGTTATGTGATCCCCTGATAATAAAGGTGTTATGTATCTGATCTGTTTGTGTTGTTAATGTTGAAATGTGACATCCCATGTGTTGTATGAAAAGTTAAAAATACTCTGATTTTATTTATATTTTCCAGGTACAATTTGGGGTGTTACATTAGTGATATCAAAGCAGGTCGGTCCGTCCGTCCAATGATGTCTAATGTTGTTTATCCCTTAGTATGCGACAAGTGTGTACAATACTGTCGATACTTGTTGCTTTTCTGATCACTAGTTGTAGGATTTGGTTTGATGCTAAGTGGGAGAGAAGCTTTTCTTCTCTGATATGTTTCGATTGTAAGATGTTGGTGTCGTGTGTTACTGGTGGCGACAATGCAAGTATTTTTTTGAAGTTGTGTTGTTTCCCGAGGTGACATGAATTCAAGATTTTGTCTGTGGATCAAATTGGAAGGTATTGATGGAGCATGATCAGACATTGTTGATGTTTATTTCTTGGAGGATGAGGAGTAATGTAGCGGTTGTTGGTATACAAGTAGAATGAGAATTCCTGATGTTTATGAAGGTGAACTGTTAAGTAATAGGGATAAAAAATTTAGCGGATGGAATTTAGAAGGTTGAGTGTTTTAGCGTTGCTGGTGGACTGCGAAGTTGTCAGTTGATGTAGCCCTACGTAGGATGTCGATGTTGGAACGGTGATAGAGTAATAGATTGTTATAAACAATTTCGTGGAATTCTTGTGATGTTAAATAAGTTGTTATAGAATGTTGAATGATTTCGTCGTGATATTAAGTTGAATAACCTTGTAGTTATCGTTGTCATTAGCTGTGATAGTTGGTTTTCTATCTGAGATTGAATCGAATGAAAAATCTAGCATTAACTGTGTTGGGGGAATGTTATTCACGCAGCAAACCTTTTCTGTTCTGTTCAATTCGCGGCGCCAATGGGTGGACGCAACGCAAACTGGGGTTTTTTGCAATGATCGCGACGCCAACGATAGTTTGCGGCGTGTACTGTGTGATTTTTGCAAAAATTTTCAGAAGTTGATGGTTACCCCTTAGTGATTGGAATGAAGATGTCCTTTAAAGGACAGTGCTTTTAAGAGGAATTAAAATCGTTGTTATGATGCCAAGGTAGTGGCATGAGTAAAAGAAGAATTAGAGAGGTTCTAACGCCAATACGGTGTGGAACGACGTTGTTGAGATTTTAACTGGGACGAGACGACGTGAATGTACTGATGTAGTAGAAATACTGACCCTTCATGTGAAACTAAGTGAGTGTAATGTGGACCTTGTAAATGTTGAATGTTGGTGACTCATCAACAATGAGTGAGAGGGAAGTTGTGAAGGTATCTGTAGACCACTTTGGAGATTACTGTGTGATTTTTGCAAAAAATTTCAGAAGTTGATGGTTACCCCTTAGTGATTGGAATGAAGATGTCCTTTAAATGACAGTGCTTTTCAGAGGAATTAAAATCGTTGTTATGATGCCAAGGTAGTGGCATGAGTAAAAGAAGAATTAGAGAGGTTCTAACGCCAATACGGTGTGGAACGACGTTGTTGAGATTTTAACTGGGACGAGACGACGTGAATGTACTGATGTAGTAGAAATACTGACCCTTCATGTGAAACTAAGTGAGTGTAATGTGGACCTTGTAAATGTTGAATGTTGGTGACTCATCAACAATGAGTGAGAGGGAAGTTGTGAAGGTATCTGTAGACCACTTTGGAGATTATTGGATTATGGCGTTTAAGTACAAATTGGAAAAGAACATTATTATATTTAGTAACGATGGTTTATAATCCATTATGATTGTCGGCTATCTATTGACAAATTGAGGAGCTGATCACCCTTAATCCCTTGTTGGTAGTAGACGAGATCGTGTTGGAGGATGTAGACTGGAATTGTTATCTCAATAGTGCATTAAGTAATGGATGTTATGTCGTGAAGATAGTTGCTTCCGAGTTGATGAGAATTAACGGAGATGTATCCATGGAAAAGACGAGGGACGTTAAATAATTTGGAATAGATGGTTTATATGCGAGCTAACATCGCGAAGTGAAAGATTGATGCATGTGAAGGGAGTCTGAGTTTTGGTTGAAGCTGTGAACCTTATAAGTGGATAGGATTTCTAATAAGGACGGTGAATTAAGATGGATTGTATGGTTGGTGGTCGAATTATTACTATTAAGTTGGTGTTATAAAAAAATTTCGGTTGCATGACATTGTTGTTGGCTACCGTAGATGATGAGTAATACTCTATGATATGATGAAGTTGATTAAGTGGACCATGTCGATGTCACTATAAGAGTGATACGACGAGATTAATAGAGTTTCCAGTATTCCGCGGATGAGTGACCTCGGATATGGAATAAGAAATATATATGTGTTTTAGTGTTGATTATGTTGCGAAGGTAATGACGCGATGTTGTATAAGTCAAGTATGAGCAAGCAAAGGTTCTTGATATGTTATAAGGTGTTGTTTCAAGATATTTCCAAAATGGTTGGCAAGTTAGTAGCGGTTATGTTGTATATGTATTGGATTCAAGTCGTGTTGAGATACAGTTATATCGGAAAAGTAATGGTTGAATTGTTGTGAAGCACAACTTGAGGATAAGAGAGTTGGATGAGGAAGCGATATTAAGGATAGTTGTGTTGGACAGATTTTTTAGGACGAAAATATACTAAGTGGGGGAGAATTGTAACGCTCGAAATTTAATTAATTGGTTAATTAAATTATTTAAGAATTTGATTATTGGATTTACTCGAAGTTCGAGGATCAATCGGATTTGTCGGTATTATTTTGGGAAACATATTTGGATTATTAAGTTAAAGTCAGATTTTATTCGGTTAGTCGGAGAATTAATAAAATTGATTACGTTGAAGAAATAATACTATTATTAGTAATGGACTATTTTATTAAATTGAGTTGGGCTTTAATTGCGGTGTTGCAAAGTAATAAGGAGGTGTGTCTCTTAGGCCCATTTAGATTACTAAGAGATTGAATAAAATATTATTAGAAAATTTTACCCTATACCCCTACTCTTATTCCGATACCCCTACGCATTTTTCAATATTCCAATTTTACCCTTTTTACTTTTTTTATTTTTATATGGATTTTTTATTTATTTTTACTTTTTTTAGAGCGTCGAAAAGCCAAAGGAGCAGGAATTTAACAAACCGGATAACCCAGAATGGCTACATCCGGTATGTATTTTTTCAGGAACCGGATAACATGGGATATCTACATCCGGAACGCATTTTTCACCGGAAAACCCAGCCTTGAGTTATCCGGTTCACAATATTAACAAACCGGATAACCTTGATTGTATTCCGTTTGTATAATTACAACCGGATAACTTGTTGTGCGATTATCCGGTTCGTTTTTAATTTTTTAACAGGTGTTATTCCTCAGATATGCAATAAAAATCAGACATGCGTAGATACCACTGATCTATTTACTTCTGCAGAACATTTTGCCACAAGAGAAGAGGTAATAAGATGGGTTAAGGAGATTGGAATCAGGAATAAAGTGACTGTTATAATAACACGCTCGATACTAAAACAGCAAGAGAGGAAGAAGTGATAAAGTAATATTTGGTTGTGATAAAGGTGGAAAATACAAAGAAGGAGAAAGTGAAACACGAGTGCTAGTAAGAAATGTGGTTGTCCGTTCAAAATTAGATCCACACCGTCAAAAGATGGTTCCGGATGGAAGATTGATGTAAAATGTGGAGTTCACAATCATGGGTTACCTGATACATTTGCAGGGCATCCGTTTGTAAGTCGACTTAATGCAGAACAACAACATATTGTTGATTTGACAAAACGTCATGTTCCACCAAGACACATACTTTTGTCATTGAAGGAGCGAGATCCAGAAAATGTCACTCGGATCACGCAAATATACAAGCACAAGAGTAAAATACAGAAAGATATAAGGGGGCCTAGAACAGAAATGCAACATTTGTTTAAGGTAGAGAATCGATTATGTACTTGAGCAGGAAAAAGATGATTCGAAGTTGTGAGGATATTTTCCGGCTCATCCAGAATCGTGAAGTTGTTGAATATGTTTCCTGTTGTGTTGATTATGGATAGCACATACAAGACAAATAAGTATAGACAACCTCTGTTTGAAATAGTTGGTGTGACATCCACTGAGTTGACATTTGCTGTTGCATTTGCATATATGGAATCAGAGCAGACTGGAAAATTTTGTTGGGTTTTGGATAAGTTGAAACAGTTATTTACTAAGGACGGTTTTGGCCACAAGTGGTGTTGACTGATAGAGATCTTGCCTTGATGAAAGCAATTGAAATAGTATTTCCCAAAACAACCAATTTGCTTTGTCGATTTCACATCAACAAAAATGTGAAAGCGAAGTGTAAGGAATATGTTGTGGATGACATGCGGGAGTCGATAGAGAAAATGTGGTATGAACTTGTAAGGGCTAGTGATGAGGTGGAGTATCAACAACGGTTGCAAAAACTTGAGCATTCATGTGTTGACTTTACAACATTTATTGATTATGTGAAAGATACATGGTTGTCTCCGCATAGACATAGATTCGTCGAAGCATGGACTAATCAAGTGTTGCATTTGGGAAACACCACGACCAATAGGTATGCATATGTTAATATATCTTGATTTTAGTCAATGTTTTTTATATTAATTTTATTGTCAACTTACTTGTTTTTTAATTTATTTAAAGGGTTGAATCCGCACATTGGAAATTGAAGCAAATGTTGGAGAATAGTTTAGGTGATATGTGCAAATGCTGGGAGGCTATGAATGGCAATCTTAAGATACAATTGGGAAACATTAGAGCTTCATTTCGAAGAGTTTTATGAAGTTGAACATGCACACTAGCCCATTTTATGGAAATTTGCGTGGATCTGATAGAGTCGCTTTGAGGCATATTGTGAAGAGTGGGTGAGGTTGATATTGTTGGTACACCCAAAAGTGGTGTACTCATAGAAAAGTGTATGGGTTATCTTGTGCTTGTGTGTTAGGGAGATATACACCGAGTGGTGATCCAATACCAATTGAGGCTATTCACATTCATTGGAGAAAGCTAAGAATGGAAGGCAAACAAGAGGTGGATGCGATGATGGATCGAGTTGGACATGACCCATGCAATTGAGGAAATTTGGAAAAGTACAGGCAGCAGATGTTGTCGGAAAAGAGCATTAAAGAGTAGGGTGTGAAATTGCTTATCCCATTACATCAAAAATGTTGGCACCGAAAAATAAAACCAAGGGAGGAGTGAAGAAGAATGGGAAGAGACTGCATATGATGTTTATCGTGATCCTTCATATCACGAGTATGTTGATCGAGCGCACTCAAACTCCCAAAAGTCTTCAAAGAGGGTATGTTCACAGTTATCCCAAACCTCTGAGAAAAAACCATGTAGTAAATACATTACACAATTTCCAGCACATATCAGACCATTTATTGATGACATTGTTGATGTGATGAAGGATGGAAATTGTGGATTTAGAGTCATTGCATTGTTTCATGGTTATGGATCGGATGGATGGTCAATTGTTTGTCGTGATTTGGATAATGAACTTAAAGGTCCTAGAAGAGAGCTGTATGAAAAGTTATTTGGACCTCGTTTTTCGATAGTGAGAGATTCGTTGATGATATCAAAGTTAGGTCCTCAACCACTAGAGAAATGGATGACATTACCTGAAATGGCTTATGTAATAGCTAATCGGTATAATGTCATTGTTGTCTCTTTGGGTTTTCCTTCTAACGTTCTTTCCTATGACGACTTCACATTCACCTAATGTGTCCATTTATGTATTGGATTTGTAGATGGAAATCATTGGTGTGTAATTATTTTTTAAGTTACGCTTATACTTATTTTTTAAGTTACATATATACTTATTTTACTTATTTGTTCAATTACGCATAACCAGGTAAACATGAACGAAGGATTTCCGTTACCACCCGTCACACTGGCTTGGAAACAATTCCGCACAAAAGAGGCGACTTCTTGGATGATAGGATTTGGCGGACTATTACTACAACATTAGGGCCACGTATTGTTATGTTTAGTTTTATTTTGTATTCATTTGACATTTTTATTTCACGCTAGATTTTGGATTCAGATGTCTTTGTTTTGTTTTATATTCATTTGACATATGACTTTCATGCTAGATTTTGGATTAAGTTGACATATATCTTTCATGCTATTTTTTAGATTTTATTTTAATTTTTATATTTAGGATTGTGGAAAGTATAAATATTAAAAGAGTGCACAAAGCAATATAGATAAGTCTAACAGAAATACATAAATCGTAGGATAATACATGTCACAAAATACAAAATAAGTCTAAAAATAATAAACAAGGCAAATCATGGAGATGGGTAAGGTATCGGCCCTCCCTGAGGTAGTGGTCCGCCCTGAGCTACACGTAAGGATCGAAAGATCTCAATGAACTCATCGTCCTCCTCACTTGCACCGTGACGCTGCAAGTAGCGATGAAGCTCACCTGATATGTAGGCTAACCTCTCGTCTTCTGGTCCCTCAGCATACACAGGCACTGGGATCTCTCTCTCATTTTCTACCAATCGAGGATGTGACACCATATAATACCAACCCATATACTCATCAACTACATCATAGGGTCGAACAACAAAAACTGCATCCCGAATAACATCCAAAAAACCCTGAACATAGCTTAACCAGTCTATGTCCACATCAAGAGACTCAATAGCAGGAGGATGGTGGGGTATATATTGTTTGTATCCAAACTGACGCAAACATCTGTCGGGTAGATATAGCATTACTGTACCATAACATTTGAGACCACCCTTGTATAGACATATATCATCAAATGGACATATGTGTCGGTGATCCTCAAAAGGACGCCAAATGACATCATCCGGTGTCAATGCATCTAACTGCTCCCTATGCTGCTCGACCTTTGTAGTCGATTGCCTATAACACCACTTCATCGCCCTCGGAAGTGGACTACCTACACCGCAAATACCAGATAGACCTCTTTTCCCAATAGAGGGAAAATACTCGTGGATCCAGCACTGTTACACATAATATAAATAAAATTCATAAATAATTAAATAAATAAAATTCATAAATAATTAAAGATAAAAAAATAATTATATATATATATATATAAATAACTAAAGATAAAATATATATATATATATATATATATATATATATATATATATATATATATATTTATAGTAATAGAGGCATATCCACCCAACTGTTTGGAATAGAAGGAAGCATCACCTAAATAGCGGTAAGATTAACCGTCGCTCCCCAACAATATCTACCACATCCATCCAAATCCCTAAATAGTGATAGATATTTTGCATCCACCGTAAAGGTCTTATCAGAATGGTGCAACCCAATAAAGATCATGTATGCTTTGGCGACAATCAAACACATAGCCCCACCGACGCTCAAAATAACCTTTAACCAATCCAATCGTAATAAGGACCTCTACAAAATTGGACTTCCTCAAGAACCTCCAATGAAACTCCCATAAGACCGATCGCTAATCTAATAGCGTCATTATCAGTAAACCCTTCTGCAGGGTCAACCAACTCACCCCTAATAGGCACGTGAAGAAGACATGAAACATCGTCCAAAGTAATGGTCATTTCACCAAATGGCATGTGAAATGACGATGTTTCAGGATGCCATCGCTCTACAAATGCCGATACCAGATGTTGGTCAATCCTCGACAAACTGGTTCTTTGAAGAGATGATAGACCAGAATTCCCCAACCACTGCTCTATAATAGGAGGAAGCATATGTGGAACCCAACCGATCAATTTGCTGCCATGTGCAGCAACCTTTAACTCCTTTTTAGGATGCCTCTCCTGAAAATTATTTATACCAAACATGTTATAAAATATATAAATTTTAACAAATAACAATTATTCAAAATAAAATGATAAATATAAACTTACCTCGCCAAACCAAAGATGACGAGCAACGTGACCATCATATCTGATAAGAAGAGAAGTATCGATGGGTCCTCCTGGAAAAGGTGGATGCACCTGATCCCCTGCAGGCACCTGATGTCCCTCTGCATATTCTGCTTCACGGACACGTCGTCGCTCATCTATTCTTCTACGTACATTATTGTCACCCGCTCCTCGTCTGCGAACCACTGAAGAAAAAAGAAAGTCAAAAAACCGGAAAATTTTACAAAATACGCAGCAACAACCCGGATAACCCTGGGAGGTGTATTCTGGAGTGCAAAACACAAACAGGATAACCCACTAACCATGTTATCCAGAGTGTTAAAATTCTCAAAAACACAAACCGGATAACCCACTAACCATGTTATCCTGTCAACGCATAAATCTCTTTCTGTTCCGTTCAGTTCGCGGCGCAAACGGGTTGACGCGGCGCAAACTGAGTTCCTGCTAAAGTCACGGCGCACAGATGGGTTTGTGGCGCATACTGTGCAATTTTGGACATATTTTTCTGATTTTGAATTCTGCCCATGTTGATTAGTTGATGTACTTAACTTATAGTAGGCTACTTTGAGCGAGATAATACTGGTGATTAGTAAGGGAATTAGCTCCGACAATTGAAGTAGCGTATTAGAAAGATTAATAAACTAATTGATCTATAGTGAAGATAGTATGAATTCCAATGGTAGGGTTATAGCAATTGAACATAGGCATAAGAAGAAGTTGGAATAAAGTGGAATTAATGATACCAGAATTAATTAAAAACAGTACCAAAAAGTGTGTTGGTAGTTTTAAACGTTATAGCTAACTAATCGGAATTTGAAGGAATCAAAATAGTATGCTATTAGAATCAACTAAGATAAGTGATAAAAATTGGTAGAAAGTTTATTAATAAAGTGATAATATGGTTGAATGGTGTTCAATTGAATTAAGTTGGTTTATGTATATTATATGAATACTGACAAGAGAAAAATGGTTGAAGATAACAATCGGTGTTTTGGTTAACCGAGGTATTGTGGTAGCATTGAAATAGTAGAAGTCGGTTAGTTGCAGTGTTGTGGACTAGTAGATATAGACATCTAGTAGTATACTTTAATGACTAGAATCAATATACTAATTTTAAAATGAATGAATAGTATCGGAATGGTCGTTGATAGTATTGCAGAATCGAAATACTAGCAATCTTAACTGATAAGCAGTTAACTAGAATTAGATGAAAACAATCCAAATGATTATAAGTTGAATTGTAAAATAAGTTACTAGGAGATTAATGTAGTAACTAGTAGTGGGTTATTAAGAGGATGAAGGTATTATATGTTTGTAGCAAGTAGTATTAATAAGATTTATAATAATGGTATTGGTATAATTAAGTTGTAGGCTTTTAGCCAATGTTGAATTGTTACAAAGTTGTAGGATTTTATCCAATGTTGAGTTGTTACTAATTTGTAGGCTTTTAGCCAGTGTTGAATTGTTGTTGACATGTTGATATCAAGTTGTAGGCTTTTAGTCAGTGATGAGTTGTTGTTAATTACGTTGATATGTTGACTACGTTGTAGGCCTAAGGCCAGTGTTGAATTGAGATTACGTTGATATGTTGATTATGTTGTAGGTCTACGACCAATGTTGAATTGTGATTACGTTGTTGATGTGTGTTGTCGTTGAGTTTCTGTCGTTGATTGATTTGAAATTATGGTTGTGGTCGCATACATACATTTGCATATTATGTTGGCTTGGATTGGCAAAACACGTTGACCGTTAGGGGCAGAATGATTACGTTGAAGGCTTATGCCTTGTGCCTCGGTAAACTGGCAAATGATTACGTTGGGAATTTTACTCCACTAGTACCACGTGCATGTGCATTATTAAGAGTCACATTATAAATAGGTTTGTTGTTGATGATTTTGTTGTGATAAGTGTTGTGTTACATTGACAATATGGTTGTTAATACGTTGTTGATGATTTTGAGTGAATTTATGCTAACTGTTTGATGTGACAGGTACTGTGGTAAGATGTGTAATAGTTATTATAATTATTGTTATAATTGTTGTCGTTGTTAATTGTTAGTGTATTTGTTGCTGTAATCGTTTTTGGTGTTGTCGTTATAACTGTTGTTTGGGTTATGTGAAGCGGTGGATTATATGATCTACATTCTAATATATTATTTATCATGAATTAAATTATATTGGTAGATATCTCACCCTTTCATTTGTTTCACCACTGCCTTTATATTGGTAATGTGCAGGTATTCGAGAATGAAGAATTAATCGCTATTAGTCCAAGTCGATTTAGTTGCTCTGATACGTAGCACTCAGGGGGATGTTTAGTCTATGTCGTTTACATTATTGACTCTTGTTGTTATTATTGTGTTGTTAAAAATTAAGTCATGTTGTCGAACAAAACTGGTTAGTTATTTTGAAGTTGAACATGTCGTTGTAAATGATATATGAAGTTAAGTTAATGATTCTGATGCATATTAAATAAAAGGTTGTTTTGTTTTAAAAGCTGAAGCAAGTGTTATGTAATCCCCTAATAATAAAGGTGTTATGTATCTGATCTGTTTGTGTTGTTAATGTTGAAATGTGACATCCCATGTGCTGTATGAAAATTAAAAATACTCTGATTTTCTTTATATTTTCCGGGTAGAATTTGGGGTGTTACAGTTGACATTAAAGTCATCTCCTGCTCCAGTCAGAGGATTCAATGTGGTGTCTTTGACATTCAGGGGAAGTTTAACTATTGGCTAACTACTATTTAAGCTTTAAACAAGTTGGAACAAAGGAAAACCTTACGGAAGGATATGGATAATATTCAACAACAAGGCCTGTGGTGTCTTATTGGTGATTATAATAATTAGGGTCGGCCTTGGACCCGGTCAACAAGGTCCATGGCCCAGGGCCTCCAAAAAATAGGGGTTATTTTTTTCTAAATTATAAATTAGAAATAAATATATCAATATTTTTTTCCAACTTAATGTGTAGTGTAAGTTAGTTAGTGTAATGGTAAAGACATTTTTTTAATTAAAGGTCAATGGTTCAATCCTTGGTTCCTACACATTTATTATTTAAATGTATTATTTTTTTGAAAAATTTTCAAAATGTAATATTATTTCTCCACCTTTCTTTTTAGTGGGGCCAATTTAAAAAATTGGCATAGGGCCTCCAAATTGTCGGGGCCGGCCCTGATAATAATGTCCTGAAGTCACAAGATAGGTTAGGGGGTAATGTTGTCACTGAAGCATAATACATTGATTTGCAGGATCTTATGGATAACAAAAGCCCCTCTTAAATGGACAACAATGGGGACTACTACACTTGGTCTAACAAGCATTTTGTTGGTACAATCTATTCAAGGATAAATAAAGTTTTAAGGAATGTTGAGTGGTTTCAAAATCACTTAAATACTACCCTGAAAATCTTACCTCCTCATGTGTTTGATCATGCTTTACTTTACTTGTCCAGTTGGTCTAGTATTGGTAAGCACTACAAGAGATTTAGATTTGTTAAAGGCGTGACAAAAGTATATGGTTGCAATGAAGCTATAAGAGAGAGTTGGAATACTCATTTAGATGGCAAGCCTATGTATGTTATGTGGCACAAGTTGAAGCACCTTCAGCCTGTGTTATATAAGCTGAATAAGCCCCCAATTCTCTCAAACTAGAACATTCAGAAAGCTAGGGATAAGCTAGCAAAAACTCAAAATAACTTAATTGGTGACAAAATGAATAGCCAGAAAATTGTTGAGGTAAAGTAGTGTACTGAGGACTTGGTTAAGTGGAATGATATTGAGGTATCCATTTTGAGACAAAGATCTAAAGTGAATTTGTTAAAAAAAGTTGATGGAAATAATTCTTACTTTCATGCTGCAGTTAAAGCAAAACAGAATACTAGGGACACGAGCATGACGATAAAGGAGGATGATACTTATTTGACATCTCAGTCTGATATAGAAAAAGAGATTTTGGAGTGCTATGGTAGTATTATGGGGAAGAAGGATGATGAGCTTTACAACATTGACGTGGTGGCTATGAGGAGGGGTCCCCAACTCAATAGGGAACAATGGCAGAGTTTAGAGAATCATGTCAGTGAGGATGAGATTTTTATTGCTCTTAAAGGCATTAATGATATGACAGTTCCATGTGTAGATGGCTTCAGCTCCAGATTTTTCAAACATTGTTGGATATCATAAAAGCTTATTTGACTACTGCAGTGCAAGAGTTTTTCGATAAAGGTAGACTTTACAAGGCTTTCAATTGTACTGTAGTCTCTCTTAAACCTAAGAGTAGTTCTGCCAATAGTATAAAGCATTATATGCCTAAATATGTATGTACTACTTTTTATAAGTTTATATCCAATATCTTAATATTTGGACTTAGACAAGCTATTGGAAGTGTAATAAGCCCTAACCAGGCGGATATCATCCATGAGCAACAAATACAAAGCCATATTCTTTTAGCTTATGAAATTATTAAAGGTTACATCAGGAAAGGGCCCCCCAGATGTATGTTGCAATTAAACATGCATACAACTTATGATATGGTGTCTTGGAAGGCTCTTTAAAGTATTCTGCAAGAAATTCGCATTCCTCCAAAGTTTATTAGATGGATCATGAGTGTTGTGACCTCTGTTTCCTATAGATTTAATGTCAATGGGTCTATTTCTCAACTGATGAAAGCTAATCGTGGGATAAGACAAAGGGATCATATCTCCCCTTATCTTTTTGTAATTATTATGGAATACCTCTAAAGTTGTCTTCATCAGATGCAACTCAACCCAAACTTTAATCACCATTCAAAATATGAGAAGCTAGAGATTACTAACTTGATGTTTGCTGATGATTTCCTCTTGTTCTCTAGAGGTGACTACCAATTTATGGATCTCATGCTCAAAACCTTCTATAATTTTGTCAAGTCAACAAGTATGAAAATTAATACTTCTAAGAGTAAAATCTATTTTGGTGCAGTTGATTATGGAGTAAAAAACATGATTCTTAGTCAGTATGATTTTAAAGAAGGTTATTTACCCTTAAATTATTTGGGGGTTCCACTCACTTGTAAGAAGTTGGTTATCTATCACTATATGGCTTTGGTTGATAAGATAGTTTGTAGGATAAAACATTGGTCTGCCAAATTATTGAGTTATGCAGGGAGAGTCCAATTAATTAAGAGTATATCAAAGCCAACAGAATATTTTAATCCATATACACAGTGACAAACACATGCTCAAGTTTGGGCTATACTTATAGAGCTACCACAAGAATATTAGAGACATCACACAATGTTCAAAATTGCAAGTGGAACTCAGACACCATTTTCTTTAGATGAAAAATACAAAAAAATCAAATATTTTTCTACTATGCACTTGTATTAGTGGATATGGATCTTTCACAAAGTTTATTCGATAAAATATTGGTTGAAAAAGATGGTTACACATTTAAAGTAAATGTGATATATGAAAAGATTGCCTGAATTTTACAAATATTGTGATACTGATATCATTGGACACAATATCTTACAATGTAAATGACTTCAACTGAAAGGAGAAAGAAAGAAGGAAGTAATGGCGTACTTCAAGAGTTATAAAGATTCTGAAGCATATTCAAATAAGATAATACACAATATCATATACATTATATTATGCAAACCCATCATACTTTTCTTAATATGATATTAGTGACCTGATCACAACATGTCTAACTCCGACACTAGAATGTCTTTGTAAGTACAACTCCTCATTTTGAGAAAATTATTTAAGAAATTCTTTGAGCATCACGCAGTTAAATGTAGAGATCACAACCTCGAGTATCAACATCTTATCTTCATACAACATCACATCAATAACTATATACTTATATTTGACCATCTTGTCTTCATACAACATCACATCAATAACTATATACTTATATCTGGCCTGAAGAAAACCACTCTATATTATATTAAGTATATTTAGAGACATTTGCACAAAAAAAAAGTCTTCAGATTTAATTATCTAAATCGTGTTTAAGGCAATATTTTGAGAAGACCATGTTTTCGCATTTCCAATTCTCAATTCTTAATTCTCAATTCTCAATTATCACAATCTTTTTTCGCATATTAATTTATCTCTTAAAAATTCCCAATTCTCTTCGTCATCTTCAACGCTAACCAATCCGAATCCTCAAATTCGCAATATCTTTCACCTTCTCAGATCTCTCTATTCTTCAATCTCTTATTCGAGTCTCTATTGAAAATATTACAAGTGTGAGTGTGGGGAAATAGTCTCACATTGGTTGAGTATGTGGTGACTTGAGCCTTTATAAGTGGGAGAGAACTCATTCACCTATCACCTTAACGTTTTAGGTGGATAAGTGGTGTGTCTCCCACAAAATTGTGTTTATCAAAAATGGAAAGTCCCGAAATTAAGAATGCTCCTCGCTCGACCCACCCCCGATTGTTGCGCCAACATCTGATATCAGAGTCTGGTTTCAAGATAGGGACTCGACTTGCTTGAATCGAAAGTATCTCCACACGGGCAAGGGTAAGAGAAGAGTCCTGCATGTAGGTAGAAGTGTCCCGTTGAAGAGAGTCAACGAAGGTACAAGTGTGACCCGACTTGCTTGTATCAAAAGTATCTCCACACGGGCAAGGGTAAGAGAAGAGTCCTGCATGTAGGTAGAAGTGTCCCGTTGAAGAGAGCCAACGGAGGTACAAGTGTGAGGAGGAGCATTGTGGTAGACTCACACTTGATGGAGAGTATTGGAAATATTACAAGTGTGAATATGGGGAAAGAGTTTCTGGTGACTTGAGCATTTTTTATAAGTGGGAGAACCCACCCACCTATCACCTTAAGGTTTTAGGTGGATAAGTGGTGTGTCTACCACAAAGGTGTGTTACTCAAAAACGGAAAGTTCCGAAATTAAGAATGCTCCTCGCTCGATCCTCCCCCGATTGTTGCGCCAACAATACCCGTAATGTGTGGTACACACATTTCTATTTTTATAATATAATAAAATATAAATAAGAAAATTAAAAATGGAAAAAAGGACAAAATATTCTAACCAAAATATTTATTATTGAAAAAAGAGATAATAAATCATTTTTTATATTTTCTTTCGTAAATAAAAATATTTGAATCAAGCAGTATAATTAATCATATATATAAATATATTTGTTTTAAAATTATTTATAACAATAATTAAATCGATAGTAAACTTGTTGTCGTTATTATTCAATATTTAAATCAATAATATGCTTGTATCAAATCAATACTCATGTGTTCCCATGAGTGTTGGTGTAGTACGCACAATTTTTATTTTTAAAATATAATAAAAAAGTAAATAAGAAAAGCTAAATTATTTTACTAAAAATTGTTAATGAGAAGATAGATGATGCGTCAACAGTGTAAAGTAATTTTACAGTGTCATCCAACGAACGACCCACATTTCATCACGCTAGGTTGATAATTTAAAAAAACTTAAATGGTTTGGCAGATTCATGATTTCTTATAGAGTGATCGTGTAAGTTTTTTTTCATTGGCGGTGTATGTTCATTAAAATCATAATTTGTTATATTTTTAAAATAAAAATAAAATTATTTTACATCAATAATATATATTTCAATTTTCCATTACTTATCTTAAGAGATTGTATCTTAAACTAAAAGTAATTCCAAAATAAAAATATTAGATACATAAATAATTATAAAAATATATATTTTTAGCGTATTAAGATTAATAAATTATATTATTTTTATTTTTTAATCGTATAAAAATATAATAACTCATGCACTCATAAAAATTTAGTATGATTATCTGCATTCACACGATATCGATGTATTATCCATGCGTTCCCACGTGTATTGGTATGTTATACATATTTGTTTTCAAAGGTATAATAATAAAGTTAAAATAAATAATAATAATATTTAATCAAAATAGTTTATTACTTTTAAAAGAGAAAATAAATTTATTTCTATAATTATTTTACGCTAGTATTATGTAGTAAGTAATAAATTTCTTAAATTTAAAAGTAAATCATTTTTAAAATGAATAATTAACGTAATATATGTTTGATTTAGTAGTAAATATAATTAATTTTAATTAATTAATTATGTGAAATTGATTCTAATTAAAATTAAAGTGAATTAAAGACAAAATAAGTTTTTAAAATAAGTTTTTAAAAACAAATTAAATAATTAATTTCATTCTAAAATCATATTTAAATTCAAAAGCTGCCAATTTTATTTTTAAATAGAACTAATTTTAAAAATTATAATAAATTTAATTTGAGATTGATTAAACATATCAAAATTATTTTAAAACCTACTGAATCAATTTTAAACCTTTCCATATTATAAATAGAAATGTTTGAATTTCAGATACATTTAATTATTATGTCCTGTAGTAAAAAAAATAGCTTTTTTTTAATTTCATAGATTGATACACACATTTCAAGTTGTTCTCTAGTACCATCCTTCATTTTCTCTCACTCTTTGTAAACTACACAATTTTCAATCTTCTTTTCTATAGCTGATTTCACTTCACTCTACTACACATTTCCAACAACATTATCATCTCATTTTCTCTCGTCTCTCCTATTCTTTTTTCATTACTAAATCATGTGCGTTTCATTGATTCTTTCATCGGTAATACACGTAAGTTACTTGAACTTTATTTTTTTCCTATTGAAATAGTTAATAGTATCTTTTGATGTCTAATTAAAAACATGTGTTATTTTAGTGTATTAATTTTTATTTGTACGAAATGTTTATTTACTTAACGTGTATCATCTTTGGATCATCCTTGGAGAAAAATAATAAATTTTTAAAATAAAAATATTTAAAAAATTTCTTAATATCAATACGAAATTTATTTTCTAATATATCTTTCATCAATATATTTTTATTCATTAAATTTTTCTTTATTCAATTATTTTATTAATTATGAGTATTATAATAAATGTAATATTAATAATATCGTTAAAATCAGATATTTATTATTTTTTAGAATAGAATATTATTCAAATATGATATTTTTTCTGAGAAAAAGAGAATAATATAATTAATAATAATAAATTAATTACAATAATTTATCTTATATGATACTCAGCATTTAAATATTTTTCCATCAATAGTTTTAAAAATATTTTTCCATCAATAATTTTAAAAGAATATTTAATCAAATCAAAACTTTAAATAATAATTAAAATTCGACGTTAAAATAATTTTAAACCTTGAATAGAAGATAATCAAATTTAAATATGGAAATGTTTCTAGACCCATTATTTATTCATGTTGTGAAGAAAAAAATTGGGATTCAATAATAAAGTTAACGCATTTATATTGAAATGTGACCCATAATGACTTACAAAATACATAAGATTCATATAGTATGAATTTATCTAAGCAAAAATATAGTATGAATATAAAATTCATATAGTATGAATTTACATCAGCAAAAATAATAAGTTAAGAAAGTTGTGTTTTCATACATCATAATTATCTCATGTTTTTTATTAAAATAAATATTATTGAAAATTTTAATATAATTATTACCATTTTATCATTAAAAAATACAATTTGCATAGGTACAATTATAATTAAAATATAGTTGTTTCATTATTATAAGTGAAATAGCTAGAATACTATGTCAAATTACTTACAAATTTAAATACTTACTTTTTTTCCAATTATTATACACCTATCCTATAGATAACATCGTAGTAATTATTTATTATTATTGTAAATAAATTTAATTTTTTTTAATAATTGAAAATAATTCAAAAATATCATTTACGTATTAATTAATGTAAATATGATTTGTTTATTTTTAAGATCAAATCAAAATATAACATAAAATATTAAGAAGTAATTTGAATAAAATAACTCCTACAATACATTTTTTAATTTGAATAAAATAACTCATACATTTTTTTATATTTAGATTTGTTGGATGATTGAAAAATGTTCGGGTTTTAATATAGGATTAGAGTGGGAACAAATATGTGTAAAAAGTTGAAACGATTTATCTATTTTTAATGAGTATACACGCTTAATAATGTATGATTCATAATAGTTAGTATATAATATTAATTATTTTTCAGATGTCATGTTTTTTTTGTTAATCAGTAATTCTCAAAAACTTTGTTATCGATAAACAAGAATAGATAGTAATAGAAAAAAGAAATATTTCATTGATAATAAAAAATAACACAACAAAGAAAATTACTCAACAAATTCAAACTTCTCAATCCACTCAACTTTAACATTACCCCTAACTTAGAGAAAAATTCAGAAAAAACTCTTTCATAAGGTATGAGAAAAGTCATTTCTTCTAAGACGTCTTTGTCATTTCCTTCAAGAAGTTGAAAATGGTAAGAGAAAGATGAACTCTTGTGTTGTAGGTGAGGAATAACAAGAGATCTTTTCCCCGTGTTTTCTTTATTTTCCTTTTCTTTCTCAGGCATTGTAGCAATTAAGTGATAGATAGATATAACACACCCCTTAAATAGAAAATAGAAGTGGATATCATAGAGTACTACGGACGTGTGGGGTGTTAATTCATTCCCCTCGCGTAACAGACTCCTTTACTCAGATCTCTTGGTTGTAAGACCGTGATTTCTTCCCTTTCAGGTTTACTCAATATTTTCCTTTATCCTTCGCGAGATAAAAAAACTTTGATGGCGACTTCATTGATATATCCTATCAATCGATGTTCAACCAGATGGTTTCAACTTCCTAAAGAGAACCAATGAAAGCGTTTTATAAAAGTGCTGCCTAAAACAGAAAATAAGGGAATTTTTATAAGGCTTACGGAAGCACTTTTAATAAAGCGTTGTGGGATCAATAGACAACGCTTTTGATTAAAAAAGCGCTGCCTAAAGTAAACGATGGGCAATGCCTAAGGTAGACAAACGACATTCTTTTTTTTTAAAAGCGCTGCCTAAAGACAACCTTAGACAACACTTTTACATTGAAACAAAGCGCTGTCTAAATCTATAACAGCGCAGACTTAAGCAATGCTTTAAAGCGCTTCCTAAAGCCAAAAAATAGTGTTCCCTATGTGCTTCCCTAGCATAGTGTATGCAGTTTCATTACTCAACTGTTATCAAATTTTATGTAATAAATAAAATTTACAAATAGGTTTTAGCATGTGATTTAAAAAGTCATACCCATCGGCATCCATTGCCATCAAATAAATATGGCACCGTTGTAAGTAATAATTTATTATAATGTCATATTAGGTTTGATTTTAAGAAATTAGTCGATACTTACTTCAAGAATTTTGAAAGTGCTTTCGGTTCCGTTATATCCATTCAGGAATCCGGGTTGATTGTTAATGTAAAAATCATGGTCATCATATTCTTCAGGCTGACATAACAAATTCCTCTTAATCCTATTGTATTGTTTTTCATGCAGCATTCCAGTCGCCTCTTTTGTAAGTTTAAATTTGGGTGGGGATGATGTTGTGCCCAAAGACATGGTAAATGCAAACTTGGTGGATTTCCTCTCGGCTGTTGACCTTTTTTTAACCAGATTTTTACGCTCCACTTTAGGGGTTGAAGCTATGGAGTCATATTCTTTTGATTCGTCATTTTCATGAAACCATGGGCTAGTTGTTTGATGACTACCAAAACCATATAAGAAATCATATTAGAAAGGAACAACTTTACATGAAAATGATGGACATCTTAAATAGAAAAAAAAGGTGTTACTACCTGTATGATATCACAATAATCTCTGATTTGAAGTTTTTTTACGAGTCTCCCACAACTGCTCCGTGATTTGAATGGAATGAATTGAGGTCTTTGTATTCCTTTTACTCCTCCTATTAGGGGTTGCAATCCTTTTGGTCTTTATGCGTGGTGTATGTGCGTCTATTTCCAATGGCAGATGGAGAAGTTTGTTCCATTTTGATTGATTGTGTTTGATTGATCAGTGTAGTATGTCAATTCAAAAGTCATAGGAGTTGTGAAGTTGTAAGACTTTGAAAAATTACATGTTTAATTTATAAGGATTATGAAGAAGCATGTACATGTAGATAACGATGATTATTCCTAAAAAAGAACGGTTCGGATATAATAGTCATTTCAGATTTTATGTGCTCAATGTACTTGAAAAAAAGAAACTTTTGGTGCACAATAAAAGTTGTAAAAAAATGTTGGTTCACATTTATTAGCAGATTTAGTAAGATTTAACCATTTAACCAATTTCACATTTATCTTTCCACGCAGAATATGTCCCATTAATATCTATTTCACTGCCCAACAAAGTGATAAGAATAGTTGCATAATCCAATTCCTTGATATTTTGGGAATGTCAACAGTTATCTTTGCAACATGCATATTAAAAGCCTGGCATGTTTTAAATGAAACATTGCATAGTCATGTACTCAAAATTCACTTTGATTCCCACCTTAACATCAAATCAACCATAATGTTAGATTCGTTTTCACAAGCAACATCATATCTTGCCATAAGAGTAATTATATGGTTCTCATATTTCAAAGTGTTTCATTGCAATTCTGACGGGTAAAATTATTTGTGCCTTTGTTATCAATTTGAAGCACTCTCACGATGTCTTCGTCTACCTCTAATGGGTAATACTCCTTTATATTTCAATATCTTTTTTTTCATGTATTTATATTATGTGTTGTATGTATTATGTTTTGCAGATTTCTTACTCTTGATACTGAGAAAATGTGGGAGATGCTTGGAGAGCCTGTCCAAGAGGTGAACCAGCCTCCAAATGATGTTCAAGTGGATGCATTGTTCCCAGAGATCAACGTGAACCAGGTCAATGATCCAGCTGAAGAGGTGAATGAACAGGTGAATGCAAATGTAACAAGTGAAGTGGATCAACCATTACCCGAGAATGTTGTACCTCGTGACAATGTTCCAGGTGTAATGGTGAATCAGTTTGGAAGAGGATTTGAACTCGACGTACTTTGGGAGAAAATGATCACAAAATCAATGAAGGGAGGTAATCAAGTTTTGGTAACATATTTCACAAATTATAAAAATTGAATATAGTATTATGTTTTGAAATTTTTACATTAACTTGGATTCATGAATACCTTTACCGACAATAACTCATACTATGCCGCAATTTCCAGTTAGTGTTATCAAGAGATGTCTTCTTCTATACCAAATGGACTGCACTATGATGGATCCTGACACCATGGACTATTACGACTGTGAGATCATGAAATCTCTTTCCTCAGAAAAGTCTGATATTTACATTGGCTATGGGTGGTATTAATATGCGAAAGAGAAAAATCTTAAGGTCGGAGACACATGGTTGTTCCACTACCACTCTGTTTCAAAGATGTTGTACGTTAGGGTGGTGAGACATAACCGAAGGAACAATTCTTGAAGGAAATTGCTGCTGATTTCATGTTACTACCTAAGTCTTATTAGTGAAATATATAATGTTGGCCTTTTAGTTATTTAGTTGTCTAATATCTAAGTGACATCTTTAATGTCGGCCTTTAAGTATAGTGACATGTTTTAGTTATCATATCTCCCTTTAATGTACATTATGTTTCAAATATTAAGTGTCCACTCAATGCTGCAGTATATTTTCTTATCCTTATAATAGCTATAAGGATCAACATCTTACAAAATAATGTCCTGATAATAATGTCCTGAAGTCACAAGATAGGTTAGGGGGTAATGTTGTCACTGAAGCATAATACATTGATTTGCAGGATCTTATGGATAACAAAAGCCCCTCTTAAATGGACAGCAATGGGGACTACTACGCTTGGTCTAACAAGCATTTTGTTGGTACAATCTATTCAAGGATAAATAAAGTTTTAAGGAATGTTGAGTGGTTTCAAAATCACTTAAATACTACCCTGAAAATCTTACCTCCTCATGTGTTTGATCATGCTTTACTTTACTTGTCCAGTTGGTCTAGTATTGGTAAGCACTACAAGAGATTTAGATTTGTTAAAGGCGTGACAAAAGTATATGGTTGCAATGAAGCTATAAGAGAGAGTTGGAATACTCATTTAGATGGCAAGCCTATGTATGTTATGTGGCACAAGTTGAAGCACCTTCAGCCTGTGTTATATAAGCTGAATAAGCCCCCAATTCTCTCAAACTAGAACATTCAGAAAGCTAGGGATAAGCTAGCAAAAACTCAAAATAACTTAATTGGTGACAAAATGAATAGCCAGAAAATTGTTGAGGTAAAGTAGTGTACTGAGGACTTGGTTAGAATTTTTTTCCATTTTGCCACGTTTTGAAAAAGAAAATACTCAAATGCCATGAACCCAAAATAAAATACCAAACTGCCAGGAATTTTTTTGGGTGTTTCAATGGATCGTCCCTCCATGGGACGATCGGGCCCACACGCCATGCTTTTAACACCGGTGCGTCCAAGGGAAGGACGACCGGGTGTTGTTTTTTCTTTTTTTGCTTTTTTTTTTTTTTTCTGATAATAAAAATGAATTTATATTTGTTTTTATAATTAAATTAATTTATATATATATATTAATTAATTGAATAATATTATTTTAATATAAAAAAAATTAAGAATATTTTTTTTAATGCATTTTAAAAATATAATAAGTATATTTATTAGTAATAATATAATTTATTTATTATATTATTATTACGATACAGTTTGAAAATTTGATACGAAAATGTCACATATTGAAAAAGTGTGTCAGTTTCGTCCATCAAACGGACGAACTGAATAATATTTTAATATATAATTAACTGAATATTTGAAAGTATATTTTTTTTAAAAAAATATTTTATTTATTATATTATTATTTTGATATAGTTTGAAATTTTTTTTACGAAAATGCCACATATTTAAAAAAGTGTGTCAGGTTCGCCCATCCAACGGACGAACCGAATAATATTTTAATATATTTTTATTTGTTATAAAGAGGTCAAGCATGCTCATCTCTTACTCGCACCAAAATAATTATCTCGCTTGTAAGTATGTCTGAGGAACCACTTCCAACTTTTCCGTTCATGAAAAGAGATGCTTATGTGATTTATTCACCAATAAAGCCTCCGATGAAGATGTTGTTGTGGAACACGCAGACGTTTGAGCATTTGAAGAGGGAATTGAACCGTTGGTTAGACGGAGAGATTGCTGATGGTGAGAAGATCGTTAAAATTGAGAGGAAAGTTATGGTTGTCGGTCCAAATTGAGAGACTCCGTCTTTAAGACTTGTGCATAACGACGCCTGTGTCCTTATGATGATGCTAACACCGGAGGATCCGATTGTGTTGATTGTCCTTGTTACTGAAAAAGATAGTAGTGTGAAAAGAGCATGTCTAGGAAAGTTTTGGCTAAGGAAATACTTGGTATTTAAGCTTGTCTGCCAAAGACTCACCTCTCTTTCCTGGGAACTTACCTGGTGTACCTTCACGGACTACGATATATTTTTTTAGTATATGATCATTATGGCAGGTGCTAAATTCGATGTGGAGAAATTTAATGGAGAAAATGGTTTCAACCTTTGGCGAATGAAGATGAAGGCTCTACTAGTTCATCAAGGCTTAGGCAAAGCTTTGGAAGGTAGAGGAAAGCTTCCGGCGAGTTTAACCGAAGATGAGAAGGATGAAATCCTGGACAAAGCACATAGTACAATTTTGTTGTGCTTGGGAGATGAAGTTCTACGAGAAGTGTCAGATGAAACTATAGCTTCTTCATTATGGTTGAAGCTAGAAAGTTTGTACATGACAGAATCACTCACCAACAGACTGTATTTGAAGAAAAGATTATATACTCTTCAAATGCAAGAAGGAAAGCCCGTAAAAGATCATTTGGACGAATTTAACAAAGCTATTCTTGAACTAAAGAATATCGATGTTAAAATAGATGATGAAGATCAAGCAATTCTCATATTATGTTCCCTTCCAAGTTCTTACAAGCATTTCATCGACACCATGATGTATGGTCGAGAAGATCTTACCTTGAACGAAGTCAAGGCTGCATTGCACTCGAAAGAACTGAAGAAAAGAGTATCAGATTCAAGATCTGAAGGCTCAACTGAAGGTCTCTTTGTTAGAGGAAGAACAGAGAGGCGGAATCAAAATGGTGAAAAAGGGAGATCTAAGTCCAAATCTAAAGTGAAACCTGGAAATTATAAATGCTTTCATTGTCACAAGGAAGGGCATATGAGAAAGAATTTCCCGGAGCGTAAAGTCAAGGAAAAGATTTATGAATCTGGAGATGCGATTGTAGTAGATGGCTATGCTAGTGCAGATGCACTTATAGTCTAAGAACGTGACTCAAAAGATGAATGGATACTTGATTCAGGATGCTCATATCACATGTGTCCCATTAAGGACTGGTTTACCACTTACCAACCCTTTGATGGGGGCAAGGTCCTTCTAGGAAATAATTCTCCTTATAAGGTCGTTGGCATTGGCTCAATTAGAATCAAGATGTTCAATGGAATCATAAGAACATTGACAGATGTAAGGCATGTTCCAGACTTGAAGAAAAATCTAATTTCCTTGGGAATTTTAGATGAAAAAGGCTATAGCTTCAAAGGTGAAGGTGGAGCTTTACAAATCTCTAAAGGTGCTCTGGTGGTGATGAAGGGAAAGAAAGAGAATAGTCTTTACGTGTTTCAAGGAAGCACAATCACAGGTACTGTTGTTGTCTCCTCAATAGTTGATTCTGATGTCACTAAGTTATGGCATTTAAGGATAGGACATGTTAGTGAAAGAGGTCTAGTCGAGTTGAGCAAGCAAGGATTGCTATGCGGTCAACAAGTTGAAAAGTTAGACTTCTATGAACATTGCGTCTTTGGGAAGCAATGTCGGGTAAAATTCAACAATGCAGTTCATCGAAAGGTTTGGTGGAAGATATATGTTAACCTTCATTGATGATTATTCAAGGAAGGTTTGGATCTTCATTTTGAAACAAAAAACTGAATCATTTGTCAAGTTCAAACAGTGGAAGACCTTGATTGAAAAGCAAACTGGGAGGCAGATTAAGAGGCTGAGAACTGACAACGGTCTGGAGTTTTGTAATGGAGAATTTGAGAATTTTTGCAAGGATCACGATATTGCCAGACATTATACCGTGAAGCACACCCCCACAGCAAAATGGTCTTGCAGAACAGATGAACAAAACTCTACTTGAAAGAACCAGGTGTATGTTGTCAAATGCTAGATTGCCAAAAGTATTTTGGGCTGAAGCTGTCAATATAGCTTATTACTTGATCAACAGATGTCCATCAACAACCATTGGATTTAAAACTCCAGAAGAGATGTGGTCAGGTTCTCCTGCCAATTATGAGAAATTGAGGATATTTGGTTGCCCTGCATGTGCTCATATTAAAGAAGGAAAACTTGATGCAAGAGCACTGAAATGCATTTTTTTAGGATATCCTGACGGTGTGAAAGGATATAAATTATGGTGGCCAGAGAAAAGAAAAATGTATTATTAGCAGAGATGTTACTTTTAATGAAGCTGAAATGCTAAAGCCTCATAAAAGGTCAACAAGCAAAGACAAAGATCCTAATACCTCGGAGAAGGTGGAGCTTGAGGTGGAGCCTACAAAAGAAAAATTAGTTGATCAAGAAGAAGACCAAGATCCAGGCGATGATACTGATACCTCACAATTGCAACAATATCAGTTGGCTAGAGACAGAGAAAGAAGACAAATAAGACCTCCTGAAAGGTATGGCTATGCTGACCTATTATCATATGTTTTAAATATTGCTGGTGATATCAACAATAGTGAACCTCGGTCATATGAAGAAGCTATCAACAATAGTGAAGTAGCCCAATGGACTACTTCCGTGACGGAGGAAATTGAATCTCTTCATAAGAATCAAACTTGGGTTCTTGTTGAGAGGTCAAAGGCTCAGAAGATTGTTGGATGCAAATGGGTCTTCAAGAAGAAGGAAGGAATCCCTGGAGTCGAAGATGCAAGGTTCAAAGCTCAATTAGTTGCTAAAGGATTTACACAGAGAGAAGGTATCGACTTCAATTAAGTCTTCTCCCCCGTGGTAAAACATAGCTCTATCCGTATCCTACTTGCAATTGTAGATCAATTTGATATGGAACTTGATCAACTAGATGTCAAGACAACATTCTTGCATGGTGAGCTGGAGGAACAAATATACATGAAGCAACTTGAGGGATTTGAAGTACAAGAAAAGGAAGATCATGTTTGCCTATTGAAGAAATCTGTATATGGCTTGAAGCAGTCTCCCAGACAATGGTACAAGCGGTTTGACACTTTCATGCTTGAAAATGGGTATTGTAGAAGTGAGCATGATAATTGTGTCTACTATAAAAGGCTTGCGGATAAGTCATTCATCTACTTACTCTTGTACGTTGATGACATGTTGATCGCATGTAAAAACATGTCTGAAATAAAAAACTTGAAAGCTCAACTGAGCTTAGAGTTTGAAATGAAAGACTTAGGAGCTGCAAGGAAGATTCTAGGAATGGAGATTCACAAAGATAGAAAAGTCGAGACACTTTTTATGTCGCAAAAGAAGTACATTGAGAAAGTACTTGAACGGTTTGGCATGCAAAATGCTAAACCCGTCACTATTTCATTGGCAGCTCATTTCAAACTTTCAGCAGCCTTGTGTCCACAAACTGAGAGTGAAAAGAAAGAGATGTCATATGTACCTTACGCTAGTTCAGTGGGCAGTCTCATGTATGCCATGGTGTGCACTAGACCAGATATTACACATGCAGTTAGCGTGGTAAGCAGGTATATGGCAAATCCTGGTAAAGTTAACTGGAAATCTATGAAGTGGATAATGCGCTACCTAAAAGGTACTACAGATATAGGCTTATTGTATGGAAACATCAAAGATGTCGGGAGAAAGATCATCGGTTATGTTGACTCAGACTATGTCGGAGATCTTGATAAATGGAGATCATTCACAAGATATGTTTTACACTATATGGTTGTACTATTAGTTGGAAAGCAAAGTTGTAATCAATTGTTGCTTTGTCTACAACTGAAGCAGAGTACATCGCAACAACAAAAGCAGTAAAAGAAGGAATGTGGGAGAAAGGTCTGATTGAAGAGTTGGGTATACAACTTGAAGAAACAACTATCTACTGCGATAGTCAAAGTTCTATACATCTGACAAAGAATCCGATGTATCATGAAAGAACTAAACATATTGATGTTAGGATGCACTTTATTAGAGATACCTACTGCAGATAACCCGACAGACATGATGGCGAAACCTGTTCCTACAAACAAGTTCAGACATTGTTTGGACTTGATTAGAGTTCAAAGACTCTAGTAAAATTGAAGGGAGAGCAACAGAAGAGAAGCTATAACAGTCTTTTAGCCAAGGTGTAGATTTATTAAATTATGGCTAAAAGAAATAAAGAAATAGTAAGTGATTTTGCACATGGTTTTCTTTGCCCATGGTATTTACCAATGGTTTTGCCTTGAAGTTTGGCTATAAACACTCATGTATTATGTCATTCTAAGACACACCAAAATTCATTGAGTTCCCTTCTCTTGTTATAGTATTCTTGTAGTGAAGAAAGAATATTATAGTGTTTTTTGAGAGAGTCTTGAGTGAGAGTAAAATTAGGTGTAATTGGGGTTTGGGTAGTGAGTGAAACACTGAGTGAATTTGTAAAATCTCTTTGAATAGTGGAATTCTTCTGTTGCTCTCTAGCCGTGGAGTAGGCAAATTGTCGAACCACGTTAAATTCTCGGTGTCATTATTTTTCTCCATTGTTATTTTATTCTTAAATAGGACTTCCGCTTTATATATATATATATATATATATATATATATATATATATATATATATATATATATATATATATGTAATGTAAAAAAATTAAAAGAAAAGGATTACTTGTATCACAAGTAACTAATTGTCTTGTTTTCTTAAAAATTACAACATAAAAATCGAACATAAAAAGCTATATCCACAAAACAAAACAACACCCCACCACCTACAACACCGTCATTTGATACGTTGCACCCATCATCATCATTTCAACTTCCTCACCCAAACGGAGTGGTTGTCATAAAGATTACACATGTTAAATTGTATTTGATCTCCAACTACAATTTGGTTAATGGCTGCGAACTCCCTCCAATCAGATGATAGCCTCATTACAAATGGATAATTGTCAGCATCCAACACCAACACACAAAATGTTGATTCATAATTTTGATCATCCAGCTTTATTTCATGCAGGACAGTATTTCCCAAGTACTCTTCCATGGAATCAGGTAATGTCTGCAACATAATTTAACCAAATTACAAAATTATATAAGTTGGTTCATAAAAAAACAAAATTAACAATAATAGATTGAGAAACCAACCAAATGGGAAACGACTTGAGGATCTTCGGTCAGAGTAACCTTGAAGGCCACAACTTTTGGGAGAGCTAGAGATTTTGTATGCCATGTAGGAAATGAGGAGGGAACAACTAGTTCCATTAGGGGAATGATGTGGAGATGATTTCTTCCCAAGTATCTTAAAATATGATGAGCTTTGAATTTATAATAATCTCTCAAGGTCATCCAACCATTAGTAATCAAAGGGAAATCTTCATCATCGTTTAATTCGACCCTGAGCCGAAGACCACAGTTATCACATAGAGCACAACTTTTTCCAAACTCCCCATTTGAATTCATCGTAGAATTCTTGCTCAATCTCACCGTAGAGTATGATTCATAGTTGAACTATTCCATTGACATTGGTCGTAGAATATGATTCATATTATAACCATTCCATTAACATTGATTGTAGAATATGATTCATAACCATTCTATTGAAATTGATCGTAGGATAATATTCATAGTTGCACCATTCCATTGACATTTATCGTATAGTATACATCATAGTTGAACCATTCTATTAACATTGATCGTAGAGTATGATTCATAGTTGAACCATTCCATTGACATTGATCATATAATATGATTCATGTTATAGCCATTCCATTGACATTGATCATAGAATATGATTCATAGTAGAACCATTCTATTGACATTGACCGTAGGATAATATTCACAGTTGAACCATTCCATTGACATTGATTGTAGAGTATGATTCATAGTAGAACCATTCTATTGACATTGATTGTAGGATAATATTCATAGTTGAACCATTCCATTGACATTGATCGTAGAGTATGATTCATAGTTGAACCATTTCATTGGCATTGATCGTAGGATATTATTCATAGTTGAACCATTCCACTGACATTGATCGTAGAGTATGATTCATAGTTGAATCATTCCATTGACATTGATCGTAACGTATGAATCATAGTTGAACCATTCCATTGACATAGATCGTAGAGTATGATTCATACTAGAACCATTCGATTGATATTAATTGTACAATACTATACATAGTTGAACCATTCTATTAACATTGATCGAGGAGTATGATTCATAGTTGAACCATTCCACTGACATTGATCGTAGGATAATATTCATAGTTGAACCATTCCATTAACATTGATAGTAGAATATGATTCATAGTTGAAATTATTTAATGTCAAAAAAATTTTAATATTTATAAAGAAAACATAATGTTATTGATTCAAATAATTTTGATATTAAAGTTCGTGGGAACCCACATATTATTATATTTAAATAATGTATGAATTTCAAACATGGACAAAATATATTTATTGATGTTACTAATATTTATTTATACAATTAAACTAAATATTTTCAAATACTATTTTGATAAAATAAATTCTTTTAACAATACTAATTTTTTTGGTAAAATAATTTTATTTCTCTTTTTTATATTTTATTATATTTTAAAACATAAGTATCCGTGTGAACGCACATGTAAATATATTTAAAATCATTAATGAATTCAAACACGCGAAAAATAAATTAGTTTTTAATTACTTATGTTACTCATATTTATATTTTGAAATTATTTTTAATTTAAGATATAATATTTTTAAGATAATATATGAAATTTTGAAATATATATTATTGTTGTAAAATAATTATGATAAAATAATTTTGTTTTTCTTTTAAAAACATGTCTTTCTTTTAAAAATAATAATGTTTTTGGTAAAATAATATTATTTTCATTACATTTTGAAATTATAAACTTGCGAATCACACTCGTACTCGTGCGAATGCACAGGTAATATACCAGTATTTGTACAAACGCACGGGTAATACACTAGAATTCATACAAATACACGGGTAATAATACCAAAATTCATGCGAACGCATGGGTAAACATATCAAAATCCGTGCGAACGCACAAATCATTACATTTTTTGTACAAATAAAAAAAAATAAAAGTAAAATAATATATTAATCCAAAAACACATAAAAATGTGTTGTTTTTCTAATTATTTATGTATCTCATTTTTTTATTTTGAAATTATTTTTAAATTAAGATATAAATTTTTTAAAGATATATATGGAAATTATTAAGTAAAACAATTTTGTTTTTATTTTAAATATATCTGTTTTTTAAATAATAAAATATTTTGGTAAAATAGTTTTACTTTTCTTATTTACATTTTAATTATATTTTAAAAACAAAAATATACATATTCTTACACTTAATTTTTAGGCTTAATTGCAATTTTGATCCCCATATTATTCATTTTTTTGGATTTTAGTCCCTCTATTTTAAAATCTGGAATTTTAGTCCTCTTATTTTAGTTTTTTGAGAATTTGAGTCCCCCTGCAAATTTGAAAGCTATTTTTAATGACATAACACATACATTGATGACGTGTCAGTGTCAATTTAGTAGTGAATTGTTCAATAAAACTATTTTTATTTAAGATTTGTGTGGAACATGTCATTAATGTGAGCTCAATGTCGTTAAAAATTGTCTTCAGATTTGCAGGAGGACTAAAATCTTCAAAAAACTAAAGTAAAGGGACTAAAATTCTGGATTTTAAAATAGGAGGACCAAAACTAAAAAAAAATAGATAATAAGGGGACCAAAATTATAATTAAGCCTAATTTTATTAAACATGTGTGAAAGGTTTTTAACTTACATTAATAATTTATACTTTGTGCTTCTTATATTTCTCAACTCTGCCATGAATTTCTATTTGAAATAACATTTAACATTTAATAAATAAATATTTAAATATTATTTTTTCTCAATAAAAAATTAAAATTACTTTTTCTAAACATACAATTGCGGGATAAATTTTGTTGTTGACTTATATTTTTTTCTATCAATTATTATTTATTTAAATTAAATTAACTAATATTTGAGGTTTCAACATTTTTGTTATTATATAATATGATAGTTTTTTTTAGACATTTTATTATAAATTAAATGTTATTTTTAAAAAAAAGTTATTAACTTTATTGTAATATTTTAATTATGATAAAATTTAGAAAAAAAATTAAACATAAAGTTATTGAATCCAACTCACATTCCGTAAAATATCAATTTTAAAAGATTAAACATAAAGTTATTGGATCCAACTCACATTCCGTAGAATATCAATTTTAAAAGAGACAGCAATATACATTTGAAAAAGAGTTTCTTTAGTTATTAATCTTTAATTGGAAAAAAAAACTATTAAAAAAAATAAAATTAATTTTGCAAACAATAAGTTTGGTACCGGAAATATACTTCCAATTTACACCAAACCCTTTTCAATTATAGAGTGTGAATCAAAAATATATTTTTAGTTTCTATGAACATTATTGAAAATTCATGTGATGCAGATGGAGTGGAAAAACCCACCAAATCTTTCACCTTGAATTATTTGCTCAATGCCTGGTTGAGATCAACTAGGTTTGTTTTATCATTCCTAACAATTACCATATAATTAACACACAACAAAATTATGATGTATTTTCCATTTGCATAATACTTCACAAACACACAATGGAATGTTAATGTGTTTGTGAAATTAGGTTGGGTCATGAAAAGATTGAATTCTTGTCTCATTGTCTTAGAGTCGGCTTCAAACCATAAGCACTTTTCTTCAAATGACATACAAGATTTTCCTAGTTCAACGAAATCTTCCAAATGTTCCATATAGATTTTTTCCACTAAATTTTCAAGTAAGAATGTTGTTTTAACATCAAGTTATCCTATGTTTAAATGTTCAGCTAGACCAAGGATTGTTCTAATGAATGAGTTCATCACCGGTGATAATATTTCTTCAAAATCAACGTGTTTCTTTTGATGACATCCCTTCACGTCAACTCATGCTTTATTTTTCAGTTACATTTCTTCCTCCGAGATTTGCAAACACTTCTCCATATGGTTTGTCTCAATAGCTTCCACGAAGCTTAATTTGAGGTTTCTCTTCAATAGTAAAATTTATATATTCGCTTAAGAAGTACTTTCTTGATGGCTATCTAACACTCATTAATCTTCTCATGTGAGCCTCTTGTTCTATTTCATCATTCTCTACATGAATGTATCTAAATGTAATTTATTTTACATTAAACTCGCTATTACTAAAAAATATTTAATTTTGTGAAATTAATTAATTCATGAATGTATCTAAACATAATTTATTTTATATTAAACTCACTTTTACTATAACAAAAATTGTGAAATTAATTAATGCAAATCAATTCTCACAATGCAAACCAAAGGCAAAATTGTCCCAATAAACTTTAATGCAAAACTGTTATCCTTCTCTCACAAATTAAAAAGTGGTGGCCTGGCTAGACTAGTATGCATCAACAATTGTGTCACGTAGTTTCTTTCCCTTTGTTTTGTTTCTCTATTTTCCTTTCCACAAATCAAACAAAAAATTGACTATATCCCTATAAAACCACTGGCCAATCCCTTTGCTCAACATTCAACCACAAAAACTCAGAAATGGATAACAAAAAGCCACATGCAGTGTTGATTCCATTACCAATTCAAGGCCATATCAATCCAGTATTCAAACTAGCAAAGATTCTTCACCTTCAAGGCTTTCACATAACATTCGTCAACACCGAATACAATCACAAACGCTTGCTCGAATCAAGGGGTCCAAAAGCCTTTGATAGTTTAGCCGGTTTTACCTTTGAGACCATACCAGATGGTTTAACTTCAATGGATGGTGATGGAGATGTTAGTCAAGGCATAGCTTCTCTTCAATCAATTAGAAATAACTTCCTCCAACCGTTTCGCGAACTTCTTTCTAGACTTCATGATTCTGCAAGTTCTGGTCTTGTCCTCCAGTTACTTGCATAGTTTCTGATACTAACATGACATTTACTATACAAGCTGCTGAAGAATTTGCACTTCCAAATATTCTCTTTTTTCCAGCAAGTGCATGTTCTTTGTTGTGTATTTTGCACTTTCGTTCCTTTGTAGAGAAAGGTCTCACACCACTCAAAGGTACTAGTATTTTTCTTCAGAACTATATACACGTAGGTATGTGTGGAATTTCAAACTATTAACTTGGATATTTATGATATGCAGATGAGAGTTATCTAACAAATGGATACTTGGAAACCAAAGTAGACTGGATTCCAGGTTTGAAAAACTTTCGGTTGAAGGACGTTATGGACGTTATCAGGACAACAAATCCGAATGATATCATATTAGAATTCTTAATTGATATGGTAGATAGAGTTCATAGAGATTCTGTTATCATTTTAAATACTTTTGATGAACTTGAGAGTGATGTAATAAATGCTTTATTCTCTATGTTTCCTTCTCTTTACCCTATTGGCCCTTTACCTTTATTGTTAAACCAAACTCCACATAATGATCGATTAGAATCTCTAGATTCGGTCTTTGGAAAGAAGATACAAAGTGTCTCGAATGGCTTGAATCCAAGGAACCGGGGTGTGTTGTTTATGTGAATTTTGGAAGCACCACAGTTATGACTCTAGAGCAACTGTTGGAGTTTGCTTGGGGTTTGGCCAATAGCAAGAAGTCTTTTTTGTGGATCATTAGGCCTGATCTTGTCATTGGTGGCTCGGTGGTTTTGTCATCCGAGTTTATTAGTGAAATTTCGAATAGAGGCCTAATTTCAAGTTGGTGTCCACAAGAGAAAGTGTTGAATCACCCTTCAATTGGTGGATTCTTGACTCATTGCGGATGGAACTCAACCACCGAAAGTATATGTGCTGGTGTGCCAATGTTGTGTTGGCCATTTTTTGCTGATCAGCCAACGAATTGTAGATTTATTTGCAATGAATGGGAGATTGGAGCTGAAATCCATACGAATGTGAAGAGAGATGAGGTGGAGAAGCTTGTGAATGAATTGATGGTGGGAGAGAAAGGAAAGAAGATGAAGCAAAAGGTAATGGAATTGAAGAAGAAGGCAGAGGAGAGCACTAAGCCAGGAGGTTGTTCATATATGAACTTAGGAAAAGTTTTTAATGAAATATTATTGCTTAAACAGAATTAGAGTTATTTTCTGCAATGCAACATTGTACTACTTCTTTGATTTTCTTCTATTTTAATAGTCTGTACTATATTAAAAATCATTTTAATTTCACATTGGCATTATAATTTATATCCATATGGTTAAATAGTAGGGACAACATATCTATCACTAGAGGTGCACAATAAAGTGAATTTGTTTTTTGATTTGGTCATAATTTTGAGCCTTCATTTGGTCCTTGTATTATCATTTTTTTTTTCCATTTTAGTCTTTAAAGTATACTAAAATATTAAATAGACTCTAAACTAATTTTTCCTTCAATTTTATGCTCCTATTAAATTTAATTTTGAACCGTCAAATTCACAATATTAAAATTGTTTTCCTTCAGTTTCCTTAAAATTGATTCATTTAACCAGCTTAATAAAATAAAAATTGGTTGTTATAACTATTTTGTTTGTTTATGATAGTCATTTAGAACATGTATTCCAATCGTAATTGTGGGGATTGAACAGTGGTCCTTTATATCATGACCATCGTGACACAATACCATTTGGCGATGTTGCGCTATTTCTGGATGGTTGGCTTGTAGGTCGCGCAAGACGGATACTTATATGCTTGAGTGTGTCATGCGTCGGTTCATGTACACCTAGTACTTTCTTCAGGATCCTATTGTATCTTCTCCTCCTCTGGTGAAACACAAGGATATGGATGCCTTGTTTGATGATTATGAGAATCATCTTGTCACAGATGAGGCTCGGAGTACCATTGCTCCAAACGACTGAAGCTATTTGGACGGTTATATCATATGGTTCTTCAGAGTGTCTCATCCATATCTGATACAATATACTCTAGGAAACCCACTGAGACTAATTCATCAGGAGGTTCTATAGGAGGATCAGGCACAAGCCGATCATGCGACTTATGTGTTGTCTAGGTGTCGTCGTATCATGGAGATCGCATAGACGAGTATTGATTGTGGTTTGTTTTTTGATTGATCTGATGTTAGAGGTCTTTTGGATGTCATCATGTCGGAGACAGTGGAGGAATGCTGGGAGAGGGACAGACTAACTGAGAGTTTGTCATACTCAGTAGTCTTTGATGTTGTATATGTATTTTGGTTATTGTTTTTTTTATTGTATTTAGATAATATTTTGGATTATCTATCTATATATATATATATATATATATATATATATATATATATATATATATATATATATATATATAATGTGACAACGTGAAAAAGAGCCACTGTATAATATTTTTGATATTGTTTGTACAAGAAAAAAATATATATTTCTAGTTTATTTTGCAAATGTATTTTCAATTTGCAGACAAAATTTAACAACAAAAAATACACACCAAAATTATATTTTTAATCTTCAGATATTCATAGGGTATTTGTTTTCAATATAGTGTTGTGGAAAAAGAAATGCCAAATTAAAAAATAAGGGGGCCTATGAGATTTTATGGGCTTTTTCTTTAAGCTGCTGATTCAACAACCAACAAGAAACTAGCCTTTCGAAACGACGGCGTTTTACTCGGATGCCATTAGCCTATTATGACATCTCAAAACCCTAGTTTTTGTCTTATAAATTCAGAAGCTGCGATCATCATTTCTCAATTGCCAAAGTTAAATACGCCTCCACTCATAAATTTTCTAATCTCTCTTTCAAATTATCTAGCTTGTCTCTCATTTTTACAGTTTATGCATCTGATTAGGTGTTAATGTTTTCTTAGATTCAATTTTTGTTGTCGCGTTTTAGAAATATTGATGAAAAAATAAAAGAGATGACAGTGATGACTCCATAAAATTCAAGCTCAACAGACCGTATTGCAGTGCTTTCTCTATGAGATTGCTTTGCGTGTCGAAAACCCCGCTGAACTGAGTCTTCTCTTTTTTCTTTTTCATTTTCTCTGTTTTTGTTTTTCATTTTATGGGGGAAACAGTTTTCACGATGAGGATACAAAGCTCCCTCTTCTGATTTCAAGTTGAGGAAATTTGCAGGCAGAATCGAACCTTAATTAATCTAGCCACTACTGAGTCAAAACTTTTTTCCCTTTTCTCTCTGAATTGTAATTTTAGCAATATTTTCAGTGTTTTTTAATTACGATTGTATTTAGTTGAGGTCAATGATGTTTTTCATTTGCCTACATTGTCTGATTACTTAGACTATGAAGTATTTCATTTTAAATGACCTGAGACCTCTTAACTAGTTTATACATCTCTACTATCGAAGTTTGCATAATTTTTGTGTGGTTATTTTTAAGCAATTTTTGATGAAAATTTTGTGTGTCGTTACTTAGATTATGACGAATTTTGTGCGTGGTTGAAATTTGTTAACTACCAGCCATATATATCTTGTGCAGGTTCTTCTTGAGGCCGAGGGTTTGTATGGTTTTAAAAAACCATTGTGGTATCCAAAACTGGAAGCAATTCAATGTCACTAAATGTTTATATAGATGCGGTTATTCACAGTTTTTGTATTTAAAGAATAATTTTTTTGCATTTAAAGAATAAATTTGTTTTAAAAGATTATGTTGTAATCAATGTTTAAAAACTCGATTGAACCGGTACAACTTTGAATCTTACAATTAGGTCTATAAGATTGTTTAATTGAGACTGGTTATTGGATTTATATTGCATTCTTCTTCTTTTATAAACTTGTTTATTATTATTGTATTTATTGAAGAATTTTATTTTATAAATTTTAATGTAAATTAATTTTATTAGAATATTTAATAATATTTATTTATTTTTAGTTTAAATTTAATAGATGGTTTAACCTCGGTTTAATCGAAATCGATTGAACCTTGATCTCTTGGTTTTTTTAGTTCGGTTTTTAAAACCTTTAATGTGAGCATGAAGAATATGAAGAATCCTATTTAAATTTATTAGGGGTTTTTAAATTCAAATGAATCCGAAAACCCATCCCAAAAATTAAAAACTGAAATTTATTACTTTGATATAATCTATTTATTTTTATTATTTTAACCTTAATTAATTTTGGATATTCTATATGTTATATATAATATCAAATTTATGATTTATTTGTAGTTTTATAATATTACTAAAAATATAATGTGTAATTTGGAAATTCAAAAACGGTTCAAATTAAATTCCATAAAAATGGATCGGATTGGTTTTTTTAATATATCTCGAACCAAACTGCAAATAAATTTACCGTTCGAGTCAATGAGTTTTTGCCATAAAACCGATCCAAATCAATCCAAATAAAAAAATTGAAAACTGATCCAGTGAAATTTATTACTTTGATATAATTAATTTATTTTTATTATTTTAACCATAATTGATTTTGTCATAGTAATTATTAATATTCTATATGTTATATATTATATTAAATGTATGATTTATTTGTAGTTTTATTTTATTAATAAAAATATAGACTTTTTTTATTAAAAATTATATATTTGATATAATATATAACATATAGAATAAATTGATATAATATATATCAATTACTATGACATCTATTTTTCAATAACACAATCGAAACAATAAAACATCAAAATTTATCTCTTTTTAACAAGAGATGATACAATTACAGGTAGAAATCAAATCCATAAATATGAGAGCAAAAGACTTGGAGGTGCTTTCTAATAACCATTTATGAGAACTCATAATTAGTGTAAAATAGTCTACAAACTCTTCAAGGAAATGTCTGTGTTGTTGTAGGGGCTTCAAATTGTCAAGAAATGAAATCACTTCGAAGAACTCTTACCATTTTCCAATAACGTTCACAATTTTGAGTTTAAAATTATCTACTTGCATTCGATTGTGCAAGAGTCAAATAGGTGGAGCATGTTGTTGTCTTCATCTTTTTGCACTTGCGTTCATCTGCAGTGTAGTTTGCATAAAATGAAAACAAGGTGTGGTCGAATCATAATAATAGAAGCAGTTCGGGCAACAGAATGAGCGAGAGGTGGAATGAGCGAAAGAGGTGATTTTAGGATATGTACAATGATTTTATTATTCAACATCCTATTTTTTTCCACTTTTATCTTCCACATCATCTTCTCTTTCTTCCACCTAATAATTCAAAATTCATTCAATTTTTACTCACTACAATGATTTTGTTTAATAAAATTCAACACCCTACCTCACCACCATTCACAACACACTAAAAATCTAAATAATCACAACAACCAATAAGATTTTGCAAAGTATTATTGTATATGACCCTCACTCCCTCCTCATTTAACATGTTGAATCTTTTCAACACTAATTAATTCACATTATTTTCAACACCTCATTCAACACTCAATTACAAGCATTCAACTATTGAATACTACTCTCTCCGTTCCTTTTTAATTGTCACATTTGCCAAAAAAATTGTTTCTATTTAATTGTCACTTTATATGTATAAGGTCAATTATACTCTTACTTTTTAATTGACACATTAAACGAGAAGTGTTTAAGAAAGAGAAATAATAAGTTGAATAAAAATAAAGGTAAGGGTGTATTAGGAAAAAATGTGAATATTATTGTTCTTTTTTTGTTGTCTTGGTAATAGAGATTTTGACAAGTGTGACAATTAAAAAGGAACGAAGGAAGTACTAATTTATTCAACACTCCAATTGTATACCGTCTTATTTCTCTACTATGTGAGAGAATGAATTACAAGTAGTAACAAAGTAGACAATAGAAAAGGAAAAGTGATTTTGACATTTCTCTACTACTAGGTGTATGTTTGGATTGACGTTGAAAAAAATTAATTATGGTAGAATTGAGTTTGGTAGAATTGATTTTAATATAATTGTTATGTTTGGATACATTTATGTAAAAGTGAATTGAACAATAAACTTCTGTGTAAAAATCATCCAAAATCAATTCTAGAAGTAGAAGCTACAAATTCTAGCTTCAAATAGAATCAATTCTGGAGACATAATCAATTTTATTTTTAACAAATCAAACACTTCAAAATCACCCAGAATCAATTTTACATCTCTAGAATTAATTCTGGATCTTGTAGAAGTAAAATCAAACACATACTAATATTTTATTAGAAGTCAGACATAGTCTTATGAATTATAAAAAAACATAATTTTATGAGAATAATTTTATTTTATTATTATAAAGTTATGTTAAATAGTATTATAGATTAAACGATTGATTTACTTCTTAAGTTACTGCTATTTCATTAATTTAGTTCTTAAATTATTAAAATAAATTAAAAGGTCTTAGATTATTCTTTTATTCAGTTATTTATTCTCTAAGAAGTTTAACGTATAGTTGAACGAAAAATTGTTAAGAAATAAAGAGGTTAGTTTTAATAATTTAGAGATTAAATTTATCAAAAATTAAAGAGGTTAAAATATAGTTGTACGAAAAAGTCTTTATTCTGTATTATATTTAAAATTGGAAGTAAGTTGAACATAAAAACGTTTAATATCAAACAAAATTTGAAAAAGCATAACTAAGTTGTTAGGGAATCAAATTAACATGATAAAAAATTATGGGACAAGTTCATGTACAGTTTAAGATACGTTGTTTTATTTAAATCTGGACATATACACATGGTATGACCATTTTTCATACAATAACTACATGTAGATGAACCTTTTGTGACCCTCTCCAAACTGTTGTTCATTCTCAAATTTCACGGACTTCCTTTAGTTGCCACAAGTGGAGGCTCATGCAAAGCTATATCAACACCAAAGACTTTTGGCATTTCTTCTGATGTTGAATCAATAAACTCCTTTTTTGATTATTCTTTTTTTTTTGAAAGGCAAAAGAAGTTATATTCCACCAAAACAATGGAATAAGCCATGCCTGTACAATCAAAATCATACATTCCTTATTCTCAGAATATTTGAAGAAACATATTAGCCTATTCACCTAATATATTACCCAGATTCCGCCTTCTTTCTGTCTATCCTACGAAAATCAGACTCCACTACCATACAAACAAGACAAAATCTCATACTCCACCAATTCTTGCACCAGCAAATGAAGAGACCAGGCAAAATCTCTAGTAATTAATACCAAAAACAAAACTCCAGGTAAAGTGTTGTGCAGATAAGCAGCAACTTATTTGATTATTCAATATCCAATAAATCAAGTTTTGCAATTCCATCTCGCAAAATTTGAATTACAATATCATGATGTGTTTCAGATTGTGAACCTCTTTTTGATAGATCAAGAGAGTGAACCATAATACTATTAAACAATAAAGTGTCAAAAGCTTTGTTGCTTCCTTCTTGAAATTCATCAATTGTCACTTCTTTTACCATTTCTTTCTTAGCATTAATGAACTATCTATGTAAAACATGATGTGAAGGACAAGTATTAATGAACTATCTATGTAAAACATGATGTGAAGGAGAAGTCTTCAGTAACCAATTTGACTCATCATGAGAGAGAAAACAAGTGAGAGAGTGGCAGAGAAAACAAGTGAGAGAGTGGCAGAGAAACATGGTGAGATAGAAGTAGGAAACAGAAGGCACCTTAAGGCAAGAAGTCAGACAGAAGAAGACAATAATGAAGCTTGGACAGAAGTTAAACACAAAGTTAACAGAAGTTTCAGCACCAGAGGCTCATATTGGAAGGACATAAGAGGAAAAGAAGAAACTCTAGAAGAGCAAATTTCAAGCTTCTTTTTCACGGAAATCCCTGAAAAATATGAGGCAAGGGACCTTTTTGAAGTATTCAAGGGGTATGGATTAGTGTTGGATGTGGCTATCCCACCAAAAAGAGACAAGCGAGGCAAAAGGTTTGGCTTTGTGAGATTCAGAAAGGTGAAAGACGAAAGACTGCTTGGAACACAACTAGATAATATCTTCATTAATGGGAAGAAGATATATGCAAATATTCCAAGATTCCAAAGAGGGAATCAGGAATTTCGAAAGAAGGAAAGCAACAGCAAATTTTTCAACAGAATCGAACCACAAACCAGAGTCAGAGGAGACTTGAATAGTCACAAAAATATCATGGTTGGAAGATCATATGTTCAGGCTGTGTGAGGATACTCGAAGAATGAAGACACAAGAGTTGGTCAGACGAAGAATAACAGAGAAGAGAATAGAGGAAGAAGGATTTATGGTGGGGGGAGGACAAGAGAAAAAAAACAATATTTGTGCATCTTCACTATAACGCAGAGGAGAAGGATCTGTTATGGTTCGAAAAAGCCTTTGTTGGGGTTGTTGGAACTCCTGGAATGACTTTCAATATACAAGAAGCATTCCATGGTGAAGGGTACTTTGGGATAAAGGCTACTCCACTGGGGGCCAATCTTTGTTTGCTGGAAGAACAGAGGAGGGAGAGATCAAAGCTCTAGTGGATGAAGCTAAAGATTGGATAGGCCAATGGTTTTCTGACATACACCCATGGTCACCAGAAGACATAGACAATGAGAGATTAACGTGGATACGTTGTTATGGTTTACCATGTCATGCATGGAATCCGAAGTTATTCGCGTTTCTATCAAGATGTGTTGGTGAGTATGTTTGTTCTGATGATGAAACACGGGAGCACACCAGAATGGATGTGGCGAGATTTCTCATCAGAACAAAGAGTTCTATGGTACTCAACGAATTTTTTAACCTGGAAGTGAATGATCATATTTATGGAATCAAATTGGTTGAAGATATGCATGGACCAAAACGTATAATAGTCCCAGTAGAAAAGAAATCATCAGAGGATGATGGGGAGGCTTCCTTGGAAACTGATGAAGGGGAAGAAGAGGAGGATGAAGGAGGCGCATGAAGTAGTAGTGAGTCGGAGAAGACTGGTGGAGTAATCCTGAAATCTCAGGAAGATCATGATGAAATCCAATCCCATCAGCATAATGTAACAGATGAAATCAGGGGTAAATATCATAATCAATATCAGGCATCATCAAGTACCAGAGCTTTTTCGGATGAAATAGAGGAAAGCAGTGATGGTGAGAGTTCCAACATTTCTGGAGGCGGAAAAGTAGGATATAAAAGCGAAGTAGCGAACAGAACATTTAATGCAGACACTGATGTGGTTGAAGGTAACGTACCAGTGTCTGTCAGCTTGTGCCCAGGGCCCCCACCTGATGTGGAACAAAAGAAAACTTTTTTGGGCTTGGATAGTGGAGAAATAGATACAATTGAATGTAGAAAACTTTACTTTATACCCCCACAGTTAATCCTGTACCCCCACATTTTTTAAAAAATGACATTTTTACCCTAACTGTAATTTAATTATTTTACTATTTTATTTTTACCATTTACGAAAAAGACAAATTTTACGCTTTGAAAAACACTTCGAACGCTTTCTAACACTTTCAACAAGTATTCGGTATGTAAAACACAAACCGAACAGTTTAAAAAGTGTTCCGGATTCACAAACCATTCCGAACACTTTGTGCAAGTGTTCGGAATGAATGGCAATATTTAAAGGAACACTTTGAAAGTGTTCGGTTTGTAAATGTTCCGTTTCTTAAAGTGTTCCTAACGCTTTTTTAATTTTTTTAAATTTTTTTAAATTTTTTAAATTTTTTTCGGTATGGAAATTCAAAAACGAATCCTCCATAGATCGACGGATGTATTCACTACAATGAAACATTCGCTACGAGAAAATGTTATTAGTTGGATCAAAGAAGTTGGATTAAGAAATAAAATCACCGTTATTATTAAGCGTTCGGACACTGGAACTGGCAAGAGAGGAAGGAGGAACAAGATAATTTTTGGGTGTGATAAAGGCGGAAAATACAAGGATAAAAGTGGAACTCGGCGCAACTAAGAGATGTGGATGTCCGTTTAAAATAAGATCGACTCACAAAAGATGGGTTGGGATGGAAGGTAGATGTAAAGTGTGGAGTTCATAATCATGGATTACCTGATAGGCTTGAAGGGCATGCGTTTGTTGGCAAATTGACCTCAGATGAAAAACAACATGTTTTTGATTTAACAAAGAGACATGTTCCTCCTAGACACATTTTGACTTCCCCGAGAGAGAAATCACGAAAATATCACTCGGATCACTCAAATTTATAAGCGAAGAGTGTGATAAAAAAGAGATAAGGGTCCAAGATCTGAGATACAACATTTGCTAAAGCTAATTGAGGATGCAGGATATGTCTACTGGAGTAGAAAAGAGATGGTTCGAGATATTGTGAGAGATATTTTTGGACGCATCCATAGTCCGTCAAGTTCTTGAATATCTTTCCATTGTCTTAGTTATGGATAGCACATATAAGACAAACAAATATAGGCAACCTCTCTTTGAAATTGTTGGCATGACATCGACGGAGTTGACTTTTGTTGCATTTGCTTATATGGAGTCCGAGCGATGATAGTTTTGTTGGGTCTTGGAGAAGTCAAGGAATTGTTTGTGCAGAAAGATCTGCGTCCAAAAGTGATTTTGACGGATAGAGATCTAGCATTGATGAAAGTGTGGAAATTGTGTTCCTACTACACAAAATTTGCTATGTCATTTTCATATTAACAAAAATGTTGGGATGCGATGCAAGCAATATGTGGTGAAAGAAATGCGAGAGACCATTGACACATTATGGGAGGAAGTTGTGTGGGCTAGTGACGAGGTTGAGTATGCTCAAAAGTTGGAACAACTTGAACAAGCATGTTTTAATTGTGCTGACTTTATTGATTATGTGAAAGACACATGGTTGATTCCACATAGACATAGATTCGTTGGAGCATGGATTGATCGAGTACTTCATTTGGGCAACACCACGACTAACCGGTATATATTTTATTTTATTGTTATTATTATATTATGCATGAATATTATTTATATATATTATGCATTAATATTATTTATATATTAATATTGTTATATAATATTGTTATATATATTATGCATTTAACATCATGTTATATATTTGTTATGCATTCATTTTTAGGGTTGAATCCGCTCATTGGAAGCTAAAGCAGATGTTGGGAAATAGTCTAGGTGACATGGTCAATTGTTGGGAAGCTATGAACAACAACCGAGGATACAAATAGGCAACATTCGTGTTTCAAAAAGTTTTTATGAATGTGAGCATGCACATGTTAGTCCATTCTATGGTAAGTCGTAGTTTTGTTTCTAGAGTCGCTCGAGACGCATTCGGAAGAGTTAAAGAGAGTTGATTATGTTGGAACTTCTAGAGAATATGTAGGTGTACTCATAGAACAAATTATGGGTTACCTTGTGCTTGTGAGTTAGGTAGATATGTGCTTAGTGGTGTACCTATACCTATTGAGAGTGTTCATGATCATTGGAGGAAGTTAAGTATGGAAGGTGAATTGCGGAAGGAGAAGATGGATCGGAGACCGACATGAATAATGTAATGGAAGAAATATGGAGAAAGTATAGATCATCGATGTTGTCGGAAAAGAGCATTAAGAAGTAGGTGTAGTGAAATTGCTTATCCCGACAACTTCCTTATGTCCACCACCGACAAAATAAAACCAAGGAGGAGTCAAGAAGAAAGGGAAAAACCATTGGGTATGATGTTTACAGGATCCTTCACAGCATGAGTATGTTGAACAAGCATCTCAAACTTCACAAAAGCTATCTCAAAAATCTCAATCAAAGAGAGATTCAAAATCAAAAAAATCGGCACAGCAAGACTACACTCTTCAGTTTCTAAGTCATATCAGGTCATATAAAATTATTATGCATTAATATTCATAGTGTTGATTATTTTATGTTTATTATTATATTATGTATGTATAATGCACTAATATTTATAATGTTAATTTCTTAGATCATATATTCGAGAGATTGTGGATGTTGAATCAGATGGTAATTGTGGATTTAGAGTCATTGCATCGTTGCATGGGTATAGTCAGGATGGTTGGGCAATGGTTCGTCGAGAGTTGGACATGGAAATAAGAGACAAGAAGAGTTTGTATAAGAAGTTATTCGGAGATAGACTATCGCAGTGAGGGTTGATGATACAGTCCGGTATTCAACCAGAGGAGAAATGGTTGACACTACCAGACATGGGTTACTTGATAGCGAACCGCTATAATGTCATTCTTGTCCATTTAGGCAATCCTTGCTTGACATTTTTCCCTTTGACATCATCACCTCCACATAATCCTACTATTTGGTGTATAGGTTTAGTCAACGGTAACCATTGGGTGCAGGTAATAATTTATATATCCGATTATAGTATTTTCAATTATTATTTTCTATACAAAGTGTTGGATTAATTGTTTTTTATACTCGTAAACATGAAAGATGGATTCCCTTACCCCGGTGCCTCTGATGGAAGAAGTTTCGTCACACGGATGCAATCGCATGGATGATATCATTAGCGGGACGATTGCAACTATGGCTACATCTTTCGCCAGTTTTACCTTCTTATATTTGCTTAGAATAATCCTGTTTTGTGTAATGTATTTTGTGTAATGTAGAACTAAATTGTTATGAAATGTAACAAAGCATTACAACAGACGCTTTTTTTATTCATCCAAATATTCGAATGACTTCAATGATAAATTAATGATAACATACACTAAAGAGAAATAACGCATAAAATCATAAATATTTAAATAGTTACTAGAGAGTTACTAAAAATAAGTCACAAATATTTACAAAGTTACTAAACATTACACAAATATTTAAAAGTTACTAAACATTACTAAATCATAAAATCACTCTTCATTACATAAATGTAGCGGTAAATAAATCCATTGCGGATCATCCTCTTCAGACAAATTTTGTAGATGATGATGAATTAATCGAGATACGAGCCAACTTAGGATCGGATGGCCTTGCGTGGCCTGTCTTGGTTCATCAACCGGTGGTGGTACCAAACGAGGGTGTGACACCCGATAATACCAGTCCAGATAATTTTCCACAGTCTCGGAGGGAAATGTGACAGCTGTTGTGTGACCAACTACATCTACAACACTGGTCGTAACTAATCCAGTTAACATCCACATCCGCCTCAATAATATCGGTGGGTGAACGTGGTATATCTTGAATAAGACCAAACGTAAACATCATCAAATATAATACATAAGTACCTCCCCACGAGTCCTCCTCTAAAATAAGCAAGCTCGTCGAGCACGAAGCGCCTGTGATCCTCAAAAGGACGCCACACCACGTCAACCGGTGTCAATCTATTGAGGACAGCTCGCAATGCATCCACCTTCAACGCTCCTTGCTTGTATGCCCATCTCATCGCTCTCGGCATTCCAACGTTCTCGCTTGATGCCGTTTTCGACTCTTCCAATTCCGGGAAAATACTCATGGATCCAGCACTGTGTCAATAAAAATTAATAAACAATTAATAATAATTAAAAATTAATAAACAATTAATAATAAATAAAAATTATCTAAACAATAAATAATAAATAAAAATTATCTAAACAATAAATAATAAATAAATGAATTACCTGAAGAAGAGTCGGATAACCAGCAAGTTGTTTGGTGTCAAACATACATGCATCTCCAAGTGAAGCATATAGTGTCACAATTGCAACTGCCCCCCAACTATATCTTCCAGCACCCTCCAAGTCCGCAAAGAGAGATATATATTTTGCTTCGACAAGCGTAAACGTCTTGTCGGCAAAAATAGTGCAACCTACTAACATCATCAACGCCCGGTCGCATATTCCCAATTATTAAGACCTCTATGGGCAACAAAGGTATCATACAACCATTCCAACTTATAGTAGGCACCTCTGTTGCCACGAACTTGAGTTGTGGCTTCTCTGCGTGACACTCCTAAATATGTCACAGCAAGCTCAGCAGCATCATCTTCAGTGACATGGCGGGGAGTCCAGAAAATACCTCTAATAGGGAGGTGGAAAATACAAGATACGTCATCGAGAGTAATCGTCATCTCACCAAATGACATGTGAAATGACGACGTCTCGGAATGCCACCTCTCTACAAAAGCAGTGATTAAATTCGGATCTACCTTTGTCATACTAGATCTTTGCAAATGTGCAAGACCCGAATTTGTCACCAATCTTTCCATCTCTCTAGGGAGTTGCGGGAACCCATTCTTTGAGTTTTTGACCGTACACATTTTAATTGTTTTTCGGTCCTCTTTCCGGAAAAAATGTTGAAAAAATTTAACATATTAATAAACTATGCCAAAATTAACTTAATTCATTTCGATTAAATTTTCATTTACTTACCTCTCCGTACCACAAATGTCGAGCACGGTCTCGTATCTAACTAATGATAAATCGATGGTCCACGGAATCCCTAGGCACCTCAGGATGTGATCCAGATGCACCATCATTTCTCCGAGCACAAGGTCGTCCGTCAGGGCCTAATCGTCGAGGCATTCTGAAAAAAATAATAACATCAAAATATGAAGAAAAAAAAAAAAAACAGAGAAAAACCCAAACCGGAACACTTAGGGGAGAGTGTTCCGGAATGAATTTCGGAACACTTTTAGAAAGTGTTCGAATGCATTTGCAACCGAACACTTTCTAAAAGTGTTCCGGAAAAAGACAAAAAAAAAAAAAATATAAAACCGGAACACTTTTGGGAAGTGTTCCGGTTTGGAGAAATTTTCGGAACACTTACATGATGTGTTCCGGAGTGCTTTTTTGTGTACCGGAAGACTTTCCCAAACTGTTCCGGAATGCAATAGGTTTTGAGAGATTTCGGAACACTTTTAGAGGAGATGTGAAAATGAATTTTTTAAATCTTATGCTTTTTATATGAGGGTATTTTCGTCCAAAAATTACTGTAGCGGGGGTACAGGTTAAAAAGTGGGGGTACAAAGTAAAATTTTCTTGAATGTACTCAACTTCTGATTAAAGGCCCAACTCGTCAACTAAGGCCCAACAAGAAAAAACCATTGAATGAAATCTTAGTGAATTTAGAAATCCCTTATGCCCCTTCGTATTTCACTGCATTTCTCCATTCCCAAATTAATCCTAGTAGAAATCGAAACAATAAAACAACTTTCCCAATTGAAACACCAAATCTAGAAATCGTGGATCCAGAATTAGTGCGGTGTGAAGCTCAATCAATGTCTGAGGGTGCATCAATAAATGATTCAGATATCAACAGGGGGAATAGCAGAATCCTAAAGTCAATAGAAAGTGTGCCAAAGAAAGTGTGGAGCATCATAAAAGAATTGGGTGTTGAGGGAGAAGAAGATGATGAAGTGTTTGAGGGTGCAATCAGAGACATGGAAGCAAGGGAGCGAGAGAGCTGGGTGGGTGAGAAGGAGTTAGCTACATATGCATAATGAAGATAGGAACTTACAACATCAAAGGATGCGGGAATTCTGTGAAAAGGAGCAGAATATGTCAAGTCATAAAGAAAGCCAATGTTGATGTCATGTTTATTCAAGAAACGAAGATAAAGATGGAAGACAATACTGTTTTTTCTTTATGGGGATCCAGGGATTGTGAGTGGTCAGCTAGAGAAGCGGTTGGAAGATTCGATGGAATTTTAACAGTCTAGAAGAAGAATGTGGTATTACCTGAATTTAGTTTCTCAGGTAATGGGTATCTAGGAATAATGGTTAAGATAAAAGGAATAATACACTATTTTGTAAACATTTACTCTCCATGTTTGCTGGTGGAAAAAAGGAAATTATGGGGTGAGATACTGAATTGGAAGCAGAAATTAGAGAAGGGAGAGTGGATTGTGGGAGGTGATTTTAACTCAATCAGAAACGAGGAGAGAAGGGGGCAGAGCAGCAACATTAGAAGAGTGGAAATGGAAGAGTTTAGTAGTTTCATTGAGGCATTGGAGGTGATAGATGTACAAGTTCTGGGCAGTATCTATACATGGATTAAACCGAATGGAAAGGCAAGTAGTAGATTGGACAGAATATTACTATCAAAAGAATTGGTTCATAACTGGGGAATAGTGGCTCAGGAGGTGGGAGACCGAGACATCTCAGATCATAAACCAGTGTGGCTAAAGTCAAGTTTCCTAGATTGGGGTTCAAAGCCATTCAAAGCTAATAACTGTTGGTATGAGCATAAGGATTTTATGACCTTTATAGAAAGGGAATGGAAGAAGAACCACATAAAAGGCAAGAAGGCATTTCTACTCAAAGAAAAATTGAAGTATCTTAGAAATAGATTGCGATGGTGGAATGCAAATGTTTTTGGGTGGATAGACTTGAGGATACAAGAAGATGTTAAGAAACTTAATGGATTAGAAGACCAAATCCTGGTGTCGAATATGCAAACAGGAAACTCTCAAGAACTTGAAGCAAAACACTTAGAAAGAAAGAATCACCAACAGAACATGTGGAAAAACATTCACTATAAGGAGAGTCTGCTCAAGCAAAAGTCAAGGTATAAGTGGATTAGGGAGGGAGATAACAACACAAAATTCTTCCACACTTCCATGTCAGTCAGAAATAGGCGCAACTCTATTGTGGCAGTTAATACAGCAAAAGGATTGGTAGAATCTGTAAAGGACGTAAAGGAAGCAATTAACGAACATTTCAAAGCTAGATTCCAAAACGTTAATGTCTTGCGTCCAACTCTTAAGAATATCAGTTTCAACAGACTATCGTCACAACAAATGAATTGTCTGGAAGCAGAATTTTCAGAAGAAGAAATAAAAAATGTTGTGTTTGAAGGAGATGGAGACCGAAGCCCTGGACCAGATGGCTTCAATATGAAATTCTTGAAAAAATGCTAGAACATTGTGGGTAGCGACATCGTGGGGTTTGCCCAGGAATTTCACAAACTGGGAAAACTCCCTAAAGCAGCAACTTCATCGTTTTTGGCATTGATACCGAAATGTGAAAGCCCGCTAAGTCTTGAACAATACAGACCAATATGTCTTATTTCTGGGCTTCTCAAAATTCTGTCTAAAATCCTAGCCACCAGATTGAGTAAGTGCATTGGTACACTCGTTTCAAGCAACCAAACTGCGTTCATCCCGGGCAGACAAATTTTGGATGGGGTTCTGGTTATTAATGAAGTTATAGATTTTGCAAAAAGAAAAAAGAGGAACTGCTTGTTATGCAAAATAGATTTTGCAAAAGCATACGATTGCGTGGATTGGAATTATTTAAGAGGCATGATGGAAAAGATGGGATTTGGTGACCGTTGGAGGGGCTGGATGGAAGCAATAGTTTTTACAAGCTCTATGTCAGTGCTAGTTAACGGAAGTCCAACAGAGGAATTCCAAGTTAGTAGAGGACTACAACAGGGTGATCCTCTATCACCTTTTCTGTTCACCATTGTAGCAGAAGGCTTAGCAGGAATGGTTAGGAGTGTTGTGAGCAGAGGATTATACGAAGGTTTTAAAGTAACTGACGAGGTAGAATATAGCCTCTTATAATTTGCAGATGACACAATCCTGATAGGTGAAGGTTCCTGGTCAAATTACTGGACTATCAAGGCAATATTGAGAGGAATTGAGATGGTTTCTGGACTGAAGATAAATATGAACAAGAGCAATTTATATGGACTGGGCATAGAACCAGAAGTAATGGTGGCATCTCGTTCGCATGCGATTGGAAAATTACCTTTTAAATTCCTAGGATTATTTGTAGGAGGTAACCATAGGCGCCTCAGTTTCTGGCAACCGGTTCTGAACAACTTCAAATCTAAATTGTCATCTTGGAAAAGTAGAATCCTATCAATAGGAGGGAGAGTAACCTTACTGAAATCAGTTTTGTCTAATTTGCTTATATATCACTTTGCATTTTATAAAGTACCGACAAAGATCATTCAACAAATTACAACAATACAAAGAAAAATTTTGTGGCAAGGAGTAGAGGACAAGAAGGGAGTGTCTTGGGTGAGTTGGAAAACTATTTGTAAGAAAAGAGAGGAAGGTGGTCTTGGGATCAAGGACATAACAAAGTTTAATAAAGCATTACTTTCGAAATGGATATGGAGATTCATGGTAGACAAGGAAGCAATCTGGAGAGGTATAATGCAAGTAAGATATGGAGATCTAATGAAGTTACAGGGGAAATTAGAAGAAAAGAGCAGCAACCTGAGTGCTTCTCTTTGGTGGAAAGACATACTTCTGATAGGTGAGGAAGCGCAAGGTGTTTCTAAGAGAAGCACTTTAAAATTAGGAAATGGAGAGACAATAAGTTTTTGGAAGCAGAGATGGTTGGGGCAGTACAATTTGGCAGAATCATATCCAACAGTGTATCAGGAATGCTGGTTCGAAGAGGAGTCAGTGAGCAATAAAGGTTGCTGGGAGGGAGGGATGTGGAGGTGGAACCTGCTACAAGGAGGAGAAGTCTGGAGTGAGACGGCAACAAATCAAATTCTAGAGCTTTTAGAAACATTAGAAGGAATCGCCCCTGCCGTAGACTCACAGGATCAAATCTGTTGGCCTTATCATAAATCGAGGCAATATACTGTTAGTTCTGGTTATAATTTGTTTATGTAGGTTTTGAATTCGCAACTGGTAGTCGGTAGAAGAGAAAAGGTGTTGGACATAGTTTGGGAGATTAATGCTCCCTCAAAAGTAAAGATTTTCAGCTGGAGATTAGTGATAGACAGACTCCCTTCAAAGCAGCAGTTGAATTCTCGTGGTATTTTAACGCAACAGCATCAAGTAAACTGTTGTTTCTGTCTACAACAACAGGAATATCTAGATCACTTGTTTGTACATTGTCCAAGCCTGAATCCGCTTTGGAGGAAGATCTATAATTGGTGGGAACTGGAATTCATACAACAACATGACTGCAACAACCAATTGTTAAAGTTCGTTGAAGACTTGAAAGGAAAAATACCAAGAAAAAACGCAGGGAGCATTTGGCTAACAGGTTGTTGGTGTATCTGGAAACAACGGAATGAAATAATTTTCAATAACGCGGTAAGTGATCTGGACGAACTATTCTACAATATCCTAGGGTATTCTTGGTGGTGGTTAGCAATAGTAGCTAAATATAGAATACAATGTACATTATATGAATGATTTAAAAAACCAGACCTTTGTTTACAATGATTTCAATTTCTGAAATGCATTTTTTATTGTATTCGTTTGGGTTGGAGTACCCTTAGTACTCCGTTATTAATCCAAATTGCTTATTAAAAAAAAAAAGGGAGACAATAAACCTTTTTCTTTATGAATACACATAATACATGTCTACAAAGAATACTTAAAAATTTAAAGGTGTGACAACTACAATTTATTTATTTTTGTAATCTTTTGAAGTGACATGAAAAGTCATATAGTAGTTAGACTTCTCTTTGTAAATTTCATGAACTTTATACGTTGGACTTAAATGGAAAAACTAACCTTTTATGTGATAAATAATTGAGAACTAACCAACTAATCTTGAAATATTCTGAATATTTTTCTTGTATAAATTTTTGAAGCTTATTCTTCCACGGGATATAAAGTTCATAAAGGTGGCTTTGAATTTCTTGTTTTGAATGTTTGCTTTATTTCCTTGTTGTAAAGTCCATCAAGAGTCTTTTCACATTGTGTCACAAACTTGCTTAATGGAGTACTTGAATACAAAAAATCCTTAAAATATTTATTCATACTTTCACTCCTTTGAGTGGTAGACATTCCTGCACAAAATTTGTGACACACATAAGTAAGAACCCATTTTTCTCGAATGGAGTATATCTTGTTTAGCCACTAATTATCTTGTAATCCATATTTATCTATCATTGCTTCCAAGTCAGAATCAAATTCTTTGATAGTGGTAGACTGGTGGAAGCACTTGTAAAATTGATTTTAAATTCACCATGTTCGTGATAGACACGATTCAATTACTTAGGAACTTTTTTCTCAATATGTCACATACAATAATGATGATTAACCTTTGGAAATACCTTTGCAACTGTATTACTAATAGCAACATCTTGAACTGTGATAATATTTTTAGGACAAATTCCACCCATTGTTTCTAACCAAGTACTTATCAACCAATCAAAACTCTATATAGTTTCATCCCATAATAGAGCACAACAAAAAAGAATGGACCATTGATGATGATCAACTCATGTGAATAGAACAAAAGGCATTTTGTATTTATTTTTCAAGTATGTCAGATCAAAAGTAACAACATCACCAAAGTATTTGTATGCCATTTCAGACCTTGAATCAACCTAAAAGAAGTTTTCTAATCTTCCTACAATGTCCATTTGAAAACATAGAAAAACCTTGGATTTTTAAATTGACAACTTTTAAGTATGATAACATCATTTAGGCATCTCCATTTTCTAACTTCTTTTGTCTCTGTTCAGTTAAGTAATTGATAACATCTTGTTGAGTAAATCTAACATTATCAACACCGCCACTTTCAGTACATAAGACATATCTTATTTTACTTGGGCCTAAACCAGAATCATGTAACACATGAATACGTTTTTTTGCAATTTAGTCTTCTTTCTATGTACTCGAAGAAACTGTGAACTTTTAGGAGAAACTAGTTCATAATTATGGTCCCTTACAAATATTGAAACAACCCATATTTCTTCACTATTTCATCATGTACGATAATACTGTTACTTTCTTTTTTCACTTTTTTTTTACCTGAAATCCCTTCTTTCAACAAAAAAGTTATCGACCTATTATGATGTAATTTGTTCTTGATTTAGTAACGCGACTCTTACGAAAGCTAAAATATTTGTTCTTCACATACCTTATGTAGTGAATTCTCACATCTTCAATTGATGCAATTTCCATTCCTTCGCTTGGCTCTAAGGGGGGTCTGTTGGTAGTCTGATATTAAGAGGATCAATACCAACAACACTTTCAAGCATGTCATCAGGGCTAACTATGGTTGAATCTTCGTGTATGTTTTATATCTCTTTATCTATTATAATGATACAAACAACAATTATGCTGTTGCTAAACATGATAATAAAAATGATGTTGCACTAGTAAGGTTAGTAAAATTGAATGCATCACTTATACTCTCTTTTAATCAATTCTAATATCATTTGGTAAAGCTTAAGCTACAATTGATTTAAATTTTATAAAGTTTCAACAACCAACAGAAGTCCATAAATTATTCTACTTAAATTTAATATTAAAACAAAAAAAAAAATGAGAAAAAAAAATGAAAAAACCATCAGAATCACAAAAAAGAAGAGGAGATGGTTATTTTAGGGTTTAACTTTAACCTTATGTATGTAGAAATATACAAGAGAGAGAGAGAGAGAGAGAGAGAGAGAGAGAGAGAGAGAGAGAGAGAGAGAGAGAGAGAGAGAGAGAGAGAGAGTTGTTATTAGACTAATTTTTATTAGACTAATTTAATTAATTTTTTTATTTAGTTTTAACTATATGTTTATATGTCAAATGAATTAGTTTTAATTGGATGACAATGTAAAATGGTTTTCCACTGTCAATGCATTCTAATTAAACTCATTGAAACACACACTTGAAGAGAATGAAAATGAGAGGATGAAGTCTGTTTAGATGGTAAAATTCTTAAAATTAAACTTGAGGACAAGTCTATATTTCAAGGAGGAGAATTGTTAGGACCCTAAAGTGAGTATGTGGGCCTAAATAGACAATTTACTAATTGGTTGCACAACCCCATTACGTGGAGACGACTTTATCAAAATATAGCATATTGATATTTTGGTTTGTAAGTTTAGTGTTGCACATAAGACGGGTGGGGGTTGAATTATGTGTTTTAACTAGTCACTATTGTAGCAAGAAAGGACATATCATTTATAAATGCAAATTTATGAGATGATTGGTTCATAAAAGTGTATTTCAATGGTTGCCTAAGTGCAACAAAGTTTCCACTCACTTTTAAGGACCCCGTGAAAGTTGAGTACCTATCACTCTTGTTTGATCTTGTAGGTTGAATGTCTTTGATCCATGGAGATAATGCGGACAATGGATGCTCAAGGCAAATGACAAGTGACATTTCCCTATTCATTGACTTCAAGGCAAATAAGAAGGGTAATGTGGCCCACAATGACAACACTAAGGGTGATACATTTGGTAAAGATAGTGTATATAATCCCTTTTTTACTACTATCTCTGACATTATGCTTGTTAATTGCCTTAAACATAACCTACTTAGCATTAGTCAACTATGCGACAAAGGAAACAAAATAAACTTCACAAATAATTGTTGCGTAGTTGAACATAATGAAAAGAAACATTACGTGTTTAAAGGCTTGAGGGTAAATAGTATTTATATGGCATACAATCTTAGCACACATCAACTTTGATTTACCAAACAAAGTGGTCTCAAAGAATCTAGTTATTGGCATAACTAAAATTAAAATTTCAAAAGACCGCCTATGCGATGCATGCTAAATGAGAAAACAAACAAAAGTTTCTTTTAAATCTAAAAATTATTTTTTCAACTTTTAGATCTCTCGAGCTTCTCCATATGGATCTATTTGGTCCTTCAAGGACTAAAAGTTTAAATGGTAACTACTAGGGTTTTCTTATTATAAACAATTATTCTAGATTTTGTTGGACCATATTTTTGCGTAGTAAATTGAGATTTTTTTTGCTTTCACATATCTTGCAAAGTTGTCCTAAAATAAAATGAGTTTAAGCATAGTTGCAATATGAAGCGATTACGAAGGTGAATTTGAAAACCACCTCTTTTGAGGATGATTGTGATAAATACGACATTCAACATAATTTTTTCGCTCCAAGAACTCCACAATAAAATGGTGTTGTGGACCGCAAAAGCAGAGTTTTAGAGGAGTTGGCAAAAACTATGATCAACGAGGATAGTCTACCCAAATATTTTTGGAGTGATGCGATAAGCACGACATTTATGTTCTAAATAGGATACTCATACATCATATTTTAAACAAAATTCCTTATGAACTTTTCAAAGGTAGAAAACTGAATTTATCACATATTCATGTCATTAAATGCAAGTGTTTTTTTTAACTAATGGTAAAGACAACCTTGAAAATATTGATTCAAAAGCGGATGAAGGTATCTTTCTTGAATATTCTCAGTCAAGCAAAGCTTATAGAGTTTATAACAAGAGATTACTTATTTTTTGTATTGCCTCTAAGTGATATATGTTGTTGCAAATTTGTTAATGATACTTCTCATGTTTTGTAGCTTTGTCTCTTTTTGATGTTGTCAGAGGAGGAGAAGTTCATGCAAGAACAAAGTCTAAGATGCACATATTCAGGGGGAGATATGATCAAGGAAACAATAATTCGTAAGTTTTGCCATAATAAAATAGGGAGAGTATGTGAGTGCACTTTCCAATTAGATATTTTATATGATGTCAAAACTAAGAAACTTCTTATCTGTGTACATTTGACTTATCTCCTATGCCTAGTTGCATATTCTAAACCTTAGGATATTTAAAATCATGTTAGAAATGTTTTACAAGTTGCATATGTCGACACATACATGCATAGGTCGACACATGATGTTAGTTTTTAAAAAAGAATGGTTAGGAAATTTCACGTCGACACATACATATGTAGGTCTACACATAGACTACAAAATGCGTCTGTAGATCGACACATCCATATTTCAGGTCCACACATACTGAACACTTTTGCAAAATTTCCACTTTACTCAATATAGGTCGGCACATACATGTTTTAGTTGACACATAAAAGCAAAAATACTTTTATAGGTCGACACATCTGAGCTAGAGGTCGACGTATGCTGACTGATTTTATAAACCAGAAGCTTTTGTTCAGTAGATGTCGACACATCCAGCCTTTAAGTCGACACATAGAAGCAAATATGCTTCTATAGGTTAACACATGTTACTTATAGGTCTACCCATCCCAGTTAAAGTTGCAAAAAATTATAAAATTTCTAAATACAGATTTCTAGCTATTTTCTCACCCCCTCTCTCTCTCTCACACACACTCACACACACCTAAATACATTCATGCATCATTTTCAAAAACATTGAAATCAAGAACATACAAATTATTGATCATCATCTTCAACCTCTCTATATGCACACACCAACAATTACTCATACTCATTTTTGTTGGATTCAATCTAGATTTAGGTTGATAAAGTCCAATTTAAGATTGTTGTAATCAGATTGGGTTAAAAATTCTCTAGTGGTTTCATTGATAAAACTAGTTGAATTTTCCCTCAAAGATCAAAGGTGATTTGGGTTTTTTTTCCATAAGATGTTGCAACGAGGATTGAGTCGAGTGAAAGCTTTGAAGAAATGAATTTTTGTCAAAGGAGAGCGGTAAGCGAAAGATCAAATTGGAGATCTTGGGACCCTTCATCTTGCTTAAGATCAAGAGAAGAGAAGAAGATAGAATTAGCATAAAGCTTAGAGTTTGAGAGTTTGGATTGCTATTTGTCTCTTGTACAAACTTTTGCAAGGATTTTCATTCCTCCATATCATCTCCCAATGTGATAATTTCTTTTAAATTTAAGTGTAGACAATTTCTATTAGATGTTTCTTTTGTAATGACAATTAATAAAAATCAAAATCAATCACTTAAAAGTGTTGGAATATATATTCATTCTCCGATATTTTAACAGACTCAATTATATAATGACAATTTTAAAAATCATTCCAAAAAGAGAATTGATGTTCTTAAAAACCGACAAATAATGTTCTTTATGATTAAATATAGGTTTAAATAGTCTTTTGGTCCATATATGTAAGTATATTTTTGATTTTCGTTCCTGTAACTTATTTTTCTTAAAAATGATCTTTGAATGTTAAAATCATTTTGGTTTTAGTCTCTAAAATCAAAATTCGCAGAAAAATCTGCAGGTTTCCTGCGAATAATGATTTTAGGGACTAAAACCCAAAAAAAAAATTAACATTCAGGGATCATATTTTTTTTAAAAAAAAGTTACATAGACAAAAATAAAAAACATGCAAACTTACGATGATCAAAAGACTATTTAAGCCTCAAATATATATATATATATAAAAAAAGTTTTTCAAAATTTATACTCCTCCGTCTCAAAGTAAATGTCATATTTAGAAAAAAAATTTGTTCAAGATACTTGTCACTTTAAATTACCATGCGATTTTATATTTAATATTGTAATTGTACCCTCTAATAAATACTCTTAATTTATTATTTTCTCACTTAACATTAATGCTAATTTAAATACATCAATAATTAATTTGATAAATTTATTATTCTCTCTTTTATTTATTATTATATTTTAATCTATATGAAAAGATCAATTACGACGAATAATATGAACAATCATTAATATCATAAATAATAATGATATCATACAAACATCAATATGTTTTTTATTTCTACCGTAAATTTACATCTATCTACAATTATGTTTAAGCAAATACAATTAACTACCACAAAATATTATTTTTGTTAAAATAAAAACAGTGATTTGTTCATATAGTACGACGTCGTAGCATCGGAGGTTGTGAAACAGTTGAGAAAGTGAGAGGGAAAAGTGGAGAAGGGGTTTGTATTGAATCATCAAATGCAACTTCTTTTCTCTCAGTAATGAAGTTTTCGATTCCGAAACCCTAAATGGACGCGAAAGATATCCTCGGATTACCCAAAAACTCGTTCCCTTCTTCAATTGAGAAAAAATCTCGACCTCCCAAAGAGTCTCAGAGAAAACCCGATGGCATTTCTCGCGAGGTATGGTAATGATTCGATTGATTTGTTTTTTTCGTTTGAAGTTAATCACTGGTTTGAATTTGATTGATTTTGTGTTTCTAGGTTTATGCACTTACTGGTGGTGTGCCACCTCTTATGCCTGCTGTTGATGCATCACAGTTGAAGAAAAAGGCTCCTCCTCTTGAAAAGGTGTTTTTTTTAGGCAATGTTTGGATAAATGGGTTAATTAAGTGTTTGTAGATTACATTACTGCTTATTTAGAAGCTGTTTCTATAACTAGGGCATGTTTGGATAGACTTATTTGAGCTTATTTATGTTAGTTGTGAAGTTTTGTAACAATGTTTGGAGGAGCTTATTAAACTAGCTTATAGCATTATTTGTAAACTCTTTTGGGCTTATTTTTCTAAGTTCTCAAAGATAACTTATGAAAACAATTTATAGTACATAGAAAAGTAATTTAAATTTATTTTACCTTTTGTTAGAAAAATAGCTTATGCAAGCTTTTTCATAAGCTCCAAATAAGCTATTTTTCCAAACAAGCCCTAAATATAAAATATAGTCAAACTGTTTTTGTATAAACTAGAAATTATTTTAATAAGCTATTCTGGAGAGCTTATAGACATAGGTTCTGTTTGGATTGACTTATTCGAGCTTATTTACTGAAATAAGTTTATGACACTGTTTGGGAGACTTTTTCATAACTGCTCATGACATTTTTCATATACTTTTTTGAGTGTATATGTATACGTTCTCCAAGATAACTTATTGTGTGTTTGGATTGGCGGTCGACATAATTGAGTTAGGTAGATTTGATTTTGGCAGAATTGAGTTTAACATAATTGATTTATGTATGGAAATATTTATGTAAAAGTGAGTCGAACACAATGTTATCAAATTGCCCCGCTATGGCGGATATACATGGCGGTCTTTGGGCTTGCCGCAATGGTAAATATCGGCTGCTATTGTGAGTTTTTCCGCCATAATCCGCAATAACGGCGCCGCAAAGCAGCCGGTATGGCGGGATTTTGGCTCTCCGCCATCGACCGCCATCTGCCACCGACAACACTGATTGAACAACAAGTTTTAGTGTAAAAATCACGTTTAAACTCAGAAGTTACAAAAACTAATTTCAAGTAGAATCAATTCTGATGCGATCATATCAGCACTAATGCACCGGATCCCATCAGAACTCAGTAGTTAAGCTTGCCTGGGTGAGAGTAGTACTAATGATCTCCTGGGAAGTCCTTGTGTTGCACCTCTAAAAAAAAAAAAATTCTGGAGTTAGAACCAATTCTGCTTTAGAAGAACCAAACACCTCAAGATCACTCCAGAATCAATTCTACACCTCTTAAATTGCTTTTGGCTCTTCCAATAGCCAAACTAATCATGCTATTAGGTAAACAACTTATAACATATATAAAAACAAGTGAAATTTATTTTCTCTTTTTTATAAAAATAGCTTATGCAAGCTTATTCATAAGCACTTATTTTGATAAGCATCATGTGCTATAAGCTGAAAATAAGATGTTTAACCAAACAAGCCCATAACACGATAACAGCTTATAAACTTATGAACATGTTATAAGAAGTGCTTATGTTAGTAGGTAAGCTTAAGTAAACCAATCTAAGCAGACCCTATTTCGTTTATTCATTTATTTTATTTTGCCTACGTAATACTCAAATACTTTGGTTATTGAACTTTTTATGTACTTCAGGTTACTTGGCAGTGGCTTCCTTTCACCAATTCTGCTCGTAAAGATGATCTTAATCTTTATCATTGGGTCAGTCACAGTACCTGTTGAATTATTATCTGTGATTATTTTTGATTGTGCAAGTTATTATTGTTTAACGTTTACGTGTCTATTCTCGTCCAGGTTCGAATAGTCAATGGTGTTCTACCTACTGGAGACTATTCCTTTGCCAAGTATAACAAGGTAGCTAAATTCATGTTACTACTCTTTGTCTTCCTGCTTCCTCTGGAGTGCTTACCTTTTTGGTTTTATTGTTGAATTTGGTTTTTAAAATCTTCTATTTTCTGTTGTGCAGTCTGTTGATATTATCAAGTACACAGACGAGGAATATGAAAAGTTTTTAACAGATCCTGTGGGTAATCATGTCTAATTGTACAAATTTTATGGAAATTTTATTGATTAGTTTGCTTAAAGTACAATTTTACAAAATTTATGCTATCTGTACTGAAATTTAATCCATGAAATGTAGTGAGTTGTGATTATGGGCCCGTCATTGCCTTCTAGTGTAAGGGAAGTGCCCTTCATTGTTGTAGTTCGTGTATAAAACTTTAAAATTTGTTAATTCGTGGTATCTTATATTGAAGGTTATAAATAATATTACATAAAAGAGATGGATAGTGGATTATTCGTGTGTTGGCTAATAAGAACAACCTATGCTGGTACAATCCTTGCAGTGTTCTCTTTATTTAATGATTTAACACCGATTTCATGTAAAAGTAGAGTTTAGTGTCATGTGGGATTAATTTAATATTTTGCGTGGATGAGTTGACATCAATAGGATTCTAGATACCTGAGCAGAATCATATCAATCCGAACTCTAATTTGGTTTTGGCTAGGGAGTAATGCCCAAATTTCTTATCTATGTTTGCTGAGGGTTATCTATTGTGAGGAAAACTACTAGTGTAATAATCGACATATATTTGTTCAATAGTCAGATGTTGCATATATGATAGTTGTTATTCAGAATACAAAGGAATTTAGTTTGCTCGAAAATTTATATTTTGCTGACCTTATGTTTACCATAGTTAAGGGTTATATGAATGTCTTGGTGGTTGGGGTGGGGGAGATAAGGAGTGGAGTGACAAGGTGGCTTATTTGCAACGGCTTCTTTTGTACACTGCATCCATTGCAATTATCATATAAAATTATCCACTTTTAACTGCAGTTGTGAAGTTCTATGATTTTGTCAATTGAATGTTGAATTCATTACTCTATGATTTTGTCAATTGAATGATTTTACAATTATCTCTTTTACCAAGTGTTCCATTCATTACTCTACCTGATTCTGCTTTATCTACTTAGATGTGGACCAAGGAAGAGACAAATGAACTATTCGACTTGTGTGAGAGGTTCGATCTTCGTTTTGTTGTGATAGCTGACAGGTTCACATCATCTCGGACTGTTGAGGAGTTAAAGAGTCGATATCATAGTGGTATGTCTTTGTTTAATGCTTATCATATATTGCACTCAATAATTCATTTTCCTTAACTCATACTTCCAATTCTGATGATATGGAGAGTAGACTGCATGCACAAAAATATGATATTCTGAATTTAATTTTTTTTTAATTACATGTCCCTGTCATGCAGTGTCACGGGCTATATTACTTGCTAGGGCTACATCTTCTGGCGATGTTGCAACACATCCTCTCATAAAGGTGAATACAAATTTTATCTTAATGTTCGACACCTTTAGTATACTACTTGTTGCTAAAACTGACTCTCACCTGTCTTAAGCCGTTGCCATTTGGCCACTGTAACTTGTTTTTCTTTTTCAATGTAGGAACCTTATAATGTTTCACAAGAAATGGAACGTAAACGGGCCCTGTCCATGGTCCTCTCCCAAACAAGACAACAAGAGAAAAGAGATGAAGAGGTCTTGTCCTTTAAAGAAAAAAAAACACTTCACCGTTTCTACCTTTGGTTTACATTCACATAGTAAGTGAAGTGTGTACAGCTACTTATAATGTTTTATGCAGGTTCTTATTGAAGCAAAAAGAATAGCTGAGTTACGAATGGCTTCAAAGGTAAAATTTTCAAGATTGAGGAGTGATTTTTATTGAGATTCAAGATCGAATTTCTTATTATCTAGTTCTGATTACTTGATTAATCTTGGTTATAAATTCCTACCCACCACTTTGAGTACTAGCACTGGGTAATATTTCTGGGTATGATATGGAAATTTTCTTTTGCGTGGGACATAAGTTACTAAAGTTAGAGCTGTGTAATCATAACTTAATAATTTTCACTGACAGTAAAATATTTGTTGGAGTGGTGTTCTTGAATCACTTGTTCCTGATTTATAATTACCAATTTGAGGTTACAAAATTTGTGGAATGTATTCACATGACCACATCCACATATGTGCCTAGAATTCTGATTTTATAGATTTTTCAGGTTACTGAACAACCTCAAATGGCTGTTGCTTCAACTGCTGATGCAGGAGTTACAGAGAGGGCCGTCCCTGGTGAGACTATATCTCCATCAAATGTGCAACTTCCACCAATGGTTGTTCCTTCGTTGGCAGACAATGCTTCTACTCTAGCTTCTCTTCGTATGGTAAGTTATGTAGAAGGTTTCCAATCCATGTATCCCGCATTTTCTCCATTTACATTCCCTCATCTGCCTCTGTACCCAGGGGAGAAATTAACAAGGATTCTACGAAAACAATAGCCTTTTCGCAATATACGGGGTTGCTCACATAAACCAAACAATACCATATGTTCTTTTGCAAATCGTGTCAAACTATAAACAATTGAAATAAAAATCATTCTTAATGATTTTTGTCTAATACTGCATCGCATAGCTAGTCCCTAACCTCGAGAAAAAAAGAAAGTTATGTAGGCTAGGATACTCACTTTTGAAAATTTGATCTTGCATTGATCAAAATATTTCAAATAACATATTCTTTTAATGAGAGGCATTTTGCATGGTTTTATCAAAATTCTCATACTTTATATAGCATTATCTGATTGTGAGAAATATTTCAGCTTCGAGTATATTTGAGGACATATGCACTTGATCAAATGGTGCAAGCTTCAAACTCAACTGCTGGACTTCGGACTATCAAACGGGTTGAGCAAACATTGCAAGATCTTGGGGTTTGTCTGAACTACTTTAACTTTTAATGCAATTTACATATTTCTTTCTTTCTGAAATTGTTGACAAACTTATAGCTATCAACCAAATTAATCATCTTAATAGTCGTAAATTAGGTATGAAAATCTTATATTAAGGCAGATATATGTCAAATCCAAACTAAAATGTTTGTAATGAGTAGAGTTTGACCATATATTTGGTTTCATGATGCATTTTCTTTGAATTTGGTTCTATGATTCCAGGTCAGTTTGAAACCAAGAGTTCCAACAAAAGCTGTTTGCGCAGAGCATCTTGAATTAAGAAGAGAAATACTAACTTGGCTGAATCTCCAGAAACAGGTATATCAGTATACAATAGTGTTAGAATTAACAACATTTACACTGACTTGTTTTTCCGATTTAATTACTTGTTATGATATATGTTGCAGGTGCAATATAAAGAGGCTGAAGGTTCATCTTTCCGTGACGGGTCCTACGGTGAAACACCAGGAACACCAAAGGTTAGAAATTTGTATTTCCCCTCTATTGTTTTAGGCTTGTGATTTGAAAACTACTGACATGCTCGCTTTCTGGTGGGATCAGGATCGCACATTTATTCCCGACTCTTTGAATTTTGGAGGTAATGTATACTATTAATTTTGTTTGCACCTGCTATATAATTTTCTATAAAATAAAAGGGATTATCTACTTATTGTTAAATGTGTCCATAAAACTGTAGTTTCAAGCGAAAGGGTTAGCAAAAAGGACCAAAAACGCAAGGTAAGTATTTTTGTCTAATTACTGTCTGATTTGTTTTACATTTACTTTTGGACCAATTTTATTGATTATTTGTCTCGGAATTTTTACTTGTTTAGGCGCATGGAGCTCCACCTACAGCGGCCCATAAAAGACCTAGAAAACAAAAGGCTTCAGATCTTTAGTTCCTCCTGTAAGAGCTTAAATATGGCACAGACTGCTCTAGTAGGATTTTCTTTTAAATGGACTAACTAGTAGGACTTGTTAAGCATCATATTTATTTCTAATTTAATATCTGCCTATCATTTGTGTATGCTTCTGTAATATAATTCTCTCTTGTTTCAACAAATTCATAGGACTTGTTTCTTCAATTTAAAGGTTTACATGTTATCTGTCAGCTGCCATGTGGAAAGATGTTTCAATTGTAATTCCTTTTTTAGGGTTGCATTGATATCAATCTTATGGATATTTAGATGTAAGTTCTGATCATCAGAAAACAATATTTATTGTATCAGAAATATAGTAGTGCAGTTCATGTTTACTTTCATAGCGAAAGCTTTTTCACTTTATGTAGCAACAATATAAAAGCATAACGAGACTTGTTAAAGTTGTGGAAAGCAGCACTCAAGCACTTGGATGTTTTGATAGATGCATATTAGTCTGTTTTAATATTAGGACTTAAAGTTGAACTAGTGAAACCTCTGAGCCTTTGTTCAGTTCAGTTGGTTCCGTTCAAGATTAAAGTACAAATAAATATGGCCGGACATTTACCTGAGTATAAATAATAAATATATACCCCGTCTCATATATAGATCAGATACATTAATTATTTAATAATTTAAAAAAGTAAAATTTGTTTATAATATGAGATGGGGCAGTATCTAATTACTTAATTTAAATCTAAAGTTATCATGATGACAACCTTAGAGATATAACCTTAACCTAATGCTGATGTGACATTATTTTAAAATTATCAATTTTATATCACTCTTTTCTAACAATTATATTAAATCATATTTCTAAAAATATTATTATACCACTCTTTGTTAAACCATTTGAATTACCTTTTACTAACTGAATTTTATTACATTTTTAATAATTTTATGTATAATAGTTGAGTTAGGAATAATAATAATATTGATAATTCTTAGAATATTTAATTGAAATATAAAAATAAAAAATAAATTTCTCTATAAATTTATATTTTATAATTTATTTTGTTTTATTAATAATCTTTCAATTTTTTAAATTAAAAATATATACTTAGAAATAGAAATAAAAATTTGAAATTTTAATATTATAATTATTTTTATTAGACAGATATTCTTTTTTTTAGATTAAGACATTTAAAATTAGCCAAAATGACTTTTTCTATAATTCATAAAAATAAAAATAAAATAAAAATTTAAAATTTTCTTTATATACTCCTTAGTAGAAATTATTCTCTCTACACCCCAACCATTCCAATGCTATGTATCACGCATGTATCAAACCTTCGGCCTCTTGAGGAGGTTTGCACTGTGATTACTACACCATGCTGTTCTTAAAGTAATTTATTCTTATAATGCGTGTGCTCAAGAAATTGTGGTCGCAAGCACCATGTTCCCGCAACATGTGTACTATTACAACACCATACTTGAACTACATGATTAATGTTCACATTGACAACAACAACGTAAAACAAGCTCACAAATTGCTGGATGAGAATCCTTTATCCTGCAACATTGTTTCCTGGAACATGATCATGACTGCTTATGTGCAACACAATCAAATCGAACTCGCTCGAAACCTGTTTGATAAAATGCCCCACAAAGACGCAGTTTCATGGAACATTATGTTGTCTGGTTTTCATAGAACCAGAAACTCAGAGGGACTGTTCAACTGTTTCTTGCAAATGAGAAGAGCTGGTGTAGTGCCCAATGACTACACTGTTTCCACATTGCTAAGAGCAGTTGTTAGTACTAAGCTGGATGTTTTGGTCAGTCAAGTTCATGCTATTGCGTTCCGTTTAGCACTCAACTTGAATGTGTTTGTTGGGTCTTCTTTGATTAGAGCTTATGCTGGTTTAAGAGAGGAAGAAGCTTTGAGTAAAGCGTTTGATGATATATTGATGAAAGATGTTACATCGTGGAATGCTTTGATTTCTAGTTTTATGGAATTGGGAAGAACGGTTGATGCTCAGACAACGTTTGATCTAATGCCTCAAAGAAATATAATTTCTTGGACTACTTTGGTTAATGGTTATGTCAAGAATAAGCGAGTTAATAAAGCTCGGTCTGTTTTTGATGAAATGAACGAGAGAAATGTGGTTTCTTGGACGGTAATGATTAGTGGGTATGTGCAAAACAAGAGATTTTTGGATGCGTTGAATCTTTTTGTTCTTATGTTTAAGAGTGAAACTCGTCCCAACCATTTCACGTTTTCAAGTGTATTGGATGCGTGTGCAGGTTGTTCCTCTCTTCTAATGGGGCTGCAGGTTCACCTGTGTATTATCAAGTCTGGGATACGAAATGATGTTATTTGGTTGACCTCGCTGGTTGATATGTATGCAAAATGTGGGGATATGGATGCAGCATTTTGTGTTTTTGAGTCCATTATGGAAAAGAATTTGGTATCATGGAACGCAATAATTGGAGGTTATGCAAGCCATGGACTAGCTGCACGAGCACTGGAGGAGTTTGATAGGATGAAAACTGTGGGCATAACGCCTGATGAAGTTACATTTGTGAATGTGTTGTCAGCGTGTGTGCATGCTGGTCTTGCTGAAGAGGGCGAAAAGCACTTTGCAGATATGCTGACCAAGTATGGAATGCAAGCAGAGATGGAGCATTATAGTTGCATGGTGGACCTATATGGAAGAGCAGGGAAATTTGATGAAGCAGAAAAGTTAATCAAGAATATGCCATTTGAGCCTGATGTGGTGTTGTGGGGTGCATTACTTGCAGCTTGCGGCCTGCATTCAAATTTGGAACTTGGAGAGTATGCGGCTGAGAGGATTCGCAGATTGGAGAGCAATCATCCTGTTTCTTACTCGATGCTTACAAAAATCCAAGGTGAGAAAGGAATGTGGAGCAGTGTGAATGACTTGAGGGACAGAATGAATGAGAGAGGAATAAAAAAGCAGAACGCAATTAGTTGGGTTGAGTGATCTCTCTCCGTATGTTTAGCCTCATGTGATAAAAACTGTGCAATTCAGACAAATGTAGAGGATAATCTGAAAGCTCCCCTGTATGGGAATGATTATATGGAAGCCTACAAGTGTAAGCCCATCGGAAACCCCAAGTATATGCAATTACTCGTAAAGCCTTAGCCATCAAAGGAAACTGATAAATGGTAACTTTTTCCCTTTCTTATATATATATGCCTTGTATCGTGACTACATGAGTATCAATGAGAACTTAGTCTCGTCTTCTTCATCTGATTTCTATAAGGCCCTCTATCCTTGAATTAAGAGTTCTCTTAATAAGTTTAGTGTGGAAGGCTTCCCATATTGAGGTCATGATAAGTTTTCTCAAGACAAAAATCTGTTCTACCAATATCTTATCATATAAACAATGTGAAATACTCCTGCACATTTTTCACCTTCCAAACTAGTTGCATTCGGCACGAGTAAGTCATTTTGGAAGGCCAGACTTTACAGATGCAATTTAGTTAGGTTAACTGTAAGGTCTAAATTTTCTAACTATCCATTTCAGATGAACTTGCTCTAGGAGTTGTTTGACTGGCTTCGGAATTGATGGCCTTTCTGGTGTTTGTGGTAATGTGCCTTTTATGAAACTTAACAATTTGTTTCACCTTTTAGAAGTAGCAGAATAAGGATTTCTCTTTGTATTTTTTCTACTTTTGTTTTTATACATTCTAATCGCAATGGTGCATGACATCAGTTTATGAGAATTTTCGGTTTCCTTTCAATGCAAGGGAACAGATTTAGTGACTTTACAATTTTTAGAATCTCTTTTACCTGATATGACCTTCTTTTGCCTCTTATTAGGGACTAAAATGTCTAAAGGACTCATTTGACCTACATTTGATATTCTTACCAACCATATTGATATTTTTATTTTTCCTAGAAAAAATTGGTCTCCAAAAAAAATACAGAGATTCAATCAATTTGAGTATTTACTCTTCGTATTTTCTATCAATGATGAACTCAATATAGGAACATGATTGTTGAGACCAGGTGTAAGTCAAATTACATGAAATCTGAACCATTGGAATGGTTGGATTCAATGATTTACACTATTCCTCCTACAAACTTAAAAGGCACTCAACAGAGGAATGTGATTCCCTTTTTCCTTGGATAAACAATAATGAAACAAATGAATGAACATTAAGAGACAATGATAATTGAGGTGTAATGTAACAGCTTACATGATAGTACATGTTTAAGTTTATCATATATTAGTCTTATCATACACATGTATCCAACTATTTTAATTAACTAGTTTCCAAAGACAGTGTGCTATGTGACCAGTTACAAAATTGCAATGAAGAATGAGGATGCATTGCATTGGATTGAATTGCAGCCTAGGGGGAGAATGTAACACTGAGAATATCTGAAAACTTCTCCTTGATAGCAGCTTTAACTCCTGATCCAATTGACTCAGGTCCAAAATACTCCACAACACAATCACCGCCTTCCACCGATAACACCTCCACACTACCACCGAAATTCTTTATCGCCGGTCTCAAAATCTCCAAATGATTATTCACCGCCTGAAATTCACAACCAAACCATACCAAATCATAATTCATATCCAATTATATTATAATGCAACCTAAATTAAAGTAAATAATGTCTCCGTTAAATCAGATCAGTTCACAAAAAATACAAAAAGAAAAAAAGAAAAATGAATGACCTCAACGGTTGTTTCCTTTGATTGATCCTCATCGAAAACCTGAACAATATCTTTAATAGAGTCTCCAAATTTTTCCTTGAGAACGCGTTCGATTCCCATCTTCATCGTCGTGGTTGAGCTAGGGCAACTTTCGCAAGCTCCTTGTAGCTTAAGAGAAACGACGCCGTTTTCAACGGATACAACGTCGACGTTTCCTCCGTCGGAGATGAGGTAAGGTCGAACATCTTCGAGAACGAGGTTGACGTTTGAAGCGGTGAGGTCGAATATCTTGGCGGAGTATAATCCCGGAGATGTCTCGTTCTGGTTGGAGGTAGAGGCTAAACGGATTATTGTGTTGGAATTTCTTGAGTTGTGATTTCGGTTTGTGAAATTGAGATATTTGGCGTGGTGGTTGTGTTGTTTTTGTTGGGTACTGAAAATCGATTTTGTTGTTATGGAACAAATTGGAGTTAGAGTCGCCATTGATGGAGCTTCCGGAGGTATGGTGCGTAATCGCACAGTGAATTATGACCTTTTTTTTGTGTGGATGTTATGGGCACTTTTACCTACGGCTGTTCAAATCGAACTCTACCGAATTCTACAAATTAAAATAATTAAATCATTATTAAGTTAAAATAATTAAATTATTATTAATTATTAATTATTAGGGAACTGAACTTCTATTTTAATAATAGTCTGAAACTGAATCATTAAACAAATAATTAATTTCAAAGTAGTTTCGAACTAAACCGTTGTTATTTTAAGATATAAATTGAATTTTTTAAAAAAAATAAAAATGTCATTTTAATTAATTAAAAAAGTTGAATTTGAAAAAAATAATCAACTTTTGTTGAAAATAAAAAAATAGTCAATCTTTTTTGAAAAAAAAAATCAGTTTTTTTCAAAAATAAAAAAAAGCCATTTTTTAAAAATAAAACATTGTTAGTTTTTTCCAAAAATAAAAAAATCAAATTTTTTTGAAAATAAAATATTGTTAGTTTTTTCCGAAATAAAAAAAATTTTGATTTTTTTCGAAAATAAAAAAGTCAATTTTTTTTTAAATTAAAAAAATTGACTTTTTAAAAAAATTCAGTATTTCCGAAATTTAAAAAAATCAATTTTTTTCGAAAATAAAATAGTCAATTTTTTCTGAAATAAAAAAGTCGATTTTTACCGTGACTTGTTTATATGTTATTTATGTAACATAGGTATGGTGCACCCCGATAACATTCTTAAACCTGATGTATCTGAAGTTGTATCGCCGGTCGTAGTTTCGCCTCTCGTAATTAAGGCGGTAGATGTTCGTGAACATTTTGAAAATGTTGAAGAATTTGAATTACAATAAAACATGTTGCAGGGGATTGTATAGAGGCAGCCAAACTAGGATTTGATATTGTGATAGCAAGGTTTGATAATGGTACGGATAAAAGAAATGCGTTTGTAATTTTGACATACGAAAGAAGCGGGAAATACGTAGCTCGCATTCAAAGTTTTAAACTGAGGATACCGGTACAAGAAAATGTAAATGTCTGTTCCGATTGCGTGGTTATCTAAGGACCAACATGAAGTGGAAATTTGAATCACAGGAAGACATGTTACAGTGGATTCGTATTGAGCAGCCAAACTAGGATTTGATATTGTGATAGCAAGGTCCGATAATGGTACGGATATAAGAAATGCGTTTGTAATTTCGACATATGAAAGAAACGGGAAATACATAGCTCACATTCAAAGTTTTAAATGTGAGGATACCGGTACGAGAAAATGTGAATGTCTGTTTCAGTTGCGTGGTTATCTAATGGCCAACATGAAGTGGAAATTTAATGTGATTAGTTGTGAACACAATCATGATTTAACTCCAAAGTTGGTCGGTCATCCAATAACATGTCGGCTACTTCCGAATAAGAAGACATGTGTTTTCGACATGACTTTGAATTTGGTACCGCCCGAAAACATTCTTGCAACTTTGAAGCGCAAAAGACCCGAGAACACATCAAATATCAAACAAGTGTACAATAAACGCTATCAAACCAAGTTATCCCTTCAGGAGGATCGAACTGAAATGCAACACCTCTTGAAAGTTCTAGATGAGAACAATTATGTTTGTAGGCACCAACAGGGTGATGATGGAGTAACAGTTAGAAACATTTTTTGGACTCACCCTGATTCCGTTAAATTGTTCAACATGTTTCCTACTGTGCTCATAATTGATTCGACATACAAAACCAACAAGTACATGCTCCCGATGTTGGAAATTGTTGGTGTTACGTGGATTGAGAAGACGTATTCTATTGGTTTTGTATTTCTAGAGTGCGAAAAAGAAGACAACTTTCAATGAGCTTTAGAGGTGTATAGGTCAATATTGAAGGACCGAGAGAAAATGCCTAAAATCAATGTTACCAACCGAGATACGACATTAATGAATTCGGTTTCAACCGTATTTTTCACTTCTTTTGCATTACTTTATAGGTACCATATTACTAAAAATGTGAGAAGTTAGGTTAAACCTGCAGTGGGGTCTAAACGGGTTACTGGTGAAGATGGAAAGTTGGTCAAGTCGAGTGTTATTGTGGAGAAAATTATGGCTGCATGGAACGTTATAATAAATGCATCTATAAAAGAGATATATGCTGATGTTGTTTTACAGTTCCGAATTGTTTGTGTGAAATATTCTGAAAGAACAATTCTTGATCAGGTTAAGGAGAAGGTTGTTTGCGCATGGACCGATCAGGTTATGCACCTCGATAATACAACAACAAACCAAGTTAAGTCTGCACATGCATGTCTGAAGAATTGGTTGGGAAATAGCAAGGGCAATTTGATTACAAGTTAGGAATCTATGAACCATATGATACTAAACCAGCATAACGATATACAAACGAAATTTTGTCGTAGTATCACTGTGTTGGAATACAGGTTCAAAGACAACATGCTTTATTCTAAGTTGGTTAGTAACATCTCTCGGGCGACTATTAATTATATTTTTTATGAGGCCAAACGAGCTTCTAATGTGGGTGCTGACACCTCAAAGTGTAGTTGCACAATTGCGAAAATATATAGTCTCCCTTGTACTTGTGTCATATCCAAGAAGATGAGTGGTGATAGCGCGATACTTATGGACGAGGTCTCTAGTCATTGGAAGAGACTTAGTTTTGACGATGACGAGAAAATGAAAAGCGATAAGTCAAATATCTCCATCTTTAAGGAATGAGAAGCGATACAAGCAAGATTTTTGAAAGTCGATGACGCCACCAAACTCCACATTAAAGAAGAGTTGAGGAGGATTGCGTTTCAAGAGACCACGAATTTGAAACCACCCTCCCAACCGGTAAAAACTAAAAGTGCACCAAAGAAGTTGAAACCGACACCGGCGACAATTCTACTATGAGGAGTCCTTCGTGTTTTGAACATGTTGACAAAAAATTTCCCGATTCACCTACACCGAAATCTCAAAAAAGTGCTTTCAAAGTTGCCCGTTTTAGCAAACCATCGCCTACACCGGCTCCACCAAAAATACCATTCATTGATAATATGTTGGTTTTTATGCACAAGTACATTGATAGCATCGTCAATGTCGGTGGTGACAGTAACTGTGGTTTTCGAGTTGTTTCTGGTTTGCTTGGTAGCCGTGAAGAGTATTACAATACTATGCGAGATACCTTGATCACAAAGTTGACAGAAAACAAAGAATTGTATACTCGTGTGCTAGAGAGTAAAGAAAAGGTTGAGGAAATATAACACACTAGTACGCGCTGAGGATGGATTTGCACCAGAGTATAAATGGATGTGATTATCGGAAATGAGTCATCTCGTAGCAAGTGTGTATGAGTGTGTGTATTAATCTGACAAGATGTTGTGTTTCAGAGACTTATTACCCTTTGTGCACTGCTCCTACGCCAAATCTCAATGATCGTATCATATATGTTGGATGAATTTCAAATAAAAAGAGAAAAAAATAGGGAAAAGTCAAAAGGGGTGCCACCGGTGGATTTATCCGACATATTTTTTCATGTATTAAGATGTGGAAATATAGTGATTTTTGTAATTTAACCAACTGCACAATATTTAAATACATGATATTTTTTTAGAGTTGTTGTTTCTGTTCTGTTTTTGGTTTTTCAATACTAGGTCATTTACCAGAAGTTTACTTCCGGTTTTGGTTAAGTTATAAACCAAAACTTTACTTCCAGTTTTATCATTGATCCAAAGATATGATTTATATGGTCCATGTTTACATCCAACTACTATAACAATACCTCCCATCTTATATTTTTCCCTACCATGTCAAACTTTGAGAAAGAGTCCACTGATGTCCAGTCATAGTCAGTAGGAGCGCTCCGGCTCAGCTTGATCAAATTTCAAAATTAAACTCAGGCCTTGTAGTACCTCGTTATCCTCTATCGGTAAGTAGCCATTATGAACTGAGCTTGCTTTCTTAACTCTTAAATTAGGTCGAAGTTGGTCCTCAACTCTTCTTTGTTGGAACCCACATTTTTAAGAGTTCTATTAGGTTGTTAGTAACAGTCGGCGACCTTTTCTTCCTTCTTTTCCTTCACATAGCTTTTCGTATCCTTGATAGCTAAAAGTTCTACAAAAGTATGAAAAGTTGGAGGACTTTGTACCAGCCATTCCAATGTGGTTGAATTTTGCTCAACAGCCCAAAGAATGTTTGCCCTTGTTATGTTATTTCCACTGATTAAAGTGATTGTTACAACCACGAAGAAACAACGAATCCCAACAACACAAAAAACTGATATGGACATGAAATTGAACATCAAATGAGTTATTAGAGATGTCCATTTTCCCAACGCCACACATCTCGCAAATTCAAGATCAATGTGTACACCGCTATTAAAGATATGCGTGAAAGGTAGAAAAGATCAAGTACCACTTGTCATCAATTGACAATGAAATGAATCTTTAATTCATGAACCATAAGAACAACGCTAATTTACAAAATTTATGGTCTAATTATGAAAGTTTTCGAGAGAAAATTCTAGTCAAGTTAGATACGACTTTATCAAATACAGTCAATGATATTATGAGAATATTGCAACATCCACCCAAATATTGATTTGTATGAATGTTTAATTTATGTTCAACTATTAAATATATTTGCTAAGTTTATGTTATTAATTATATATATATATATATATATATATATATATATGATATAACTCAAACACTCCCTCTGGCTGATTTATATTCAAGTATAAATAATTAATGATAACTTTTACATAGAAAAAATTTAGGTGCATTTCTTTAAATGTGGTTTGTACCTAATTTCCTACACAATTCCTTCCTATTTTTACTCCTTACAGGATACTACTTTGATATATTTATTCTCCTTTTTTATTGTATTCTTAAATTATGATATTTTTTAGATTATTTTCCTAAATATTTATTATTCAATTTCATTTCAATTATATAAATTTATATACAAATTTCTAAACTCGTTGGCTTACATAATTTTGATTCAATTGTCAAATTTATTATTTAAAACACAACTCAAGAAACACGTACGTCCATAAGAAAATTTTCTTTAAGAATTGTGAGTTTGAAGCAAATTGTTGGATCCTCTTCATAATCCTACCAACAAACAAATATTCAAACATTATTGTCACAAAAATACCATATTGAATATTGAATCATCCTTTGTTCATATACCATTACTAGCATTTATGTTATTAATCATTCAAAAATCATTCACAAGCCACAACAACCAGCATTTATGTTATTAATCATTCAAAAATCATTCACAAGCCACAACAACTAATGGTGAAAACCAACACAAAATACTTTGATTCAGTACAACTGAAGGTGAAAAACCAAAATGACTGAGTTAAAATATTTCTGAAAATGAAGAGGTCTCAGGTCATTTAATTGTAAATACATCATAATCTAGATAATCAGCCAATGTAGGCAAATGAAACACATCACAGACCTCACGTAAAATCAAAATAAAGGCAATTAAAAATATTCTTATAAAACATAATTGAATTTTGAACCATGAAACACAAATCGGAGGAAAAGTTTTGACTCAGTAGTGGCTAGATTAATTAAGGTTCGATTCTGCCTGCAAATTTCCTCAACTTGAAATCAGAAGAGGGAGCTTTGTATCCTCATCGTGAAAACTGTTTCCCCCATAAAATGAAAAACAAAAACAGAGAAAATGAAAAAGAAAAAAGAGAAGACTCAGTTCAGCGGGGTTTTCGACACGCAAAGCAATCTCATAGAGAAAGCACTGCAATACGGTCTGTTGAGCTTGAATTTTATGGAGTCATCACTGTCATCTCTTTTATTTTTTCATCAATATTTCTAAAACGCGACAACAAAAATTGAATCTAAGAAAACATTAACATACAACATGAGATGCATAAACTATAGAAATGAAACATCGAAAAAAAACAGATTGGAATGGCGATTAAAAATTGTTGAGTTGAGGCGTGTTTAGATATGGGTTTGATTTGGAGAATGGAGTTAGAATTTATAGGAAGAGTATTAGGGTTTCTGAGAAGTCATAATAAAACTGAATAACGCCGTCGTTTTAAAGGCAATAGTTTGTTTGTTGGTTCGTTGAGTTGTCTTTCTGAAAAAGCCCATAGCACATAGAGATGATGGCAAAGCCCAAACTAGTTTAATAAACACTAACACATTTTACAAAAACATTTCATTTTGATTAATCATTATTAATTATTAAATTAAAACGTGTTTAATAAATAAAGTTTAAAAAATAAAAAATATAATTAAACATATAATTATTTTTTATTCTTAAAAATAAATAAAAAATGAGTTGAGATTGATCAAGAGAGAGAAAGAGAAAGAAGAAATTTAAATCTTTATGTATGCATAATAACTAGTTTTTTTTCTTTTTTTTAAGTTTACATTTATCTTTCATTCTGTCGGTCATGGATATTGTTGGATTGTAAGTTGTTGAATGTAAACTAACAATTGAAAATTGTGTTTACTCTATTTTCTTCATATTTTAACATGACACTCAACTATTCTATCTAAAAAAACATGACACTCAACTAGAATAGTTGATGATGCTTAATTAGAATCGTTGATTTTAATAAAGTATATAGGTTTAATCAGGTATTAGACGGATTAATGGAGTTTGCCCTCCTATAACTCCTCCAATAATGTCCAACAAGAATTGTATATGTTTACATAAAATACATGAAAATATCTCAAATAACACAATGAACTTACCAACCAAAACATTAGACTAAAACCTTCCTTCAACTAGGGCTTTCAATCCAAGAATGTTTCAGTAAGTTACAGGGATGTCAGGAAGTTCTGTCTTCTTAACAAAAGTTGATCCACAAAATACCAATTTGTAAGAATGATTGGTCGACTTAAAAGAGAAATCATTATTTGAAACTTTGAAATTTTGCATGATGTGAGAGCTTCCAGTTGCAAGTTCTGACTTGAACTTCAAAACCAAAAATGGTGGGACAATCGTATGAATCATATCACGCTACAAAAAAGAAATATAACTAATTTTGTGTTTCTCATATAAGACATAATATATGATATATGGGTTCAGACACTTGAAAGTAACAAAATCATTCATTATAAAAAATAAAAAATAAAAAATCATAAATTGTTGTTGCACTATAAAAAATAGAGAAGATTTTAGACAGATAACATCAACATATGTTACATAAAAAACCATACCTTTGAATCAACCAAAATCATCTCTATGTATTCTTTGTTTGAAGAACTTGTCACAGACCATATATGATTGCACCTAACTGTTATCTTCCACAAATCCTTCAAATCGTTGATGTCTTTCACAGATTCGATTGGGCGAGCCATGTCAAGTATAACAAATTGTAAGCACAAAACAAAATTGACATAAATCGCAAGTTAAGGTAAAAAGTTATAATCCGAAACAGAAATCAAAGTAATGACAATAACAAAACTTATATGAGATGGTTTACAACTTGAAGATATTCTTTGAAGAAGAGGCGTTGTGAAAGTATTGATTGACATGATTTGCATTATATGTTTGAATCAGGGTTTAGAAAAATGAAAAGACAATAATTGATGGCACATTATCGGAAGTTGGAAGGCACAGTTCATTTAAAGCAGGCTCTTGATGTTCAACTTTCTAGTGTAGCGTATAAATTTTGAAATCATTGGATTATGCAGCCTTCTATGTATATAAGTATAATGGTCAACTGCATGTGTTTATTAATTAATTAATTTATTTATTAAGTTAAAAAATATGGAATTAAAAAAAGTATAATGCAAAAATAAGTCTGGTGATGCCACATCACTCATATTAAATGTCAAAGTAATATAAATGAAGTATTGTGCAAATAGTCATATTTACCCATGTAATTAGATCAATTTTAGTGTTTTAATCAGAAGATTTTAAGTGTAATTACCAAGTACTTTTGTTTTTATAGATTTATAAAATATCGTAATAATGAAAATTTTCATCTATTTTAAGAAAAGGACAGGATCGTCGATCAATGATTAAGTTACTTATGTTTTATGTACAAGAGTCCTTGTTTTATGTACAACAAAAATTACACATTAATGGATATTTATAGAGAATTTTTTTTGACACCTAATGATGGTGAGTTACACCATCGAAAACCCCAAAAAACCTTTCGCAAATGCACTTGCGAATTCACCTTTTAGGGTGTTTCACAAGCTTAGTTATGAATTCCCTTGATTTTGTACGTTTTATTATTTTAAACGTTGGATTTTAAAAATCGGTGAATTGTAAGTGCAAAATTCACCTCAGTCACCGAGGTGAAAGTGCACTTGAAAATTCCCGAATGTGTAAAAAGGAATTTAAAACTACATAATTTTCACTTTTTTTGTTTTCATAAATTCAAATATTTCACATTCTATTTTCATAAATAAACAAATATATTACGATGTGATCGAAAAAATATGATCATAAATATCAAAATGCATAAATTGTTCAGAAAGTAAATATGGTCAAATTATTACAACAACAATAAAGAACAAAACATAATAGTATTGCATATGCCTAATCCTACCCCCTACGCCCTCCTCTGCCCGCGGTACTGTGATGCACCAGATGCCTCACTAACGATCCTCTCAACTACGGTAACCGCCTCGGGACCATCCGTATCGATAATCCCTATATCCAACGCTTCCACCTAAGTTGGCGGATCCACTGACAGATCGACAATAGATCAATGACATGGTCATCCTCGGTCTGCTCGTTCTTCAGGATCTCCTCATGAGCTAGTCTAGGTAGACGTCCAGGACCATCCGGTGTCGTGAGAGGGTGTGACACGTTAAAGAATCATGTCACATAACCCTATACACAATTTCAACTTTGGGATGTCTGTGGAACCATATGATTCTCCAAACCATAGAAGACGTCATCGAGATTCCGCCGTGTTATGGTGTCGGGAGCAGCCTGAAAATGAGATCTAGGTCATCTGCACATAGCTAAACTGGCAAATACACTGCTCCGGAAGATACAAGATACCCGACCATAATGTTCAACCCACATGCTAGCCACCCCAAGTTTAAAGTGATGAAATCAAATGGGACAACCTCCATATAATCCCCAAATGGCATCCAGTTGATGTCATCATGAGCAGTACGATCAGATACACCCGGTACGACAACACATGTTGGTTCCCTCTATTTGTGCCACCTCTTAGCAAAATCCCTCTGCATGTCGGTGCTTATAGTATTATAACATGTACAACATAATTCTGAAAGATCGAATCCAATCACAACCCTGTGGAACCACTGAGCTTTGGCATGAACAAATTAAAAAAAATTGAGAGTGGTTCACATGCTTTATAGGCTTCCGTTCCTGAAACAACAAAAAAACAACGATAATAAATCAAGAGGAGCCGTATTTTTTAGTAAAAATTATAAAATGAAAAAGTGGAACCATAAAACTGCTTGTCTATCCCAGACATAGCGATCGGTATGATCCTGATAATAAATCAAGATGGCCCTCCTGGATAGCGTTGCTCTGCCTCTGCAGGTTCCTCAACATCGTCCCGTACCTCAACATCCTCGGCCTCCTCCGCCTCGACATCCGAAGGGACCTCAACATCCTCGGCCTCTTCCGCCTCGTCACGTAGCTGCTCATGTGCACGAGAGGTAGATGCCTGATGTAGACGACTCCTCCGTGATGGTGCAGAAGGAGAAGCTTTTTTTCAGTTTCTCCTTTTGTACTAGACCCCGTCCACGAGGCATGTTAACCCGTTGCTCCTATCTCTCTCGACGAGCAGATGAAGTCTGGGATGACCTTCATAGTCTCAAACGCCTGTCTGGGTCTTGGTTGTCAGCCATGTTCCATTAATAAAAAAATATAATGGTTAGGTTTCAAAAATAAAACAAGTCAGGCAACAATTCGCAAGTGCACTTGCGAAACCCCTCCCGGCTGACTTCGCAAGTGCACTTACAACTTCCAAAATCAGAAATATCTTGCCCTAAACACCCAAAACTCAATTTTTTGTCACCTAAACAACTACATTTACATATTCTAACATCAACATACACAATGTAATTTCTACAAACTAACCTAATAATCTTTTAAAATTTTGCATTTTGAATCAAAAAAGTTTGCAGAAAACTTACACAAATTTGAAAGCTTTGAGTAAATTTGGGAGGACTTGAAATAAGTTGAAATGGAGAGATGAACAAAAATTAATGAGTTTGAGTAGTAGAAATATTAGGGTTTGGAGTAGAGAGTTTAAAAAATGGATATTTTGATATAAAAAATTCTAGAAGAATGCCACTAGATAAAAAGAAATCCATATTTATATTATTCACACTAGTGAAAAAGACAAACATTCTATTATTTAACCCAAAATTTTCAAACTTCTTCAACACTGTCAAAAATCATAATATTCCCACGTAAACACAATAAGACCAATGTTTATTTTCTCTCATTTCTGTACCACTTTTTTAATATTTTAATTCTTCTTAATGTATCAACCAATGGATTTTGGACAGAAGAGATGGCTCAATAGGACAGCAGATAGTGTCATGTAACAACTATTCATAGTCAAAGTCTTTTTAATCTCTAATAGGATTTCTAATTATTAAGCACCAATAACATTGAGATGGCTCAATAGTGTCATGTAACTATTCATAGTCAAAGTCTTCCCACCAAAACAAAGCACTTCACTTGAACTTACTTGGATTGCCGATCAAAGTTCTTGCAAGAGCTGTTTCATAAAAACATTGAAATGACATGGCAAAAACTGTAGTTTCATTTGTTTTGCAACAGCTTGGCCAATTTGTATTAAAACATGCTTTCCAATCAGCAGTAGAAGAAAAAACTTTGCTGAAAAGAGTTGAAACTGACTTCAATGAAATCAAAGATGAACTTGAGAGCATCCATGCCTTCCTCAAGGATGCAGACACAAGGTATGGTGATGATGGTGGAGAAGGAGGTTCCAACGAAGTTAAAACTTGGGTGAAGCAGTTAAGAGAAGTATCTTTTCGTATACAAGATGTCATTGATTGCTACGTCATGTATGAGGCAGAAAAAGTCAACCATCCTAAAGCTTCTGAGATTGCTTCTGAGATTCAAGACATCAAGTTATCACTTGGTAAAATCAAGGAAAGAAGTAAAAGGTTTGAGTTTCGGTCTGAGAGTGGATCAGGAAGCTATAGAGGGCCTAAAGTTCCTAGAATTGGTGACCCTCGAATGGATCCTTTTTTCATTGAAGAGACTCAAGTTGTAGGGTTTGAGTTCCCAAGAGATGAATTGGTTAGTCGCTTGGTTGGGGGAAACGATGAGCTCGTGTTGGTTTCGGTGGTTGGTATGGGAGGACTCGGGAAAACCACTCTCGCGAAGCTTGTTTTTGATAACGAGCTAGTGAGAGGGGACTTTCCTTGTAGATGTTTCATCACGGTTTCTCAATCATACACTATCAGAGAGTTGTTGATAGAAATGATAAAGAAGTTTTGCAAGATCTGCAATGAGCCTAATCCAGAGGGTCTGCATAACATGGACGATGAAACTTTGATTACTAATGTGAGGCAATACCTTGAGTCAAAAAGGTACTTGGTTATATTTGATGACGTTTGGAAAGATAACTTTTCTGATGAGATTAAACATGCCTTAATTAATAACAAAAGAGGAAGTAGAATCCTTGTGACCACTAGAAATATGCAAGTAGCAGATTACTCTAAGAAATCGTTTCTTGTTCATGTTCATGAGCTACGACCTTTGCCTCCAAACAAAGCATGGGAGCTGTTTTGCAACAAGGCATTTGGAGGGCAGTGTCCAACAGAACTTGAGAGTGAATCCAAAGGAATTGTTAAAAAATGTGGAGGGTTGCCACTAGCAATTGTGGCCATTGGTGGTCTTTTGTCGACAAAAGTCAAAACCATTTTTGAGTGGGAGAAGGTGAGTGAAAATCTGAGAATGGAGTTAGATCGCAATGTGCATTTGACTGACTTAGTAAAGATTTTATCTCTTAGTTATGATGACTTGCCTTTCCATTTGAAATCATGCATGCTTTACTTTGGTATATATCCCGAGGACTACACAATCAATAGGAAGAGACTTACTAGACAATGGATAGCTGAAGGGTTTGTTAGGCAAGAGGAGGGAAGAACTTTGGAGGATCTTGCTGAAGAGTGCCTCACAGAGTTCATACATAGAAGTTTAGTTAGTGTTTTCAAAGTTGGATTTGATGGAAAAGTCAAAAGTTGCCAAGTCCATGATTTGATGCGCGAAGTGATCATTAGAAAATGCAAGATTTGAGTTTTGTCATTTATGCCATAAAGATGACGATCAAGTCACTCTTGGAACAACTAGACGCTTTTCTATTGCAGCTATCTCCAACAATGACTTGACAAACACTAGCAACTCAGGAATTCGTGCTATATTTGTTTTCGACAAAGGTGAGTTTCCTAATCACTTCATAGATGGATTAATTGCTAAGTTCAAGCTTTTGAAAGTGCTGGATTTTGAGAATTCTTTGTTGAATTCTATTCCTGATGACTTGGGGGATCTTTTCCATCTAAGGTACTTGAACTTGAGTCATACAAAAGTCACGATTCTTCCCAAATCCATCGGTAAGCTAGTCAACTTAGAAACCTTGGATCTAAGGCAAACTCGAGTGCATGAGTTACCGGAAGAGATAAACAAGCTCACAAAGCTAAGGCTTCTTCCGGTTTATTATAGAAAATATGAAGGACATTATTCTATGTTGAACTTTACAATAGGTGTGCAGATGCAAGAGGGTATTGGGTGCTTGATATCTTTACAAAAACTTTACTTTTTGGAGGCAGATCATGGTGGAGTAGACCTTATCCAAGAGCTCAAAAAGTTGAGACAGTTAAGGAAGTTAGGCATAAGGCGCATGCGGGGAGAATATGGAAATGCATTATGTGCTGCAATACAAGAGATGAAGCACCTTGAATCTCTAAATGTTACTGCTATAGCTGAGGAGGAAATCCTTGACTTGGATTTTCTATCAAATCCACCAAAACTTAGAGTGCTCAACTTGAAAGGTAGATTAACAAAGTTGCCTAATTGGATTCCAAAACTCAAGTATCTTGTGAAGCTAAGGCTTGGTTTATCTAACTTCGAAAATGATCCACTAGACTCTTTGAAGAATTTGCCAAATTTATTGAGATTGAATTTGTGGGATGATGCATTTGCTGGTGATAGTTTGCATTTTAAAGTTGGAGGGTTTCCTAAGCTGAAGGAACTTGATCTCACTAGATTGAATAAACTAAGTTCTATCACTATAGAAAAAGGAGCCTTACTCAGTCTTGATCATTTCAGACTTAACAACAACTCTCAATTGAAGGTGGTTCCAAAGACTTTCGACACTTGGAAAACCTTCAATTCCTTGGATTTGCTGATATGCCACCTGAATTGGTTGAAAGCATTGATCCAAACAAACGGGGAGAATGTCATTGGATAATCGAGCATATTCCTGTAGTACTCATTCGGCAGAAAGTAGGATCCAGATTCCATGACTATGAGTTGTACCGTATTCCTACAATATCTAATGTCTGAACTATCAAGGTACTATTTCCTCTTACAATCTAATGCTTCTCTTGTTAATGCCATCATCGTTCTAAAATTGATGTTGTGTACGTGTTTGTACGTGTTCACGGGAACAGGTTCATATTCTCCGTGTTGCAGCTCACATGAAGATGGACTTTGTCTCTTCATTCCTTCTATGGTGTGCTTAATAAATTGTTTCCTTGAATTGAACCATCTGCTATATGATCAAGGAATGTGTACTCTATTAATAGACTAATGCTTTAGTTTTCTGTCATTTGTGTGTGGTTGTTGTGTGGATGCTTTTCTATAGACAGTATAATCTTATTCCAAATCATCTGCAGAAGATGGATGACAACACATTGATTTATTAAGTAAGGCAATACCTTGAAACATGCCTTAAAACTTTACATTGGACTACTATGCTAGAGTTTAAGTTATGAGCAAGGTTTTATAAAAAAAAGTCTACAACTGCGAAAACAGCCGCGATAAAACGGTATCGGTAGATACCAATACCGACACCATTATCACCATTTTTTATGTTCAACAACAAATTGTAGTTAATTCACACTGCAACGACTGCGATCAGTGTCGTGACACATGTACCAACCGAAATCGCAAAAGCCTTTACGCGATCGCGACGCGACTGTTTCTTAAAACCCTAGTTATGAGTTGCAGCATACCTGATTTAGATGGAGGACTCTGAAATCACTACGGTACACAGATTGCGATTTGTATACTAAAATCATGTCCACTTGACATTTTCTTGTGGTGTCTATTCCATTATAATGCTGCTTTTCTTCTACCGATTGATAATAGATATTACAGCGGTGAAGATCAAGGAAATACGAAATTCTTACGAATTAGAGAGAACGAGTTGCATCTGAATCCGTAAATACTGATCTGAGGAAGCGTGGAGAGAGTGAGGGTTGAGATGATCAAAGTATGTGACGGTTGGAGATGGAATGGAAGGGTTACAGATTGTTGCTTTTTGGTGAGAATTTCATTTCTAATAGGTCTAGCGCGGGAATATTGCACTATTTTTATAAATAAAATTAAAAAATGATGAGTTTAATTTATAAGAAAATAAAAAAGCACTAAAACATTATTATCAATAAGCATTACATGTTCAAAAACAAGACAAGCCAAAAAGAAAATTCCTTAACACGATAATTCAACTAAAGAATAATCAACTTGATATTTTATCTGTCTTTATATTATATTGTTAACAGCACTCTCTTTTTAATATCTTTTTAAACACTCATTTTTTTATAAGTTAAAATATGTGTGAATCATTCACTTTAAAAATAAATCAGTGTCACACATAAAAAAAAATAAAAAAAAAGATTCACACATATTTCAACTAATAAAAGGGCTGGTGTTTGAAAAAAAATGTTAGCATTTCTCTTCACTTTAGATATATTTAGAATAAAAATTAAATATAATTTAAAATTTCATTATTACCATTCACTCACGGTGTAAAAAAATTTACATTGTCAATACATTTTAATTAAATTCTTTTAATATATGCAGAAGTTGCATAGTAGAATGGAATTTTTTTCCGCATATATTTATTGTAGAATGAAACTTTTAATATATGCAGTGTTGATTTAAGTTAATGCAATTGATGCATGTTTAAGTTGTTGTTGTTGTTGATGTTGTTGTATGTCATTCATAACGTCGCGTACCTTGCATGATTAAGTTGGCCTTGATGGCACTACATTGAAAGTTGAAGGCTTATGCCTTGTTGAAATGTCTCGATAACTTGACATATATTTAAGTTGGGAGTTCTTGCTCCAAATGGTACCATATGCATTTGAACTGCATTTTGGAGTTGTCGTTGTGTTGTGTGCTTGTTGATTGTTATTTAGTTGTTGTTGTGAAGCAGTGAAAAATTATATGATTCATGTCTAATATATTCGTTATCATATTTTTGTTTATATTATTCGATATCTCACCCTTCATTGTGATGTTGCTTCGTGGGTAACATGCGGAAGGAGAGTAGTTGTTACCGTTATTAGTTCGAGTTTCGTGTCATTTGCTCTGATACTTAGTACTCGGGGGGAATGAATGCTTATTTGATTTTGTTGTTATTTGAACTCTAGATTGTTATGTTGAGAAGTTTGTTTTGGTTTTAAAGTTGTTAATTGTTGAGCAAGATGCTATGAATTATTTGAGGTTTAAAGTTGTGAATTTCGCTGCATGGTTTTATTAAGGTTAATTTCGTTTGAAGACTAAATAATTGTTATAAATTTCTCCTGCTTACATGTGTTATGTATCATTACAATCGGTGTTTTAAAACGGACCGACCGGGGTCGGACCGTCGAACCGGAACCGTAATCGTTCAATAGTTGGATCGGAATGTCGTTGAACCGTAAGAACCAAGAACCGAAACCGGCGATTTTCTAAACCTGGTTCAATCTATTTTTAATTTTTTATTCAAAATTTTTAAATTTTTAAAAAAATATACAATTTAAATTTTATATTTATTTGGCTTATTTTATTAAATATTATATTTAAATAAAAAATAAAATTAATTAATTATATTATTGACAAAGAAAATGTTGTTGATGCGGTTGATTTTGTAGATAATTTTGAAATTGAAGAAGGATATCTTAATATTAAAATAATCTTTATTCCTTGAAACTAAATAGTAGATAATAAAATTATTTTGTTATAAATTATTCAATTATACTATGTTGCAATTATACTTTGTAATTTTGTACTATTTTATTATATATGATACTTATATTTAAAATTTAAATTTAAATTATCAAATTGTAAATTTATTTATGATATGATATTTTTAAAATATTTAAAATTTAAATTTAAATTATCAAATTGTGAATTTATTTATGAAATGATATTTTAAAAAAAATTAGTTCTAATTATATTTTGTAGAGATTGAGTCATCTCGTTCGACAAGTTTTATACCTATATCGTTTTGTTATAAAGGCCGATTTAATCAACTGAGTTATCCGGTTTAATCCGATTTAATCCGGTTTAGTCATGCGGTTCGACCAATGACCCAGTGGTTCAACCAATAAACCAATGACCCAGTACCTTCACCGGTTTGATCTCTGGTCCGGTTTTTAAAACACTGGTTACAATAAGTTTCTATACAGTTGGTTTTGGAAGTTGAAAATGTGATATCTCATGTTTGGTTGGAAATTTTCATACTCTGATTTGATTTATAATTACCGGGTAAAAATGTGATGTTACACCATGCCTTCTAAAAAATGACCTATAATGTTTTGCCTTCAATCTTGGTCTTCCACTCAAAATTTGCTCTCGGTCATCAAAGATGATATGAAGTAGACCTCTCAAGGAGAATTGTGCAAAAAGAACCACTCAAAAACTCCAAAAATTGAGAGAGTTATGATCTTGTCAAGTTGATGGAAAATTGTGAAATGACGCATAATATTTTTACTTCTTCAAGCAATTTCCAAACATCTTCAAGCTTTGAAACACAAATGGGGATAAAATCCACATCTTCAAGATTATTGTGCAAAAAGAATGACCTCAAGGTGATAAATGATGATCAAGATATGATCTCTTGAAGTTGATTAATTAAAAATTGAGAAATTCATTAACAACTTGTAATCCTTTGACCTCTTAAGCAAATTTCCAAGCATTTTTTCTTCTTACCAATTGAACTAAGTTGTATTAGACATTCTTAGGTTAATTTTGAAGGAAGAATGAGCTCAAGGAGACAAGGAATGGCCAAGTTATGATCCTTTGAAGTTATACAAGAGAGATGAAGTATCAATCTAGAGAGCTTGCAATTAATGATCCTCAAAACAATATTTTCATCAATTAACATCTTTGAAACAAAGAATATACGTAATCGATTCCCTTACCTGACCTCTTGGTTGTAAGACCGTGATTTTACCCTCCCATGTTTATTCGACGTTCGCCTTTTTCTCTGTGGGATAAAAGACGTTCGATGACGACTTCATTGTTTCGATGATTTTCATCCAATTGCTTCACACTGAATTCTAAATTTTTAGGAGTTAAGACCAAAATAATCATAAGGCTCCTCCACACACCTCATTTTGGCTTAATGTTAATCCTTTTTTTTTGCTTTGTTCATATATATATATATATATATATATATATATATATATATATATATAAAAGTATAAAAGTACCATGAACTGAGTTTTGGAAGTTTGGAGAAGAGGGAAACAAATACTTTCGACACACAATCGGGTAGAGATATGCCATCTATAAGGATTGAATTTAAACAGTATGTATACGTTTTCTCATACAATACTTATTTTATAATTTGATTCAACTGAGGAACTTTTTCTTAACAAATGAACAAATAACAATGCTACCGAATATGAAATCTTAGCTTGTGATGACATATCGTTACAATAGAACCAGTATGATTCTTCATGTTGTCGACATATAAAAACATATTATTATTATAATTGCAGGCTATTTTTACACAAAAGTGTTGTTGTTCCAAAGTTTGGTGAGTGGGATGAGACTGACCCTGTATCATAGTTTTCTAAAATTAATATTATTCTACATTACATCTATGTTAATAAAATTTAGATTCTATACATTCTTCTAATAATACCTCAATTATTTCATGACGATGATATGTTTCAGGAGTGATTGGCTATTCACTAGTTCAAATTTATTGTAAACTTGAAAATATGCTCAATACGGTAATGTTGAGCGTCTTTGGTTTGAATGTTTTAAAATCATGATATTCATGAAATAGAAGAAGCATATGCTATTGTGGTTGAGCTTTCGAACAAGAAACTCCTCACCTTCGCGAAATAAGCACGATAGGCAACTTCAAAAAATGTGTTTGTGTCCAAAGATAATAATGTTTATGCTTTGCAGGTTTCGATCAAACGCGAATCTTCACTTTCCATTTGATTTCTGTTATGATTATCTCTCTTTCTTTTGCTTCTGTTTCGTTTGTGTGATTTTTTTGTTGTTGTTCAGTGTTGCTTCTGTTTATAATATGCTTTCAAAATACGTAGCTTTGCACATTGTCTACAAAGTATTTGATGAAAGGTTCGAACCAATTTTTTTTTATTTTTTTGGTTTTTGAGATTTGGGTCTTTTAGTTACTAATAGAAAAACATGAAACTTTAAGTTTATGTGATAGAGTAAAAAAAGAAACATAGCAGAATCATACTTTTGGTTTGTTTAGCACACAATTAAGCGGAAAGAATAAAGAACTAAAGGGTTTTTTTTTGTTTTAAGTCAGGGCAATGAAAGTTAACTTGAATATGTAATTAAATGTTAATACTTATTAACAATCAATTATGTATGCTTCAGAGTCTCATACTTATCAACAATCTTTAAATCCCCTTGAAAGATATCCAATTCCAGAAGCAGGGTTACATGCTCCTGCTCTAGATGACTCAAAAGCTTTCTCTACTGACCACCTACTCGTTTTGGTTGAAAAGAAGAAAAAGCATCTTGTGGTTGCTCGAAACAATCTCAAAGTTCTCTCAAGCATATTAAATTATGAGGCAAAGCCAAATCCTTTTAAGGTAACTTTTTTTCTAAATTAAAGAAATGCAACAGCTCTTGAATATTGAATTATTGTTTTGCTTACTACTTTGTGATGTTTGTTGTATGTACGAGTCTTTCTTATAAATATTTGTTTTTGCTGATAGATTGTACTCACTCTGTCTCAAAATAAATATCTTTCTAATTATAAAATTTTGTCTCAAAATAGTCTATTTACTTTTTCAATGCAATTTTTATCAAATTTACCCCTTATCTACACTCTTTTCAAGATATGACAATATATAACAATCAATAGTAATTAAGGTTAATTTTGTAAAAATATTATCTTTATTGACTCAATCATGACTTTTCTTAACCTGTATGTAACAATATTAAACGACTTTTATTTTGAATCTGCTGAATAAGTGCAAACATTCACTCTATGTTTTCAAGGAGATTGTGCAAATCACAACAAATGATGAACCAACACTTTGTGAGGCTTTATATATCAATGATGAGCGGCAACAATTGGTTTCTAAGTATGAGGAGTTAGAAGTTTCTCAAAATTTTTGGGAACCACAAACACAAAATGCTGATGCTGCCAAAAATAACGAGGAAGCTGTTCAAAACCTCAATGAAAAAGTGTTGCTCTAATAGGAGATACAACCCACATGATTCATCATGTTGTCGGTCAAGGGTTAATTAAGGTTTTCGTGATACATTTTCCCTTTAAAAGTTATTGCAATGGGTATTACTTTGTGGTCTAAAATTGGAGAGGTATGTTATGTCTTTTGTTTGATCTTTAATTCAAGGTGTTGATACGATTAAGCCCATGTTAAGACGGATTTCAGCAAGTTATCAATCCCTTAACCTGTTTTCAGAAAAGAATATGGCTATTTCATCTTCTAAATGTTGGTTTAATGTCGTTTTTAATTTGTTAAAGAAGTACGAAGTAAATAGGAAGCTAGTAGATGTTGCGATAATGGCATTACTAACAATTTCTAAAAAGGAAAAATTTTGATTTTTCAAAATAACCAATTTATTATTTTATTTTAGATTATTCATTAAAAATATATAATTTAAATCCCTAAGCATACGTTCCGGTCCAATTAATAAAATTGTTTCAATTTTAAAAAATTCTTAAAAGAATTTTACTAATAGTACTAAATCGTAGCTAGAACTGTTTTTATAAAATTCTTGTCAATAGCAATTAATTTAACAATTTATTCAATAATTTCTAGCAATTTTTCAATAACTATGGGTAAAATTGTCATTTTTTTAAACCAGAAAACATTCTTTAAAATTAAGTGTATTAATTTTATATTTTTAATAAATAAAATAAATAAATTTTAAATTGGTTAAAAACATGGGAAAAAAAGTGCTACATTATTGAATAAATTACCCATTTCTTATGTAAAGAATTTCATCTATGTATGATAAAAAGTTTTTAGGCTTTTTTAAGTTTTAAATTTGAAGCATTTGATAAATTAATTCAATAAAATTTCTCATGTAATTGTATAGATTATTATAATTTTTATACAATTAATTAAAAATGAAAACAAATATATTAAAATAATGTATAAATCCAAAAACAAGATTTTTTATTTTATAATTAATTTTATATATTTTATTTTAATATTTGCTAATTTAAAATAAAACATATTTTATTATTTAAATATATTCTTAAGGTAAGATAAATTTATTAAACCAATTTTTGACAAAATAATTTTGTATTTTTTATTATTAAATTCTGTATAATTTGTCTAATACATATTTTTAACTAAATTATATACTTATTTTAAAGAATTTTTAACAATTTATTTATTAATTAGTATTTATAATGTTTAAACTAATCCATATTTCTTAAATTATGGATCTTTTAATAAAATCACATAAATTAAATAAATTACTAATTACTTTAAACAAACTATTTTGTTTAAAATTGAATTAACCTCCACATAGTACAAATTAACTAAACTTCAAACAAAAAATAACACAAAAGAAAACATCAAATAGCAATTTATTTGCTTAAAAACGGGATAATTTAAAAAATATGAATAAATATGAATTAGGTTAATTATTATAGATCAGAAAAGAAAATTATAAAAATCAGATGAATTGTATAAATGACTTGAAAAACAAATTTTAATGCTATTCTAAAACAAAAATTAATTATTTTAAAAAAATAATTTAAAAAAAAGCTAAACCTGATTCTCTAATGTCCACCCCAAGGAACCAAATTGAAGGGATAGATGATAAAAATAACGGTATATGGTTTAAATTCTATAACCAAAAATAATTTATAAAAAAAAGCTAAAGATTATTCTTTAACAACAACATTTTAGAGGCTCTAGAAAAATATTAAAATAGATCTTTAATAAAAAATATAATTTTTAGAAATAAAATATTGTCCATTTAATTTATAAATAATATGAACAAATTCAAAATTAGTCTATGTGTAACTAACATTAAAAAAATAAATAGTGAAGAAAGTCGAAATAATTAAAAAAATCTAAGACTTGACTAAATCATAGTTCTATTAATTTAATTATATATTTCATTATAATAATTTGAAAAATAATTCAAAAATTAACAAAATTTTAATAATCCAAAATTTAGTTTTAATATTTAATAGTGATTATGATTAAAAAACTTTGACCGTTGATCGAACACATGCAGGTTGTTTAAAATTGGGAAATGAAACCACTGCGCTGTAGTTGTTTGTTGATAATATACTGATACTAGTGATAAAAATTACGGTATATGGTTTAAATTTTTCTTTGCATAAAAATTAGTTTAAATACAATTTTGGTCACTTTATTTTCTCTTTTCTATATCAGTTCCTCCATTTTCTTTTTAAAGAATTTTAGTCCTTCGTAAAGAACTAAAACTGTAATTAAACAAAAATTAATTTTTGTAACTAGAAGTCAGATATCAAATATTAATGAAATGAAAAGTTGAACTCTCCACGAATAAAATCTTACCTTACAGTACACAAGAATAGTTATAGATTCCGAAGCCCTATAACTATTAATTTTCTAAGAAAAAAAAATGTTAATGTTTAATGTTGGCACAACTACATTATATGATAAAGAGAATATATTTTTTTAAATAACTAATTTTTAAAAAAAAATTAAAAAGTAAGCAAGTTTTCAGAAAAATTACAGAAATGATCATTTTTCAATAAAAATTACACTATGTCGTCATTTTAAGTGGCGATTACACTACATTTACACACAAGTCGTCAGTCTAAATGGCGGCATCTTACTGGCCAGGGAGCAGTCGCCACTCCAAGTGGCGACTTCTTTGAAAAATTAATTTTTTTGCTCTATAAATAACAGTGCAACTCATACCATAATCTCTTCACTAGGTTTATCAGGTTCTCCATATATTTGTGCTCATGGCATCTCCTAGACCTCCATCATGACAGAGAACCTCATCAAAGTGACCCAGTCCTAAACCAGTTATTTTAAGAAGGGATGAGCATGCTATTTTCTCTCCTGTCAAAACCCTTGCAGATGAAATTTTGGAACATCCATTTGTTGGACCAACTAAAAAGAGAGCTCATGTCTTGGTTAGAGGGAGAATATCAACCTGGTGAAGTCATCAGAAGGATTCAAAGGCTTAGAACAAGGATCTCACTTGAAACCGGAGAAATGGTACGTTGGTGGGATGAAGTTGAAAACAACATCGATGCCATCCAAATGATGCAGGGATCAGATGACATAGTGTTAACTGTTGTAATTTTGTAGATTTTAATGGTTATTTGTGTTGTTGTTTTAGTATTTGTGTTATTGTAATTTTGTTGTTCTTATATTTTAGTCTTGTTCGTGTTGTTGTTGTTTAAGTATTGTAGACGTTTGCGATGTTATAACTCATTTGATATTTGGAATAAAAAATACTTTTCATTGATGAAAAAATTATAAAGAGTTGTGAATCTAAAATCTATGTAATGGAACTAGAGCCACGATGTGGGCACTTGTTTTTATTATGCCCAACCTGACGACATACGCTACACTTTCTCTATATTTTATCAGTGGCGTCCATTTCGGTTCTGATGCGCTTGCTGTTTGGTCGACCTTTTTTATTCCGCCGCATCAAATCGGTGTGCCAAACAATTTTCCCGTCATACTCTGGCCAATATGCCTCCATTGCTACCATTGAAAAGTTGTTGTTGTATACATTGAGCAATGTTTCAACCTTGTATATAGGAGATACTAGTGAGAATGCATCAAAGTGGGAATGTGAACAGACTGCAATGACATGGGAGCAAGGCATACGGTAGGCTTGAAATTGGCCGCAGTCGCACCAACGATCAGGTATTAGGACCTGATACTCTTGCCTTTCCAGCCCTTGGTTGTGTCAATTATTTCTTTGACACTGAAAGTGTGGCCATGGCGGTCGAATTCTGTAACCCGGTGGCTGCTGGCTTTGGCAAATTCCTGCTGCAAAAATTTCATGCACATATCGTTGTACACCTGTTGTGTCTGTAACATTGCATTCCAACGTTTACCTCTTGTCGCGAATGACGTTGTTATCCAAAAATAGGTTGTGTTCACCATAGCAGTTATAGGAAGGTTTCGAAGGCCCTTGAAGACGTTGTTCATTGATTCCACAAAATTTGTTGTCATGTGGCCCCTCCTCACCCCATTGTCGTACGATCTAGTCCACTTCTCTCTATCAAGATTTTCAATCCACCTCCCTGCATCTGGATTTGACTCAAATATTTCATGGAGGTAGTACTGGAATCCTGGTTGGTTTAATGCATACCCCGCATCCATGAGCTTGATCTTCAAAAATTTATCTTTGATCTCCCGCATAAAATTTTGAGCAATATGCCTAACGAAATAGACATGCGTAGATGGAGGGTCGTGCCAACCATTTGCTGCATTGTTGTATGCACTTATAATAGAAGTGTGTCTGTCAGAAATCAAACAGAGTCCAAGCTGTGGAGCCACATAAGTTCGAAGATTTTTGAGAAAGAAACTCCAAGCAGCAGTTGTTTCCCTTCTACCAGAGCAAAGGCTATGGGGAAAATATTACTATTTCCATCTTGTGCGACTGTCCTCAGTAACGTTCCCTTGTATTTGTCATACAACCAAGTTCCATCCATTTGAATAATCGGTTTGCAATATTCCATTACCTTCGAGAGGGGTTCTGTCTGGGGATTGTGCCGACAAGGTCTCCATTATAACGACTATCTCAGGTGAATATAATTTAAGTGCAGCCAAGTAGCACGGAAGTTGTTTGTAGGATTCCTCCCAGTTACCGTAGACCACTTCAATAGCCTTGGTTTTTGCTAACCAAGCGTTTCTGTAAGACGGTCTAAATTTGAACACAGAAACGCAATGGGAGATTATCGTCTTGACCTTAAGTGACGGGTCAACTTCTACGAGAGGTAATATGCTGTGACATATCATATCATGGCTTAGTTTGCTAGGATCCTATCACCCAGGAATATGTTTCTTCTTAAATGATGCCATCAGCCTGTAACCACACTCTGGGTTTTTGCACAAAATGACGTATTTTTTTGGATTCAACCGATCAGGTTTGAAATCTACACAGTTTCATAAGTGCCAATTTTTTATTACTAGCATACAATCTTCCTTCGTACGAAACTTGTCACCTTTTTTTAACTCCTCGTCGGACCTTATATCGGGGTTGTAGAACATGTCCGATGAAGGCTCATCCTCGCCCAAGTTAAGGGTTATGAAGTGGGCAGATGGTGAGTAGCGTTGCACCTCTGGTATTTGAATGTGATTTTCATCTTCAGAATCACGGTTAACCAATTCATCAACCACGTCTTCTTTAACTAGATTTTCTGGATCTTGTTCGTCATTAGCAACGAGATCAATAACCGGCGACTGCATGTTCTGGGACGGTTGAAATTGTTCCACCATAATGTACAACTCAATATAATCGTAACTAGAATACTCGTGGTTACGAAACATGTTTTGAACCTCAATATCATTTTGAATATATGAATGATAAAACTTGACTGAGTTATTATTAGGAAAATGGGGATGTTGGAAGAAAATTTGGGCTACATGTTGTTTAAGTTTGGACTCAATTTTTTTTTCAAATACGAAAAATCAACTTTTCTATTTAGACAAAATCTAGTGGAATTAGTGTTTCTAAATAGAAATCCGGCTTGATCACATTCGTAAATTTCACCATTTATGTGAGCATTGATTTTGTATTGTGTTGAGGATGCCATGATATGATATGTGTTGATTGTGGGTATTGAGAATTGATTTTTTGAGAGTAGAAGTGTGAATGAATGTGAGTAGTAGTGTGAATGAATTACAAAGAAACATAGTTGCATAAATAGCAAGAACAAGATCATGTAATGCATGCAAAAACAAAAGGAAACAAGGCAAGACAACACAATACTGTATACATGTGAGAAACATTGACAAGACAATTGCATGCCTCTAACACTAGCCTAGTTATAACACATAGCCTCATGCATGCCTCTCTCTCACGCACGCCTTCCCAAGTCTGATCAATTATACTTTCTTAAAATTTGAATTTATTTTTATAGGTTGCAAGTAATAACAAAAGATATTCACAATAAATTATTAAAAGATATTCACAATAAATTAGTAATATTAGCTAATTAAAATTAGTTTTAAATAAATTATCATTTCACAATAATTAAAATCAGTACACTAATTACAATTTAAAATAGTCTTATTGTCACAAATTTATACTATTGTCCAATGGATCCAACCAAAACTATACTCTTAATTCACTAAACTACCTAAAACATATGGTCAATATCGTTGAATGCATGCATGTAAGAGACATTGACAAGACAATACAACATTGCCTATCTAAAACACATAGAGCTAGGCTTAACTTATGCATGCCACTATGTTTGAAGAATCTCTCACGCATGCCACTACAAGGACTGGATTTTTCAGAATTATGGTATCAAAGCAAGTTGCCACTTGGAGTGGCGACTGCACTCTTTTTTTGCACTATGTCGCCATGGTGAGTGGCGACTTGCTGCCACCTCATAATTCCTCCAATGCATGCAAGGGTCATGTCAATGGGGAATGGGTATTAGGTGTTGGGAAAAGATAGCAAGCACTTTCACTTCATTTCCATCATCCACAAACACTTTTCATCAGTGTAATACACACCTTTTGTAGAGCGAATTTCTTACTTTCATAATTTCATTCATGTCTCTTCTTACCATGGGTGAATCCCACCGAGGAACTAGGAGGAATATTGTCGCATTTGTAAGTTTTTCTTCTAATATATATTATTTTACATTTATGCTTTATATTTAATTTTACATTAATTCATTTTTTTTCATACTCTATTTTAATTATTGTCTATATTATTTTTATAGGATGTCAAAAAGTTTAGGGTTCGTACACATCCTATAGAATCTCCCGACCCGTGGATTGTCCCTTAAGTTGAGCGTGTTGGGTTCGGAAATGTGATGCATGTCGTAAATGCATCTATTGATACGAAGTTCATACTTGCATTGTGTGAATATTAGAGACCCGCGACACACACATTTCATCTATCAACTGGTGAATGTATCGTCACACTTGAGGATATGTACATGTTGTTGGGTCTCCCAATTAATGGTAAGCCTGTGAATGGAGATGTTCAACAACCCAACGACCTATGTCTGCAAATGTTAGGCGTAGATCTAATAGAGGGAATAGAAGCTACAAAAGGTAGAGGTAGGCGTAGATCTAATAGAGGGAATAGAAGCTACAAAAGGTAGAGGCCAAGGTATTAAGCTATCGACCCTTAAATTCTGTTATGACACTCTTATTTTAAACGAGTGTTCGTCTAAAGAACAAAAAATAATAAAAACTTGATTATATATTATGTTATTATTTGGAAACATGTTATTTCCGGAAGGCACAAGAAATAACATCAATTTTGTGTACTTGTCTTTGCTTGGGGACATAGATAACATTGAGAAGTATAGTTGGGGTTCTGCAGTAGTGGCGTACCTTTATAGCTCGTTGTGTAAAAATTGGGGACATAGATAATAGTGAGAAGTATAATTGGGGTTCTGCAGTATTGGCGTACCTCGTTGTGTAAAAATACTGAAAACGATACATGTACATTATATGGATGTGCATTTATACTCCAAGCCTGAGCAATTTTGGAGACTTTCAAGAATAGCCCCTAAGAACCTGCACGTCTATTTCTTCCCCTACGCGACTAAGTAAGTTTTTGAATAATATTATTTATGTTATGAAGTACAGAGAAATAAGAAATAAAGGAAGAGAGGAAGATAGAATGATTATGTATTTTCATTCGGAGTAATCGTATACAATGAAATAGGTCCTATTTATAGGACATCATACAAATAATGTAATAAATACAAATTGATTAAATAAGGAATAATTTTATTGGGAGACAAATCATCTAATTATTCATAACACTCCCCCTTGGATGTTTGTTTTGGATATGCCTCGTTAATACTTTATTAGAAAAAATCCAATGGGAAAAAATTTAATGAAGGAAAAAGAGTACAATATCTTTTTAAAACAAATTTATTCCCCCCTCAGCTGAACTATTATTTCAGCGAGGATGAAGAGTGACTTTGTGAAAAGGTCTGCAAGATTGTCACATTAACGAATTTGTTGGATGGTTGAGTGATGCATGCAGTATTATCTTCATATGAATTTATTTTTCCTGAAGATAAACCACAAGTATTTTGTATGTGTTGGATTAAGGATCTCAACCAGATGCATTCTGGACTTGCCTCAGTGCTAAAAGTTCTGCATGATTAAATGAAGTTGCTGCTATTGTTTGTTTCACTGATCTCCATGAAATAGTTGTACCACCACATGTAAACAAATCACCTATTTGTGATCTACCATTGTAAGGATTTGACAAGTAACCTCCATCTGCATAACCTGTTAATTTGAGCAACGTGTATAATTAGCAAGGTACATCAGTGCTCTAATCACACTAAGATATGGTACTTCAGGACCAAACAATTTTTCATCCTTTTCTCGATGCCTGGAAGGATCTTTCTCTACATCTAATGGTCTAGCAACCATTGGAGTAGACAACGGGTGACATTTGTCCATATAGGATGACAAATAGAGTTATTTGTATATCCCTCTCTAAGCAAATATTCACTAAGACACAATTATACTACATGCGATTGTTTCAGTCCATAGAGAAATTTGTTCAATTTTATAGAGTAGTTTTCTCGATATTCAAAATTATGTGCATTTGATACACTGAACCCTCCAAGGATTTCATGTAAATTTCACTATCAAGTGAACCATATAGATAAGCTAATACAACATCCATCATATGCAAAATAATTTCTTTCTTTTTGTGCTACAAGGCTTATTAAATATCAAAAAGTGCTTGCATCCATTTCCTTAAGCTTTGTATCATTTTCATTTCATTTTCTCACGAAAACCCATTTGAAACCAATTGGCTTTTATAGAGTGAGTTTAGTATTTTTGTTATTTATGCAATAAATAAGTAATCTATTGTGTAATTTTTTAGGTATTCAATAATTAATAATGTAATAAGTAATAATAATTTTATAAAAAAAAATAATTTTTCACGTGTGTAGCTTAATCACCACTGACAACATAGTATAATAAAGAGATCTCAAGGTCATCTGATTTTAAATTCATCATAATCTAGATAATCAACAATGTAGGCAATTAAAACACATCACCGACCTCACGTAAATCATAAACAAAGTGATTTAAAAAATTGTAGAAAACATAATTGAATTTATCAGAATTATTTTGGGGAAAGTTTTCACTCAGTAGTGGCAAGATTAATTAAGGTTCGATTCTGCCTGCAAATTTCCTCAACTTGAAATCAGAAGAGGGAGCTTTGTATCGTCATCGTGAAAACTGTTTCCCCCATAAAATGAAAAACAAAAACAGAGAAAATGAAAAAGAAAAAAGAGAAGACTCAGTTCAGCGGGGTTTTCGACACGCAAAGCAATCTCATAGAGAAAGCACTGCAATACGGTCTGTTGAGCTTGAATTTTATGGAGTCATCACTGTCATCTCTTTTCTTTTTTCATCAATATTTCTAAAACGCGACAACAAAAATTGAATCTAAGACTATAAACAAACATATCAGATGCATAAATAATTTGAAAGAGTTATTAGAAAATTTAGAAGTGGAGGCGTATTCACCTTTGGCAGTTGGGAAAACTACAGCCGCAGCTTCTGAATTTATAAGACAGAACTAGGGTTTCTGATGGAGCGATAATAGGATCCGGAAACGCCGTCGTTTTGAAAAAGAAATAGTTTACGTATTGGATTTCTTCCGTTGAATCCGCTACTGAGAAAGCCCATAACCTGTTGCAACCAATTTACTTCTCACCCCTTATATTTAATCTATCACCCCCTCTATTTAGTGTGAAAAATGTTTCTTACTCTTTTTTATTTTAAACTAACTAATAAGTAAAGTAAAATATAGTATTATCTAGTCCGTAAATTTTTTACGGTAAAGTAAAATATAGGTTTTGTCTTCAATTATTACTATTAGTAATTTTTACGCCCATTTTTAATTTTAAAAAATAATTTTGTTTTTCATAAATAATATAGATGAATGTGATTTTTTCTATATATTTATGTTATGTTTAGAATGCAGAAAATATAGAAAGGATATTTCACTTAAATTTGTGGAGATATTATATAGTGGAGTGAATTTTTTTTCATGCACATCTTTATAAAACGCGTGTAATATATACATGTTTAACTTATACGTATAAATTTTGTGTATTTTTTTTTGCAAGTCTTGACATGTATAATTTGGCATTCTCATATTAGTTTTTTCAGATTTCTCATTATCCTTGTGTTTCTTCAGATAAATAAAAAGGTGGTTCTTCTGTTGATAGAGTTTTAGGTTTAGGTTTTAATATGGGTTTGATGAGCAAAATATGATAAGAAAATAATGAAATAATTTGGATAAAGTGCATGATTTAGGGTTAAGGATTTGGGTGGTTTTAGTTTAGTTTTATGAATTTTATGATTAATATGTTTAGATGAGATGTATTTTTTAGGTTCAAGATGAAGATGTTCTTGACTTGAGATGAGTTTTTTGGGTTCGTAATAAATGTATTTTTGGGAGAAGGAGAATTTTTTAGATTTAGTACGAAGTCTTCTTGAGATGAGGTGATTTTTCTTGGTATCATATAAAGGTGTTCTTAAAATTGGATGAGGTTGTTGGATATGCGATGAAGATGTTCTTAAGGTGGAATGAGTTTTTTGTGTTCGGTATCAGGGGTGTTCTTGGAAGAGGAGAAATTTTTTGGATTTCATATGAAGGGTTTCTTTGAGGGGTGATTTTTTTGGGTATTGTATGAAGTTGTTCTAAAGATAAGATGATTTTTTATGCGTTTTGTATGAAGATATTCTTGAAATTGACTGAGGTTGTTGGGTTTGCGGTGAACATGTTCTTGATTTTTCGAGTTTTAGGTGGAATACGTTAGAATTTTGGTTCACAAATGTAATATATAATGTGTTAGGGTAATTATTTTAATTAGTCAAAATTTAAAGGGGTCTAATTAATATAATATTAAATTTGTGGCTAAAAGCATAAATGTCATGAAAGATATGGTTATTGTGTAGATAGTCGATGTTTAATTTGATGAAGGGGCAAATTAAAATATTGAATATTAAAAAATAATCCTAAGGTTATTTATAGGGGGTTATGGTCACCATTTATAGACAACAAGAAAATGTCTTATAAGGAATTCTCTCTTCATCCCCTTCAGAGGAGAATGAATGATCCGAATTCTACAAATTGGAAGATCACGTACCTGTAAACCTTCGGTGGTTTTCAATGGCAAATTTGGGTAGATTTCCGCTTTTATTCTCATAATTGTATTTGAATATGGGTTTAAGGGTTTTATTTAGGGTTTTGTTCTTGATTCTATATTAATAGACATTATAAGGTTTATGAACAAAACCTAACAAGTGGTATTAGAGTTATCTGATTCAATTTGATTTTAAGGTTACCCTCCAATTATATAAATCAATATTTTCATATAGTGATTTATCACGTGATTTTGAATTTTTTGTTATTAGAGTTTTAAAATTGGGATCTCTTTTAAATTTATAAAAGAGTTATGGTTTTAACAAAATAATTTTGAAATTTAGTTTCCCTAAATTCAATTTTAGTGACCACTGGAGTATTTAGATGTGCATTACTGTGATTTTTTTTTTCTTTCTTAAACAACATTTTGATACGGTTTAGATGGCATTACTATAAATTCTTATATCAATTTATAGAGGATGATATACAACCCTTTTGTTTACAGCTCTAGCTCTAGCTTTAGCGGTATTTATTTAATTGATTCATGTGACATTAGTTTTGGCATGGTGATTTTGAATACCACAATGTAATGTTCAAGGCTTTGATAAATCCATGGTGTAATGTGCTATTGATACTATAAATAATATTTAGTTTTTAATTCTCTCACTATCCTATATATGTTTTATAATATTTTAAAATTAAGATGAGTATAAAATACCAATGTCTTAATGGTACGTAATAATACAGTAAAGTATATTAGTGTTTTTTGATTTGGATTTAATATTTAATTTTTCTTGATTTCAGATTGTGTCTCCTTTAATATAGCGCTACATAGGATGCTTCTATAAAAAACATAACATAATCCAATATGTTAGCTCAGGAGTGATGTTGTGACATCTTTTTCGACATGTTGTTTCAGATGTTGAAACGCTCAACACAACATGTTTCTTCATTAAATAGAACTTCAACTTGCTTTCTCCTTACAAGTTATAAATTATATTTAACCTATTGCTGCTATATTAGTTTTACCAAACATAAAGTCAATCCTAAATAATAGAGAACTAACAATCTCTCCCTTTGACTTATTTTGGATAAAACTAATTTGCACACCCTTTACATTACAGAAGCTTAAAAAGAAATAATACAATGGTATTTAACAATATAATCTAGCAACAACAATTTAGAAGTCTTCAGTAGTCACTATTTATGATATTTCAAACTTTACAAGTGACAGTCTTTCTCCCCCTTAAAAGTTGCTCTTCAGAGTTAACATTACATAACCACTTCCCCCCTTTTTAGTCATAATATGACAAAGGCTTGTTGAAGGAAAATTCACTATAGCACATGAAACATAACATCACAGACACCATCTTCACAAATAAGGAGAAAATTGAGGCTGTTATGTTGTTATACCCCAAAATTTGCCCTCCTATTTCTCTAGTCAATCCATATTTCCATACTAAAGAGTTCCTCAAGGGTTGACCAGATGAACTCTCTCCAAAGCAATCAACCCATAAACTAGGGTTTTGATTCTCTCAAGTCAAAGATGAGTTCTAATTCCTCAAGTGATCATCATACCTCCTCATATGTCTCAACGTATCATGATGTCAAGTTTCAAGCCTCACAACTCAAGTTTGCTCAGTCAATTGCTTAGATGGTTGAAAATCAATTGTATTGGACAAAAAGTCAATTGTGGTCAACATACAGTCAAACTTCATCAATTTTGGTCAACATCAAGATTTTGAAGTCATATTCATCATTTGATCAAGTGTTGATCACGATTCATCAATCATCATTTGATCAAGTGTTGATCATGATTCATCAAGAAAACTCAAGATTTGATAAAAAGTCAAAGTTTCTAAATTAGGGTTTTTGGACAAAAAGTCAACAGAACTTTGACCAAGCATAATTTTCACAGACTTTATAAAATTTTTTTTCTACAAAAGCCCATTTTGAAGAGAATTCAATTCTATACAACTTAATGTCTCACACGCTTTGGCCAAAAATGCTTCATTTGAGAGTTGTGGATTAAGACATTATATGTCTTTCTAAAAGTCAACAAAAATTCATCTTTTTGCAAAGAAGTGTACATGAACATGGAAGCTTCAATGAATATTAAAACAAAAAATAATGTTTAGGGGACATCTTGAGCTTTCTCAAAAGTCCAAGAACACTTTAAAATGTTGAAAATTGAGCAAGATACAAGTTGTGCAAGTTTGACATTTTTGAAGAACTGCATGAAGAAAAGTACTTAGCAAAATCAATTTTTTTTCCAAATGGGCTTAAGTTTTTGTGATTCAAGCTTATTCTTAAGATGGCCCATGACCTCTACACTCACTTGCACACCCTTCCCTTATTTATTCAATTTATTTTTGAATTAAATGGCTAAAATTCAATTTTAATTAAATAAAATACAAAAACAAAAGGAAAAGGTGTGTGGGCTTGATATTTGTATGACTTGAGGTCCAAGATAGCTCATCATAAGCTGTAAAAGACGCACAAGAAGCATTAAGGCAAGATTGAGCCAAATATGGAAGATTTTGATAAAATATTTCAATAAAATATTTTGCATTCAAGTTGATATATTTTCCACAAATGCTTGACCTAATTCTCATGCTCTATATATACTTCACAAGTTCAGAAGCCAAGGGGACGAATTCTTACACCCATAAAGCTAGGGTTTGTGCTTAAAAATTTGAAGCAAACTTGCACCTTCGAGTTCCAAATTCCAGCCAGTTTCAGGCACTTCCAGGCATCGATTCTTGCTCCTGAGGTATAATAGGGTAAGAATGGATCATTATCCATGGCCAAAACATTCTTAATCGACCCATGCATGAACTTAGTTTGGGTTATATTTTTGACATTCATGTTTTGATTTCTATCGTGTTTTTGCTTGAACTAACATTACTAATATATTCCCGAGGTTTATTAGAACAGGTCTGAGCCATCGTTACAAGCTTTTCATGGCTAAATCATTAATTGCCTTTGTTAGGGTATAAGTTTAGCAAAGCTCCGGATTCCACGATACAGGCAGTTTTAGGACGAACAAACACCACCATCGTGTTCGCAAGGATTGAATTAGGCGATCTGGGCTTTTGTTTTTCTTTGAATAATGCGTTTTTGCAGGTTTACAAGTTTGATGCACGATCAGAGAAGATGACCGGAGCTCTAGCTCTGGCGAAGACCACAGCGTTGAAGGTCTGACTCCCTGCGTGGCATCATTCTATTTTCTTATTGGGTGGGCATAGCGAAACTAGGGCCCACACACATTTGTTTTGAATATTCAAAATAAAACGTGGATAACACATATAATCATATGGACGTGTTTCCATAACAACTTGGACACGCAGCTCAGATGGCAAGGTTTGGTATTGGTAACCCTATGGTCCTGGGTTTGATCCTCCCAGGGACCATCTTTTCCAATTTGCATTCTTTTTTCCAATTTCTTTTATTTTTCTAATTTAATTTAATTTTCTTTCAAAATTAATTCAAACATTTTCAAAAATCACAAAAATATTCTAATTTCAAAATTAGGTTAATTAAATATTTAATTAATTGTTGACATAAAAATAATTTATTTTTCTCATGATTTAAATTATTTTTCATAATTAATTATTAATTAACTCAGAATTAAGTTTTATTAACTAAAATCGATTTCAAAAAATATCAAAAAATATTTTTCCTTTACAATTAGGGTTTAGATGTTATTTCTTATCCTTAGACATTTTTCTCCAATTTATTTACTTTATTTCGTATTTAAATTCTAGAAATCGATGTATAGGTCGCAAAGTTTATTTTTGTAATAGCGTAGATTTACTTTTCTCGCAATTTACTTTCCGCACCTCAATTATGTACTTGCCCCAAAGCCATGTAATAGCGTAGGATATTTACTTTCCTCGCTTTATTTTCCTGTGAATATTAAACTGCTTAGATGTATGCTAACTAGGATTTGTATGGCAAGATAAAATCAATCTTAGAACACCCTAATTCAAGACTAATAATATCTGAATTCAACACACTCTTTCACACATGCACCCCTTTATGGTATCCTTTCTTGTTGCCTTTCGAATACAATGATTATGTCCCTCGAACATAGGGGTACCATTAGGAAAGACGCTTACGAATAACATCATCATAGTCCATTCGATATAAAGATCATAGTCCCTCGATGACCCTCGATGTTGCCTACGAATATATGATCTCGTCCCTCAATTGTTGTCTACGAATAAGGGATGATCGTCCCTTCGAATTGCTAAGGGTATCCTTACATGCTGCCTTCAATGACCATACGATGACTCTACGATTGTCCCTTCATATCCAACAAATAAAGTTACCTACCAACTAATGGTATGGATAACCTTATTCTAAAGGAGAAGGAAAAATAACAAGAAACGGCCAATTTGAGTAGGTAAATAAGACTATATTGCTTGCTCCAATCAAACAAATACTTTTCACACTTCACACTGTTTTCAAAAACTATTTTCCAAACAAACACTTTGTATACATTCCAGCAAGAATCATTACAAAGTTAAAACATTTCCGAACACTTCGAATACATTCCAACGAGAATTATTACGAAGTCAAAGTGAAATGTCTTCAAAAATACTTTTCAAAACACACAGACACAAAAAGTAAGTTTTCAAAAGTGAGCTAAGCAATTAAGAGATCGTAGATAACTACGGATGAAAGAGGTGTTAATACCTTCCCTTTTCATAACTACCTCCCTTAATCATAATCTAACGAAGATTTTTTCATGTTCTTTTCACCTTCCCTTTATTGATAAAAGAAAAGTCGATGACGACTCTTGCTATCCGCAATATTTGCGATAAAACGCAAAACAAACAAGTCAGTTCTTCCACTGTGTTACAGATGCACATGAGAAAGAAGATATTAGATACTCCCCCTAAAATTGAGACCAATTCTACGACATAAATAGACACAACATCCTCTTTTAGAGCATAAGAGGAAACAAAAGACCAAAAACAAAAAAAAAAACTTGAACTATCCATCTACGAGCATAGAGAACCAGACCTCTATACTGGATAACTTAGAACACAAGACACAATTTGTGTTCATAACTTAAAACAAGTTGTGTAACACGGTGGAAGAACTAACTTATTTGTTTTGCGTTTTATCGCAAATGTTGCGGATATTAAGAGTCGCCACCGACTTTTCTTTTATCCAATAAAGAAAAGGTGAAAAGAACAGGAAAAACCTTTGTTAGATTTTGAGTAAAGGAGGTAATTATGAAAAGGGAAGGTATTAGCATCCTTTCCATTCGTAGTTATCTATGGGCTCTTAATTGCTTAGCTCACTTTTGAAAATTTGCTTTCTGTGTTTGTGTGATTTGAAAAGTATTTTGAAAAGTATTTCGCTTTGACTTTGTAATGATTCTTGTATCAGTCCTCAAGAATGTATACGAAGTGTTTGGAAATGTTTGTTTGGAAAATGTTTAACTTTGTAATGATTCTCGTCGGAATGTATACAAAGTGTTTGTTTGAAAGTATTTTTGAAGAGAGTGTGAGGTGCGAAAGTATTTTGATTTGGATTGAGCAAGCAATTTAGAGTCTTTATTACCTACTCAGAATGATCGTTCTTGTTATTTTCCTTCTCCTTTAGGAGATCTCTATCCATACCATTAGTTGGTAGGTATCCCTATCCGTTGGATGTGAAGGGACAATCGTAGGGTCATTGTATGGTCATTGAAGGCAACATGTAAGGATACCTTAGCAATTAGAATGGACGATCATCACTTATTCGTAGGCAACAACCGAGGGACGAGATCATATATTCGTAGGCAACATCGAGGGTCATCGAGGGACTATGATCTTTGTGGTGATTTTGAATCGAGGGACTTTTGCTAATGGCATCCATACGTTCGAGGGACATGACCATTTTATTCGTAAGGCAACAAGAGAGGATACCCTAAGGGTGCAAGTGTGATAGAGTGTATTGATTCAGATATTTTATCTTGATTATTTATGGTGATCTAACGTTGATTTTAAGATCTTGTCATACAATTCTATTAGCCATACATCTTAGCAGTTAATATATGTACAAAAAATAAAGGTGTGGAAAGTAAAAGTGCGGAAAAGTAAAGTCCTAAGCTATTACAGGGCTTTGGGGCAGTTACATAATAGAGGTGCAGAAAGTAAATGTCCTAGTTATCTATTACATCCCATGAGCAGGTACATAATGATAAAATGAATGTGCGCGGAAAATTGTACATCCTGGAAGCAGTTACAATATTACGCGTGAAACAAATAATCGGGATACAGAAATAAAGTCGGGAGAAGTTTGAAAAAAAAAGGCAGTGAAAAAGATTGAGGTTAATTAAGTCCTAATTAAGTTAACCTAGTTATTGTGTAAAAAATCGGGTGAATCGGGAACCCTAATTCTAATTGTTTTTAATTAATAAAAGAAATTTAATTTAAATTAAATTAATTAACCTAAATTAAACTAATTAAATTAATTAAGAAAAATAAAAATAAATTTAATTATTTACTAATCCTAATTATTTAACTAATTATTAACCTAATTAATCTAAATAATTAATTAATTGTTAATTAATTAGTTAATTAAGAAAATAAGAAAATAATAAGAAAAATAGTGGGAAAGTTGGAAAAGAGAGAAGAAGAATGGGTGGCGCCAGGGAAAGAACTCGGTTTCCTCAGGGTTTTCAAACCAACACGCTTCCATCTGAGCCACGGATCTTGGCTATTATGGAATTACAGCCATCAGATCATATATGTTCCTCGCATTTCCTTTTGATTTTTCAAACAAGTCAAACGTGGGCCTCCGGTTTGTTATGCTAGCCAAACAGAAACAGGAAAGAAGCCACGCATGCAGTCAAAGAATCAATGCCAGAGTCCCTCGTCGGAGCTAGGGCTCTGGTCGTCTTCTCTGATCGCTCCAAACCTAAAAACCTGCAAACTCAATCAATTAATGCAAACCAAAAGCCCAGATCGATTATTTTGATCCTTGCGAACACGATGGTAGTGTTATTTCATCCTAAAATAGCCTGTAACTATGGTTTCAAAACTCAACAACTCGCTTGCCCTAACAATGGTGTTTTTCAGTTTAGGCACCAAACCTTGCAAATGATGGATCAAACCTGTTATAATAAACTTCAGGAACACATTAGTGATATTAGTTTGAATTAAAGCACAATAGAATGAAAAATACGATTAACACAAAAAGTATGAAAACTGAGTTCATGCATGGATCGATTCAGAGTGCTTTGGCCATGGCTTTGGACTTATACTTACCATACAATACCTCAGGAACACGAATCAGTGCTTGGAATTGCTTGAGAATGGCTAGAATCTGAAACTCGATGGTGCAAGTTTGCTTGATATTTTTGAAACAAAACCCTAGTCTCTTGGCTGCAAGAATTCATCCTCTTGATGTCTGAATGTCTTGTGTATATATAAGGAAAGAGAATTAGGTCAAGACATATGAAGAAAATATATTGCATTGAATATAAAATATTTGATTTTCCAATCTTTCAAATTTGCATCAAAAGCTTCCAAATTTGATTCAATCATATGCCATGCATTTTTGCCAGCTTGCTTAGACTTCTTTGGACCTCAAGACACTCAAATAACAAGCCCAACACGCCATGCTTCTTGTTTTGCATTTTATTTTATTTAAAATTGAATTTTAATTAAATAATTCAAAAATAAATTAAATAAATGAGGGAAGGGTGTGTAAATGGACTTGGAGGTTATAGACTATCTTAGAAACAAGTTTAGACCATAAAAATTGAGGCCCATTTGCAAGATTTTTAAGTTTGGTCAATATTTTCTTCATGCATTTCTTCAAATTTCCCAAACTTGCACAAGTTGTATCTTGCTCAATTTTCAACATTTTGAATTGTTTTTGGACTTTTTAGAAAGCTCAAGATGTCCTCTAAACACTCCTTTTGGTTCCATCTTCATTGAAGCTTCCATGTGTTAGATGATGTGCTCGATCTAGAAGGGGGTTGAATAGATCGGGTTGTAAAAAATTGCGCGTTTAAAATATATTCACAAAAGTCTCCTGGATTTTCAATCGTCTAAACGATCCTCTATTGAAAATATCGGATATGCAAACCGTTGAGAGAAAGTGAGAAAAATTGTTTTGAATAAGCACTTCGATTACACTTTATTAATCGTCTTAGCTATCACCTTGAGTATCAAATACTTCCAATGCGAATAGTAAGAAACAAAGCTTAATCACAATAAACAATTTTTAAGTGAAATTTTTTATCAAACACCTTGTAAGAAAAGTTTACAATTATTTTATTAACTAATTTGTGTTGTCGATAATTGTCACGTAACGATCAAATGGAACGTTACCAATGTTTTAGTCAAACTTCGACACAACACCAATTTAGTTTATACAAGTTTGATAATTTGAAACCAACAAATATGATCAATCAAGTAATGAAAATAAATGGGAAAAAGAACACGAGAATTTTTTAAGGCAATTCCACCTTTCGTCCTCGCGTGGTGTACGTCTGCCCCCAACTCTAAAATTTAGAGTTGAGAAGTTTTTCATAAAATTTCAAATTGTAACAACTGAAGAAATAGTTCCCTTTTCACACAATTCAATTGATGTGATGAATCTATCTTCTGCACAATCCTTGGTTTGAGCCAAACCAAGCTTCGATCTCTTCGAGTACACCTCCGATTAGCAATACTTGAAATCTCTACCAATTTGTTGTAGAATTTCTTTCTCTTGGATGATATCAATCGAACAAGATCAAACCCTAACGATTCCGTCAAGATCCTCCGGTTGCCGTGACAAAATCAAGCAAACCCACTGCTCCTTGATGCTTCACTCGGCTGAATCTTGCAATGCGAAGATTAGTACCAAAAAACCCGCACCGATACAGATCTAAGAGGACAAAACCTTAACGATTTTATTCAAGATAGAGCCCACAAAACATGACCAAATCTGTAGCAATTCGTCAATTCGGACGTTATCAACAATTCTTGGATCTTGAAATCAACCACTTTGATTATTGGAGAAGTTGAATTTGAAGAAGGAACGTTGAAGATGAAGTGCTCTCTATGTGTATCTTTCACTCTATGCTTGTTCAAAAAACTCAAAAATTACAAACAAATACTATTTATAAGTGTTAGTGTGAAATAAAATAAAATAAGGCAAAGAAAAAGAAAAATAAAAGAAACATCACAAGAAGGATGCATCAACCGCTCCAAGAGGGAGGGTCGGCACGTAACTTCCAAAGCCAACGCGTTAGGATGACCATGTTAAATGCGTCGACGAAACCAGGGTAATGCATTGATGAAGCCTTTTTGATTTTAGCTTCCAGACTTCATTGGCTTATGCGTCAACTTAGGGGTCGGCGCGTAACATCCAGGTTGTTGCCCTTAAACGTGCGTCAATCAGAAGGTAGTGTGCATCGACGCATTGGATCCTTTTTCTGATTTCTTTGTTTTTCTTCTAACACCCAGCTTTGTAGCACACACATACACATTCTGGGGCTTTTGCTATCATTAAAACTTGAGCATGCATTTACACCATGTTCATGTACACTTCTTTGGAAAAAGATGATTTTTTATTGACTTTTAGAAAGACCTATAATGTCTTGATCCATAACTCTCAAATGAAGCATTTTTGGTCAAAGCTTGTGAGATACAAAGTTTTAGAGAATTGAGTTCTCTTCAAATTGAATTTTGGTGGAAAAATTTTGGGAAAAGTATGAGAAAGTTATGTTTGGTCAAGTTCTGTTGACTTTTTATCAAGAAATCCTAATTTAGAAACTTCAACTTTTGATCAAATCTTGAATTTTTTTGATGAATCATGATCAACCCTTGACCAAATGATGAATGTGACTTCAAAATCTTGATGTTGACAAAAAATGATGAAGTTTGACTATATGTTGACCATAATTGACTTTTTGTCCAATACAACTGATTTTTAACCATCTGAGCAACTAACTGAGCAAACTTGAGATATGAGGCTTGAAATTTGGCATGGTGATACCTTGAAACATATGAGGAGACATGATAATAAATTGAGGCATTAGAAGACATCTTTGACTTGAGATAATCAAAACCCTAGTTGTGGGGTTGATTGCTTAGGAGAGGGCTCTTCTGGTCAACCCTTGAGAAATTCTTGAGTATAGAGATGTGGATTGACTTGAGAAATAGGAGGGCAAATTTTGGGGTATAAAAAGTTGCAAAGAGTGACCTCGGACTTAACAACGTCTGAACACTACCCTTTTTCCCTATGTTTGCCACAAGTTGACAAACATAACCTTCACATACTCTAAACTTATCCATATCCGAACGAAGGACATGAGAGTAAAACAAACGAAGACACAACAAAAAGTGAAGGGAAGAAAAAGAAACAAAAAGACACTCTAAATAGTTGAGAAACTAAATTAACGTACCTAGATTGTAACAATTGTCTTGGTCAAGAGTCGTTATTTCAACAAAAACTACACCAGGTAGGTTTGTGCACCAGCTAAAATCAATGAATGCCTTTCATACAACCTGTTTATTCTAGAACTGACACTTTCCAAAACATGCACCAAGTTAGAACACGTGATACATGCCATCAGTACACGTCTTAGATGTACATGTCTTGAGATATGTCCTGACTTCTTATTCGATATTATTCTTCTGGCTTGAAAAGATTAGTCTTTAAAAGACTTTCCATATGATTAGAAGCAAAAGTACATTGTCTTTGCTGATCTCAATATCCCTTCACAATCATGCTAATTAATTCGTCCTTCTACACATTACATTTACTAGTAGTTGTTGATACTAGTAAAGTCTTCAAACCAAAATAATAGTCATGCATTGCTTGCGCATACTAATCTAAACAAACCCAGAATCTTCTTATTCTAAACCAAAGATAGAACTGCCACTTCTGAATGAGGTGATAGAATATCAAGATTCATAGTCCCAAGTCTCTTCCACAGACTATCATCAACATTACTACATAACCTATCAACTTTGGTTATGGAATCACAATTTAAGGGACCTATTTCCACCCATGCCTTTTAACAAAACTCCCCATTATCACAAAAGGATCTCACAAGATCTCATCTTCATAATAACCATACACCAGAAATAAACTCTTACTATATTTTGTAGTATATTGTTCAGCAGTCAGAATTGCATACACATATCAGACAAACACTTAGCTCCCGTTAAAGTATTTGTAATAAATACTCATGCAAAACTCTAATAAATACTTATTCGCCCGTCAAAGTATTTATTAGTTAGTCAGATGGGATTACCTACTCACACTAGGTAAAACTAACAACTTTCTTCTTCACACATGAGATACTTGCTGAATCTTCGACAAGACACCAATCATGGCAGCTAAAACATTCCAGGTTAGGTTATTGGCTCGACCTTAAATTCAATTCTGGAGAACACTCACTTTCATGGCTATAGAACTTGAGATGATGTTCTAAAATCTGATACGACATCATCCATTATTACTATAGTTCTGGGGTTAATATCCATAGTAACTCATACTCAACTCTTGTGGGGGGTAACACAAGAAAATATACCAACAACAACTGATCAATCTTCAGGATCAGGCTACCAACATATGAAGGGGATAACACGAGCCATATCTCAATAAACTTTTCTTCAGCCTGTCAAATTTTGATATGATGGATGCCATTGTCTGTAGCTACAGAGGAGATTCCCTCTACTAGGTTTCTGGAACAAACTTAACTGGGCATGACACAGAAATACACAGACTTTTCAATTAAATATGTTTCCCTGATTCTTTAAAGACCAATACCCTTCCAAAGAAATTAATAACATCAAGTCTGACATCACATTAAGGGCAGTTACAACAATACTTAGTAGCATCAAACATTGTGGTTGGATCACAGTACTCATTCTCAAACAGAATCTGTTCTATGGCCACAAACAAAATTCTATGAATATGGTTCCTTTGATCAAAAGGATCCTCCAGATACGAGCTCATTTCATATACATAAAGGGTTTGGTGGAGAAACCTTTATGAGTTATTTTAAAAACATGGAGCTCAACCTCTATACTCCCATAAGTCTTGGTCAGAAATAAATTGACACATAAAGTAGATAAGTTGTTAATCGTGTCCTGATCAACTTGCACACATTAGATGCCTCCTCTTCCAAATCAGGGGTAGGTTCCAAACATAAATGTTCAACACATTCTTGTTTAGCACCCAAAACATCTGTTCTTCAACTGGAAGCTACATACCTGCTGAAGTAATGTTCTAACATCCCATAGAACATCAGTTACATCTTCTTGGAGCATATTATCCTTGATAATCTTCAAGGTCTTAAAGACAATATGTAGATGTGCATGAGGATCATTGATCAATTGATTCTCATTAACTCTATTAACAAATGTCTTTATGAGTGGACTTGAGGAAGATCTCAAGTATCTTTGACACTTTTAATATAGTTAAAAAATAACTGCCAAACATTATGTTGAGAGAATAGTAACCCTAGAATTCTTCTTGCACTTTAAGGGTTACAACAAATGTCATGCAACGGAATATAACAATACTTCAACAAAATTTACACACAATGCTTACTCTCTAATTCAAGCATCAACATGGAAACTTAGGATTGAATATAAATCAACCTAACATACAGTAGATTCTCACCAAGCTATAGACTAGATATCACCATAACCAGAACATACATAAGCTTAAGAGTTACCTTATCAATATCTTCACTCTCGCATGAAGGTTTTGACAGTTTTGCTCTCTTGCTCAAAAATAGATGAATAGTAATCCTTAAAATAATTCAAGGTCTCCACTCCCGCATGAAGCCTTAGAATTTAAACTCCTCTTGTTCAGCTTCATCATCTTTTTTCATCAAGAAGGTACAACAAATATGGTCAGGTTGGTCTTCAATGCACACTAGTCTTCCACAAATAGGTTCATTTTCCACTTCAAGGGACCATACAATATGAACAGTTCTTGTTCAAAAAATTCTCCACTACAAACCTTCTACCTTGTACAAAACCAGAAAGTATCCTCCATAGGATCTCATCCAGAAACAGACAAGATGCTTGCTCTGATACCAATTGAAATTCTGGTGCAGCAGACTCAGATGTCACATAAAGATGTTGAGACATTTGATCTAACATTAATAAATAGACAAGGTAAAACAATAAAGGAAACATAAATAACACATAAGAAATGTTCACCCAGTTCGGAGAAACTCTCATACATCTGGGGGCATATTAAGTCAGAAATGAAGTCAATTATCAATAGTATTAATTCATAGCTAAACTTCTCCGTTTACAACCCCTCACTTAATCACTACCCAATAACCCTTCTACCTAGGTTCTCCCTAGATATGAAATATCTTCATCCCACTTCTAATCATCACGGTGATGTCTAGCAGTCATCATCTCAGCCATTGTATCAACAACTTGATTTCTAATAACTCTTCAACACCTGAAATGTAGAAGACACAATTCTATCACAAACTACCTAAGAATTAAAATCCCCTTGCTTTTAACTTAGGACACACCTTGGAGTTACTTCATAGCTTCCTCCAAGAACATAACTCAACTCATTACTTCACAACTTCTGAGTGAGAAAGACACTCCTTTTGCCTACAGGCTTCGAGGTAAACTTGGTGACCTTCCTACGACCCGATAGGTTCACTCTACCACCTCTCCTAGAGAGTGGTTATAGTCTTAGCCCTAAAAACTACATCATGATAAATCACGGTTGTTGCTGAACTTAGGTTACAAAGATTATATTTATAATCTGTTACCCAACTGGATTTGGGTCTTCAAATCATAACAACCTATTGCTAAAAATGCTCCATAATATTCTTCAAAATAGCTGTCTAAAACTGCTCCAAGATATTCTCCACAAATTTAGGACTTCAAGTAACAGCAATTAAGTTGTAACAAATATGCAAAAGAATCTCCTATAAAATCTTCCTTCAACATTTAGTTTCCTAAATGTTCTCCTTGATTTCATATTGAGTCTCTTTCAATATAGCGCCACATAGGATGCTTTTGTTAAAAACATAACAGAATACAATATGTTAGCTCAGGCGCGATGTCGTGACATCTTCTTCGACATGTTGTTCCAGATGCTGAAACACTTCAACGCAACATATTTCTTCATTAAATAAAACTTCAACTAATTTCTCCATACAAGTTATAAACCATATTTAACTTATAACTACTTTCTCCAGATATTAGTTTTACCAAACATAAAGTCAATCCTAAATAATAGAGAACTAACAAGTTTTATTTAGGGTTTTGTTCTTGATTTCTATATTTATAGAAATTATAAGGTTTATGAACAAAACCTAACAAAATATACCATATAAGAAAAATAAATGCTCTGGAAAATCCCAATATATCTTTTTTTCTCTGAATGACACCTCACCTTTTAAAGGGCATTTTGAACTTAATGTTATAAACAAAGAAGTGAATTTTTATTGTCGTTGTTTGTTTCGTGTTCATGTTTTAGGTGTCTTGCGACTTTTTTGTTAACTTTCTTCTGATCTATATTTTGATGTTTCTTTCGTTGTTTTGGTCTATGACATGTTTCCATCTATATTATTTTATATATTTTTCCATTTTTCGTTGTATGTTTCACAGTTACTTCTATGACAAATATTTTATATGTACTAGTTTTTTGAGTTATGGTGTTTATTAAATAGGTAATGTTTAGGTCTCTATGGTTTTATGGTTTTATAGATATTTACAACTATTTTGTATGTTTTATGTTTTAGTTCGAGTAAAGTAAATTTGTACAACCTTTTCCATTAAGAAGTTTTAGTTTTTAGTTGTTTTTGTAATTTATGGTTTGAGGTTTAACTACTTATTGTGTACCTTAATGACAATGATTTAGTTTTATTTTGTGTTCCTCAATGCTCAGGAAATTTATACTTTGCAATGGATTGTGTTGTGTTCTAGTAATTTATCACGGAGGCAGCACTTGATTTCACATGGGACTCTCGAAAGAAAGTTGTAGCGTATGCAAAGTATGCTACAAAGGTTTTAGAACAACACGATCTTACCACTTTTCACTTTGACAAAGTACCAAAAAATATATCTTGTGACGAATCCAACAAGGTCATTGATTTGATGAACATTCATTTTGATTGAACTCTCATCTTTATCCTTTTCATGTTAGTTATCTTTCTCCTCCTCGTGTTTCACCGATTCAGGTTTATCAATTCCTTCTTCGGTGTCATTGAGTATGTCTCTTGAAGGTAAACCTGCATTATGAAATGAAATACCTTCTCCAAGTATTCTCGGATACAACAAAAAAAGTAACTTATGTATCTTTTACCAATAAAACAAAACTTGTTGTTGCTTTCTAGATCCCATAATACATCATCTTGCCCTCATATCCAATAGAGTTAGAATATGTTCATATGCCTTGAGCCACCATAAATGAGAACTCATATTCTCTTTATAGAGTCATGACAATTTTCCTACAAAAACAACAAGATAGGTACCAAATTTTCATTAAGTTCTTGAGGGTTAGTGAAATAATTAATTGCATTTTGGCAATATAATCATAGTGAGAATTTAAATTTTCACCATCACTAAAATCACTATCGTATTACGTGCTCACATTTTGAGGACCTTGAACTTGACGCCCTAAGAGTTTTAGGCTTTTTTCTTCTTCTAAAGCTTTTTCTCATGCTTGTTCAACAAGTAAGTTCTTCGCTCATGTTCTTCAAACTTACCAAACAATGTAATGAGATCAAGTGTTATAAAATCATTAGCTTCCTTAATTGCGGTGACCTTCGATTGCTAATTCCTAACAAGACATCTCAAAATTTTGTTAGTTGCAATTGCATTGGAAATAGGCTTACCAAGTGCGTTCAAACAATTAATGAGATTTGATGGATTATTTTATCATCATTATTCCATAGTGCTTCTGGCTTAGTTGTGTTTTTGCCATAACTTGAAAATCGTAACTTTGATTTACGCACGATCGAAAGCGTTGGAAAGCTTATTCAATGCTCTATCTTTCAATGCCTAAATATCAATGATTAAATACTTACAAAAATGAGACAAAAATAATTAAACTAAATAATATTTACACGATAACACAATATGTACACTATAACGTAAACTATACCTAATATACACTAAAGTTGAAGTTTATTGACGAAAAACAAGTGAAATTAGCCGATGAGTGCTAACTATTCACACTCATATTCAAAACAATTTAGCACTCATCAATATGTTAAAGGGTCTATTGGCTACAAAATTATCTTTCCCTCAGCGGATACGAGCAAATAATACAATTTTCTCTGTTTTACTGATTCGAATTGGTGTTTAGTCGTATGACTAGTGAATGTATTGGAAGAGTTAGACAACAATGAGGGTGAGGCTGTCACACTCTTGGTTGATAATGTTTTAGCCATTACACATGGGAGAAGAAAACACATCGAAATGAAATCTCACTACTTGAGGGAACTTGTAAGTAAAGACAAGTTAAGATTGAGACATTGTAGAAGCGAAGATCAAATTGTTGATATGTTGAATAAGGAAGTCACAAATGATTTGTTCAAGAGGTTGAAGACGAACAAAAACATGAAATACTTGGAGCACTTGAATTAAGGTGGTGTGTTAGATGAAAATCCATAACTCAAGTGTTGTAACTGGTTAACACGGAGCATTAATCGTTTAAAGTTGAGAAATAAACACTTCTAAAAAACAAAAAAAAAATTATTTTATCAATCGTGGTAGTAATGAGTTAGTTAATTGATTCCAAATGTATTTTTATTTTTTGTTTTTGTGGTAACCAATTAAATCGTCAGTTACACATAAAAATTTAACTTTTTAGATTGCTTTGTAGATTGTTTTAGATCTCATCACTTTGTAACACTTTATAACAGTTCTATGTAATGTTTTGGAGACATCTCATTTCATTGTGATGATAATTTTGATTTTCACGATCAATTACTATTTTCTCTAATTATTTTCTCTCATTCTCTTTTTCCACGTACTCAATTATTCATCAAGTGATTACATATTCTAGACCTCACCAAAAGTTTAAAAGTTAAGTTATCTTTAACCGAAAAATTTATCGAGTCTATTTTTTTTGTCTCTTCTCATACAATTTGTGTTATCGCCAAAAACGATTGTAATTCCACAAGACTCTTGACTAAATGTAGGGACTCCCAGTCGATTCTAGTGTTTTCCATAACATGCAAGTTATTCAATCCCACGCGGCACCATTTGACAGTGACACGTGTTACTTACAAAAGCCAAGATCTCTCAACTTGCATGATCAAGCACAGCCACAACAATTTCTTCCAAAATCACAATGTTTCCTTCTACTTCTACCACCTCCCTTTATATTATATATACCCCTTCACCTCCACAATACAACTCACAACACAATCATAAAACAAACTCTTAAGCATCCTCTTTCGAAACTCTCTCTATAATACAGTTTTTAGCACAAAAAAATGGCACCGGAGATTGTTCAAACCTCAGTCAAACCAGTTATCAGTTTCACGAAACCGAAACGTGCATACGTAACGTTTCTCGCCGGTAACGGTGACTACGTGAAAGGCGTAATTGGTTTGGCGAAAGGTTTACGTAAAGTCAAAACGGCGTATCCGCTTGTTGTTGCCGTGCTTCCTGACGTACCGGAGGAGCACCGTGAGATGCTGGAATCTCAGGGATGTATCGTCCGTGAGATTCAACCGGTATACCCACCGGAAAATCAAACTCAGTTTGCAATGGCTTATTACGTCATCAATTACTCCAAACTCCGTATATGGGAGGTATACACTTATGTATTCTGTTATTTTGACACGTCATCACTTCTTTTATATTTAATTATTATTATAATTACACGTGAAATATTGAGTATGTTTTTTATTTACACGTGTCGTCACTTGAGATGTTTAGGGTTTGGAACCATGTCATGTTTATATTTGATCCGTCTCTGCATAATTATTAATTGAGTTACAATCTATCATTGTTATTAGCATAATTATTAATTGAGTTACAATCTATCATTGTTATTAGATTGTTTCTCTGCATAATTATTAACTGACATATCCTATCATTAAAGTTAGATGTCTCTTGACAGCTTGTTTTTATGTTACAGTTTGTGGAGTACAGCAAAATGATATATTTGGATGGAGACATACAAGTATATGAAAACATAGATCATCTTTTTGATTTACCAGACGGTTATTTCTACGCTGTGATGGATTGTTTCTGTGAAAAAACATGGAGTCATACACCACAGTACAAAGTAGGGTACTGTCAGCAGTGTCCGGAGAAGGTGCAATGGCCGAAAGAAATGGGTCAACCTCCTTCACTTTACTTCAATGCTGGCATGTTTCTGTTTGAGCCAAGTCTTGAGACCTATGATGATCTTTTGAAAACTTGTCAACTTACTGATCCTACTCCGTTTGCGGAACAAGATTTCTTGAACATGTATTTTAAGGATGTTTATAGGCCAATTCCTTTGGTTTATAATCTTGTTCTTGCTATGTTGTGGCGTCATCCTGAGAATGTTGACGCTCGGAAAGTTAAGGTTGTTCATTATTGTGCAGCGGTAAGTAATTCCGTTTAATTAACGAAATAATCTCATGTCTCTACATAATTATTGTTATTGTTACTCTACATCTGATGTCTATTTTAAATTTTCATGTTAATTGATTATAAATTCTTATGGTTTGTTGTTTCTGTTTAGGGTTCAAAGCCTTGGAGGTATACAGGGAAAGAAGAGAATATGCAGAGAGAAGATATAAAGATGTTGGTGGAGAAATGGTGGGATATATACAATGATTCTTCACTTGACTACAAGAAGAATTTGAGTGGAAATAATGAAACGCAAAAGAATGATATTGAAGAGCCATTTGTACAGGCTTTATCGGAGGTTGGTCGTGTTAGATACGTCACAGCACCATCAGCAGCTTAAACTGAGCTGTTTTTAGGAATAAGAATGTGGAAGTGCAACAGTGCAAGGCTTTGCTGTCAGTGCTAATAGAGTAGAATATAGATTTCTAGTTGTGTTTTTTTTTCTTGGTTTTTAATTTGGGAATTTATATAATTTGGTTTTGTACATATGGGGTCTGTATCTGGCTTGTATTTTCAAATATATATTGTTGTGCTTTTCTTTATGGTATTTTTTATTTAGTTTTCTCTTTTGTAATTGTAATATATATCAAATATACTTTTTGTCAAAGGTTTGTAACAACAACTCTTATTTAGAAGTTTAATCAATTTTCATTTTAATATATTAAAGTTCATACAAAATACATGATAAATGGACAACAAATTTATTTATATGGGCCAATCAATTTTTTTATATGACAAAGACAATCTCAGAAATGATAAATGGACAACAAATTTATTTATATGGGCCAATGAATTTTTTTATATGACAAAGACAATCTCAGAAAATGTTGGATAACTTGTAAATCAACTTATTTCATAAAAATACAATAGGTGTTATTTGTATGGTTTAGAAAATTTTAAATCAATTAACTAATAATAAAAAATGGTTAAGTGTGATACATAGCTCGCACTTACAAAATTTTCAAACGTTCACAAACCACAATTAAGAAAATTCAAAATTAACTAGCTAATCAAACTGTTAGTGACACTTTGCTAACACTTGCAAAATTTTCAAACTGTCACTAACAACAATTAAGAAAAAGTGTGACACTTTGCTCACATTTGCAAAACATTTGAACTGTCACTACTCACTAACGCCAATTAAGAAAATTCAAAATCAACTAACTAGCCAACAATACACTTTGCTCATTTTTTTTCTTTCATCTTTATTATTTTAACTAAAATTTATTACTACTATTTATAATTTATTTTAATTTAAAATAAAATAATTATATATTAAATATTTTTATATCAATTTAATTATCAATCAATTTATTAGAAACACTTTAATTAGTAAACTTTTTCAATATTAAATATTCATGATGAATAAGATTATTATTAATAGATTATAATTATAATAATAATAATAATAATAATAGTAATAAATTACGAATTTGAATAATATAAATAGAAAATAATTTTAGTTTTTCTCCACCTAAAAATATAAAAATAGAGATTACTCTTTTTATTTATAATTGTTTTAAAAAGTTTAAAATAATTATTTTAGATATAAGTTGAAATACTGTGTAAAAATACTTCGACACTGCACATTAGACTATTTCGATAAACCCTTGTTTCTGTCGAGTAACATGTTATTTCGATATAAGGGATTACAATCTCAACATACCACCTAATTCATTGTGTCTAAGTTATATATTCATCATAGATCTTAGTCTTCAGTTCGACGTGAACACCTTTCGTCATGATGTTCGCAATCTAATTCTCAAATTCTATAGTGTTCATTTTCCCTTATGCTACCTGTTCTCAAAGATAACATAACCTTATTTCAATGTGCTTTTTTCTGTTATGTGCTATCAGATTCTTCGTTAGGTTAACAACTGACATTTTATCGATCTTTATGGTAATTGCTCCATGATCATTCCTTATAATTTCTTCGGCCTGGTTCACCATCCATATTTGACATGCACAAAAAGAAGCAGTTATGTATTCAGCTTCACACGACGATATTGTCACTGCTGATTCTTTTCTCGAACTCCAAGCAACTGTGCACCACCTAGCATAAACGCATAAGCAGCTGTGGATTTTTGATCCTCAACATCACTACACCAACATAAGTCGGTGTATCCCATTGACTTGCATTCTTTTCCTTTATCAGTTGCAGGAAACAAAATGGCATAGTCGAGAGTTCCTTTTAGATTTCTTAGTATCCTCTTCGTCGGTGCTAGATATGATACATTGGACTTTTATATGAATTTACTCACTATACCTACATCGTATGCTACGTAAGACCTTGTGCGATAGAGGTACCTCAATGATCCAATAAGTCTTTTGTATTGGATTGGACCGATATCATCTTTGTGACACCCCGATTTAATTCAGAAATTAAATAAATAGGAATTTAATTATTTAATTAATTAAAGACTTGATTATTTATATTTTCGGAATTAATGGGATTAATTAAAGAAAAGAAGAGATGGAGGTGTGAGGTGTAATTAGGGGTGTGAGGAGTAAATTACACTACTCTTACTAATTACCATTTATTTATATTTTATTGGAATAAATAAAGGAAATATTAAAAGGAATATAAAAAAGAAAATAAGGAAAAAGAGGAGTCTTTTTGGAGAAACCGCTTCACGAGATTGGAGAGAAGAGGAAAGAGAGAAAAGCCGAGAGGAAATCAAGAATCATCGCGAGGTAAGGGTGATTCGTTCGGTTAATATGCTTTATGGGTTTTGGGAATCAACCGGGTAGTCGGTATGTTAGGAAATTGATTATAGGTTTATAGAATGAAACCCTTATTTTGTGTCGGTGTTTGGAATTAGGATCATCTAGTGTGTTGAATGAATAATAAGGATGAATAAACCATGTTGTTTGATGTTAAAATGGTGTGAAATGATCATGATTTGGTGTTCCTAATGTCCCAATTCGTACTTGAAAGTTTGGAGATGATCATGGGTGCAAAATGCTGTCAAAAGTAGTAGAAAATGCTGTCATAGGTCTTGGGAACCGGTTCACTGTGGGGAGGAACCGAGTTCAGTTAAGATTGCAAAAGAGATTTTTACACTCGGAACCGGTTCTGTATAGGTAGGAACCGGTTCCCATACAAAACCGAAGCAGTATTTTCTAAAATTTCTAAAACTTTGAAAATTCATATTTTCTAAACCGTAACTCGATTCGAGTGCCGTTTTGCGTTATTTAAATTTAAAATACTACCTTTTGAAAAGAGAAAACATTATTTTGCTAAAATTATTTTAAAATAGTCGAGCTCCGATTTTTGAAAAGAGTGACTAGTTAGGGATAATGGAGAACTATTACCATTGGCCTGAGTTATCGGATGAGTACTAATGCTTACAATGTTATGTTGATTATTCATTATGATTGAATGCGATACATTGGTGATTGGCAATAAGTGAATTATGTTGAGATCGTAATCTATGAATTGGTTTAGATTGTTTGACAATTTGAATGGAGATTGACGTTCATGTGATGTTTCTTTCCCTTGTGGTTATTCGTGATTGTATTGGTATCATGTGTTATTGTTATTATGTACTGGTGATAGTCTTACTGATTGAAGAGTAAGCGTTTGGCATGTTTATGCTTTGTGATAATTTAATTTATGATTATGTTGTTATCATGTGGTAGATTGGTATTGGTATTTATGTGGAATTATGTTGTTATCATATTCCGTTGAATTGATGTGCATGCTTTTATGATGCATGCATGAGCATTTGTTAAATTGGTTCATTCCCATTGTGCGGAGGTGAACCGATGAGCCAATAGACTTACCCGGTAGTGAGGCTAGATTCTTGACCCGGTGGTTATGGGCGAATCGTGATTGGACTCGATGTTCGGCGAATCATGGATATACACCTTTCCACATGTAAACGGAGCGGTGGGTGAACTCGGTTCACGTTTGGTACCACATGCATAGAGTCTGATTGCATATGGGATTGTAACATGCTAGGATGGTTTCAGTGTTGCAATTTCCATTGTTTGTTATATACATGTTCATTGTGTGAGTGAATTGATTATGATTTGTGCTTGGTTAATGGATTAATGTATCTGCTTATTCATTGTATTCTAAAACGTATAATGCATGTTATATTGAATTGAGATCTCACCCTTACTTTAACAATTTCATATCCGAAGTGATTAGTTGCTTGGAGTTGGTGAGGATAGCTCTAGAGTCGAGTTTAGTTAATCTAGTCCGCGTCGTTGTCGTGCTCTGGTAGATGTAACACTGGGGAAACGGTTGCTTGAATCCTTTAATGGATATTTTGAATAACTTTGAATTATGTTGACTTATTATCCTGGAATAATTGTTGAGTGATGTATTCAGGATTTTGGTTATGTTTTCATTTCCGCTGATAAACATGACGTTGAGTATGATTTATTAATGATTTATTCCTCAGTGAAGGCATGACACATGTTTGGAAAATTTTTATGATTTAAATTGTGATGCCTCTTAATTGTGATTGAAACTCTGATATTAATTCTATAAAACGCGGGTAAATAGAAGGGGGTGTTACAATCTTCATTTGGGTCTTTCGACAATTGTAGTCTTGGTTCAGCAGGTGTCGAAGTCGAGTTACATTCTTCCATCTCAAATCTCTTGAAGATTTCACTTACATATCTTCTTTGATGCATATCAATCTTCTACTACTCTTGTAGAATTTGATGCCAAAGAAATGTGAAATGTTGCCCAGATCATCCATTTGGATCCCTTGCTCAAATCACTTTTGAAGTCTTCGATCTCTTTCTTGCAACTACCTGGTATTAACAAGTCATCGACACAGAGACAATATAATCAATTCACACTTGCTTCTTCTTACATATACTTCATGCTCATTTGTGCAATTTACAAATTTCTTCTCCATTAAAAAATATATATCTTCTTATTCTAAGCTCTTGGAGCTTGTTTAAGTCCATACAGGGCTTCATGCAGTCTGTACATCTTTCTTTCTTTGCCATACTTCAAAAATTCAATTGATTGTGCAACATATACTTCTTCATTTAAGGGGCCATTTAGGAATGCACATTTCACATACGCCTGACATAAGTTTCGATTGTTCATTTATGCTACACCAACAACTAACTTCATTATTTCGATTCTGGCAACATATGTAAAAAATTCATCGAAGTTGATTCCTTCTTTCTGAAGAAATCCTTTTGTCATAAGTCTAGTGTAACGCCCGAAAATTCATTTAATTATTTAAATGAATTATTAAGGATTTATTTATTGGAATTTAGTCGAAGTTGAATTTATCAGTATTTTTATAAGAATCATTATTGGATTAATAACACGGTGGGAGAACTCACTTGTTTGTTTTGCATTTTATCGCAAATGTGGTGGATAGCAAGAATCGCCACCGACTTTTCTTTTATCCAATTAAGGGAAGGCGAAAAGAACAGTAAAAGACCTTCGTTAGATTCTGAGTACGGGAGGCAGTTATGAAAAGGGAAGGTGTTAGCACCTTTTCCATCCGTAGTTATCTACGGGCTCTTAATTGCTTTAGCTCACTTTACAAATTGCTTTTTGTATGTGCGTGTTTGAAAAGATGTTTCTGAAAAGGAATTTCGCTTTGACTTTGTAATGATTCACGCTGAAATGTATACAAAGTGTTTGCAAATGTTTTTCTTTGGAAAAGACTTTGTAATGATTCACGGTGGAATGTATACAAAGTGTTTCGAAAAGATTTTGAAAAAAAAAGTGTGAGGTGTAAAGAGCATTTTGATTGAGCAAGCAAAAGAGACTTATTTTACCCACTCAGAACGATGGATCGTTAAGTTATTTTGCTTTCCTTTAGAATAGCTCTATCCATACCATTAGTTGGTAGGTAACTCTATCCGTTGGATGTAAAAGGGACATTCGAAGGGACATAGGATGGTCATAGAAGGCAACTTGTAGGGATATCTTAGCATGTTCGTAGGACGATCATCACTTTTCATAGGCAACAATCGAGGGATGAGATCATGTATTCGTAGGCAACATCGAGGGTCATCGAGGGAATATGATCTTTAATTCGAAGGGACTATGATGATATGTTTGTAAGCGTCTTAGCTAAGATATCTCCACGTTCGAGGGACATGACCATGTATTTGAAAGGCAACAAGAGAGGATACCCTAAGGTGAGTGCATGTGTGAAAAGTGGGTTGTGTTCAGATATTTATCTTGTGATTAGTGATCTAGATTGATTAAGTTAATCTTGCCATACACGCCTAATTACTAGCAGTTAATATGTGCGGAAAGTAAATTGCGGAAATGTAAAGGTCCTACGTTATTACATGGATTTGGGGCAGATACATAATATAGGAGTGCAGAAAGTAAAGGCATAAATGTAAAGTGCAAAAAGTAAATCCTACGCTATTACATGATAAAGAATTTGCAACCTATATAACCTTTCTAGAATTTAAATGAGGAATAATAAATAAACAATTAGAATAATGAGAAAATGTTAGTGAAAAATGTTCTGGAAATTAGTAGAAAAAGGGTTTTAGGTTAGCAATCCTAATTACTAGAAATGAAATTATCTTTTTTTTGGAGTTTTTTGTGATTGATTTTAATGAAAGAAAAACCTAATTATGATTAATTAGTATTAAAAAAATGATTTAAGTGAAAAGAAAAATGTTTTTGTGTGAAAAATTAAATAAAGGTTTTTGGAACCTAAATCTTAAAGTTAGACATTTTTTAGAGTTTTTTAGAAAATAGTTTAAAAGATAATTGAAAAGAAAATAAATTAGTTAGTAGGAAAAAAAAGAATTCCGTCAGAACTTCTGACTAAGCTCGTCTAAGAACTTCTGACGGAAGTTCCCTCCAGAACTTCTGGAAACCTGTTTTCCTTCCTTCTGGAGGCTGGCACGAAAGTTCCTTCCTTCTGGAGGTTGGCACGAAAGTTTCTTCCAGAGCTTCTGGAAACCTGTTTTCCAGAGCTTCTGGGGGCTTGGATGGAAGTTCCCTCCAGAGCTTCTGGAAACCTGTTTTCCAGAGCTTCTGGAGGCTATGTGTGCTACCTGCATATATTAGAAGTATGTTAGAAAAAAACAAAGGGCTAATTTTTATTAAATAATTATTAGTCTTAGGATAATTTTTATTTGATAATTTTTAATTAAATCATTAGTTGATTTTTATCAAATAAAAAAGATCTATTATAATAATTATTTAAGGATTTAGACGTGTATTGTGTGCTAATTATTTTACTCGCTTCTTGTATGCTTGTCTGAATTATTCACAATTGTACACTTCACACACTTAACATAGACAACTCAATTTCTTTCAATTTGGCTCACATGCCAAAAGAGTCTCATAGTTGAGAATGGGCATGGACGTTCTCACAAGGTTAATCAAAGCCCTAGTTTGCTTTGATTAGCCATAATCCGAATAAACTGTTGGTCTATGTACCAATTTTCCATGCACAAGAGTTTCATAGTTGGGGATAGGAGCTCCTATCATCACGAGATTAATTAAGTCCATATACTTGACTAATCATGACCCAACTTCATCTCTCTTGGTCCATATGTCGACCCTCTTAAAACACTTTCAAATCAAATTAATCCGATTGAATTTGTTTTCAAAAAATGAATTTCATAAAAAAAAAACTTGGATGAGGTTTGCTTAAATTGTTAGATGATAGCCTAGTGGTTTAAACAAAATTGAAGTCTTTAGATTGTTGGATGATATCCCAATAAGCTAAAAACTTCTATCCGCGTCAAAAAAATAATGTAGTGACATTCGGTTAAATTGTTGGATGATAGCCCGACGGTTTAATCAAATTCAAAGTATTTAGGTTGTTGGATGATAGCTCAATGAGCTAAACACTTTTATACACACACTTAACAAAGTAGACATGAGAAAGCCAAAATGATTCATGAGAAGATGAAGGCTTCACAAAGTAAACATAAGAAGTATCATGATAAGCGAAGGAAAGATCTTGAGTTCCAAAATGGTGACCATGTTTTTTAAGAGTCACTCCTTTGACCAGAGTTAGACGAGCCCTGGAGTCTAAAAGCTTACTCCTCGCTTTATTGGACCTTATTAGATCACGCACAAGTTGGAGTTGTTGCTTACTGTGTGGCTTTACCCTATTGCTTTCGAACCTGTACGATGTTTTCCATGTGTCGCGACTTTAAAAGTATATTCATGATCCATCGCACGTAATCCAAATGGATGATGTGCAACTTCGAGATAATCTCACTGTTGAGGTATTTCCTATTCGGGTTGCGGATCGAGAGGTGAAACAACTACGTGGTAAGGAGATTATTCTTGTGAAAGTTGTTTGGGGAGGACTTGCAAGAGAAAGCATGACCTGGGAGCAGAGTTGTTAATAGCAGGCATAGTGGAGCGGTGGCATACCGCGCGCACATGGGTGTGGTGGCGGAGATGAGGTCGCGGGCGTTTTCGCTGCTATACCAGGACGCGTGTCGAGAGAGAATCGGAAGTCGAAAAGATCGAGAGAGAATCGAAAGACGGAAGACGAAGAGCTTGTTGAAGATGAAGATGAAGTAGAAACAACTTTCTTTTTCCTTCGTCTTTTTTTTCTTTCTTCTTATAACTTACAGTGTATTTTTTTATATTTTATATTAAGGATGAAAAATGGTACTAAAATAAATGTATTTTATATTTTATAATAATAATGTTAATAAAGTTTCTTAATAGCTGTATACATTATATATATATATATATATATATATATATATATATATTTAAAAAATACAAAAGAAATTTTTTTAAATATACATATTTGAAATTATCTTTTTTTGTTTGTAAAAAATAGAATAATTGTGAATAAGCATCTGAACCTGTTAATGATTTTTAATTGAGTTTTTGATTATTTATTAAGAGGAAATATATATATATATATATATATATATATATATATATATATATATATATATATATATATATATATATATATATATATATATATATATATATATATATATATATATATATATATATATATATATATATATATATATAATATTGGATATTTTAGAATTTCAGAGATTTTTTCTACGCCTTAAAAGTATAATAAAAATTCCTCTTAATAAATAATCAAAAACTCAATTAAAAATCATTAACAGGTTCGGATGCTTATTCACAATTATTTCTTGTTTAGAAAGTTTAAATAATCCAGGGACCTTCCATTAATTAAACATTTTACAGATATATAATAAAGCCTCGTGAATAACAAAGGAAGGAAAATCCTAATGTTTGTAAAGAAAATTTATAAAAAAGAAAAAATTTCATAAAAATTTTAAATTACAATTTAATTTGAATAATTATTTTTAAATTGTTATTTTAAATATTTCATCTTTTTGTTAAAGTTTTTTTTGGATATTAAAATTTCAAAAAATTTTATTTAATTTTAAAGCTATTACAAATAAGTTTTTCATAAAAATCACTTTTAAAATCAAACTTTTTGAAAAAATTGTAATTTTGACTATATTTATGATAAAAGAAACATTTTTGGATATTAAAATTTCAAAAAAATTATTTAATTTTGAAGCTATTTTAAATAAATTTTCATAAAAATTATTTTTAAAATCAAACTTTTTAAAAAAATTATAATTTTGACTATGTTTATGTTTTAAGAAATCAAAGATAGTGTTTCAATTAAAAAAAAAACAAATCAATATAAAAAAAACTTCTAATAATTTAAAAAACAGTTTTGTAAAATCAATTTTCAAAAATTAAAATAAAAATTCTATTTTTTAATGCGAAAACAAACAGGCCCTAACTACATTAGATAAGCAAACGAACTGTTTACTTTTCCATATGGCAGACGATTAATTTGTTTGTAGAAATAGTAGTCACTAAACATGGAGTATTACTCCACAATTTGATTCTGAAAATACACATTGAAGAACAAAAGCAGCAAACATAATCATCATGGCTGGATTTCGCATAAAAAAACCATATTGACATTGCTCTGCTGAATAATATATTGTGTATGTAAAAGCTTTCAGTGATTTAATTGTGAAACAAAGACTTTAGGTTGTACATACATGGAAAAAAAAAATTGCAAATGTATTAAACCTAGGTAAGTTTGTTCTTTTTAAAAGACAAATGAAACAAACAATACATGCAAGTGCGGGTAAAATTCTAAACAGGGTAACCACATTGAAACATCTGAAATCATAAACTCTAAACTCATCTGAACTTCATGCAGAGGCCATGACTAACAATATCTATGCCTGCAACACAAATAATAATAAAATTAGTTAAAGTCTACATCAGAAACCTGTCAACCTGTAATTAAAATTGCGGAGTCATGAAAAATAATTTTCTGTATTAACCTTGTTTGCAATGTTGTTTGAGAGCCAATCAAGTCCTTCATAGAGTCCTTCGCCAGAGGTAGCACATGTGCTCTGGATATACCTGTAAGAATAGATCATATATAGATGTCAACGGATAGGGTAAAAACAGGGAGAGAGGAGATTAAGGAGACAAGCAAACAATAGTTGATAGCATTCAGATTACCAGTGACGCTGACGAAGTGAATGAAGTCCAAGCTTATCGGTTATTTCAGCAGCATTCATAGCATTTGGAAGATCTTGTTTGTTAGCAAAAACTAGAAGCACTGCATCTCTCAACTCATCCTGAGAATGTTATAACCATGCAAAATAAATCAGAAACTCAAGCTATAAGAAATAAGTCTTAGTTTCTTTAATGAGCCAATTTCTCATATTCATTCATTGAGGATATATTAACTACCTCATTTAACATCCTGTGCAGCTCATCCCTAGCTTCCACAACACGATCTCGGTCATTGCTATCAACCACAAAAATAAGCCCTTGCGTATTTTGGAAGTAATGTCTCCACAGAGGACGAATCTAGTGAGAAAAGCATGTCAATAGTCACTAAGGTTTTTAAATAATTCAGATAAATAAAAAGAACTAGACGTCAAAAGTAAGGTAATTTAAGCCGAGAATTATAGCCAACCCATGTTAGCAATAGGCTGAGACTAGCTACAGTATTGAACCCAGGCAATATTCATTAACAGAAGAGAAGAAGATGCCTATGTGAAAGTTTTCTTCAGGATTAAATTTTGACATGCATTAAGTGTAAGGATTAAAACTTACCCAGTTTTAGCAAATCATGTGAGGACACTAGTATTAATAACTGACAAACACATAATTCAAAATCAAAACAAAAACCCTGTTGAACATGATAATCACTACAGTAGATCAAAACTAAGCACTATCGTTATCAAATCGATAAATGTACAAAGGGAGTTACGACTAAAAATACTGCATTTGGGAGGTGCAGACCCTCAAATATTGCAGAACTTTAAGGAATACTTGACCTTTTTGAAGACCCTCAAATGAAACAGATAGCAAGCAAGCCCTTAAGAACCAAGACAGTTCTCTAAATGTGAGATACTAGTGAAATGAGAAATAGGATGGTGATCCAGTGGGTACAACAATGTCCGTGAGTAATGCAATTGCAAGGGGTATCCAAAATTGGCCCAAGAAACAAGTCAAAAGGCCTATTAGTTGGGAGTACATCAACTAGATGATTTCTAGAGAGCTCTGGTCTACTCTTCCTGCATTGCTCAGTGAGTGAATAGGCTAGTGTCAATTATATAGTTGTTTTCCGTTATATAGTTAACAATGGATTGTGGTAGAAGTGTAGAACTCAACTGCATAAAACATCTTCTGTTTTTTGTCGCTATTGGCCTAGTGACCAACACATAATCAAACAAACACAAAAGTGGAGGGGAAATATGGTGACCCGAGTTTGAATTTGAATCCGGGATTTCATATAAAATGAGGACTATTATTTTCTTGTTACGACTATTTCTATAACTTCCTTCTCTTATCCCTATAATCCTTAACTTGTCATTTTATTTCATCCCTAACAGTGAAACCCATCAATCAAAACAAAGTACCCATACCAATGATCCTATCATAAAATCAAGGAAACATTGGTATTTCCTTCTGACACCGAGACATAGGTTATATACCAAACAACAACAACAACAACAACCAAACCTGATCTCACTAAATGGAATCGGTTACATGGATCAACTTTCATCATAATGTTCTATTCAGGAACAAACTATACACCAAAACACACTCATTATATATAAAAATACCTTGTCCTGGCCTCCAACATCCCAGACAGTAAAACTGATGTTCTTATATTCAACAGTTTCAACATTGAACCCTGCACAATACCATGTAAATTATCAAAATTTGCATAAATTTCAATCCCTTTACAAAAGATATTGAAAAGAACAACATTAACATTATCTAAAAATAAAAATAAAAACTTACCGATGGTGGGAATGGTGGTGACAATTTCTCCAAGTTTAAGCTTGTAGAGAATGGTGGTCTTACCAGCCGCATCGAGACCCACCATAAGTATCCTCATCTCCTTCTTCGCAAACAACCGGCTAAAAAGCTTCGTGAATGACAACCCCATTTTCAACTACCTGAATCAATTTCAGACACAAACATTCATCAATTTTACCCTAATTTCAAAGCAAGAAAATCGAAATCGAAATCACAACAGCAACGGATCGAGATCGAATCGGAAACTGTGATTCAGATCGGAGAAATCAGAACGAAGGAACATGGAAAATGAAAAGATCTGCATAGAGATTTCAATTTGGGGAAATTGGGAAATGACGAAGAAGGAAAATGGAGAAGAACTTGCCTTTGAGATTTGAGAGAAAGATATTTTTGTTGTGAAATGAAGACGAGATCTCTTTTTCTTTCCTACGACTCGTTTGTTTCGGTGTTTGCAAAATAGAATATTGAAGATTTATATATAATATATATACCATGTTTGTTTGAATCACAATTTTTATCTTTGAAAAAAAATGTAAAAATAAGAATTTTCATTTAAAAAAAACAAATTAGCACTACAATCATATTTCTCCCCCCTTATTATAAAAAATATATTATTATTTGATTTGATTATATATAGTACATAGTTTAAGAGTTTAAAGATAATGCATAAATTAAAAATATATATATTTTTTATTTTAAATAAAATTAAATAGAATGTTAAGAGCTATAATATTTTCATAATTTTTTTGTTAAATAGAAGATATAAAATTTCAAATATTTTGAAATGGAAGTGATATTTCATCCTTAATTCATAATCCTATCTATGATCTAACACCTATATTGAGGAAGATCTAAAATTAATTTTGTTAAGTGTGACCTTTTAAAGAAATTAAATTTATAAAATATCATTTGTAATCACGTCTCATAGTTTTATATGTAGTCATTTGAATTTCCATATTTAATGTTATTTATACTAACATAAATAAAAAGAATATAATTTGTGTTTATCAATGTAAACGTTCAGGGTTTTATATCAATTTTATGTAGTGTAATTATTTTTATTAAAACAAATAAAAGAATGCGTGTATTGTTTGTGTTTATTAATATGAGTATTTGAGATCTTTTGTCTATGTCCAAATCTTGACAATGATATATGCATTAAACACCTGAGAATCAACCCATCTATGATGTGTTGTACCAGGGGTCGACAATGAGCATCAAATTTTGATAATCCCACTTATGGATTTTCACGTCAGGTTATAGATGCAAGGAATCAAGCTTATGTAGTTTCGTTAATGGATTGCCACAACTGGATGTTGATGTAATATATCGAGCTTATATGTGTTCTTTGATGTAATTTGAATTTGAATATTAATATAAGGTAATGAGCTTATGTACTCGACTTTAAGATAAAAATGTATGGTGTGCACATATTAATTATTTTATAATTGAAAGAAAATGGTCGCGAATCTCCAAGAATAAAAAAAAATCCTTTTTGAAAAAAATCCAAGTCTAAAAAAGAGTACGCCGCCCCATTGCATGAATTTAATTGAAATCAAATTTTAAACATGTATTGGACTGGCCCAACATCTGATCCACTGCTATTTAGGTCCAATTCAATGGGCATAAGGACCCGAAGGTCCATCTGTCCATAACTGCTAGCGAAGTTCTCACGTGCGTGTTAGGGTCACGTGGCCAACGGTTACTTAACCGTCGTCATGCCCTCCGAGAATAACGGATCAACCTTCCCTTGCATCTCAGAGCGGCAAATCAGGGAGGAGCCCACGTACTACACTCCTTACACATGTAGCCCTGACAGTTCTCTTAGTGGGCTTGGTTAAACAACCCACTAACTAGACCTTGGCCCAACGTTGGGGCTTATAAATACTCTCTCATTCGAGAGAGTCAGGTATTCTATTCTATTCATTCTATTTACTTGCTCTCTCCTCTTACCCTTTCTTACTTTGACATCGGAGTGTCTTGCAGGTACCTCCCATCTTTCTCCAACCGCAATAGCTTGGGCCATCGACGATCCTTCTGATCAGCTACGATCAGTGGCGCCGTCTGTGGGAACTCTTGTTTCCCCATCTTTTTCATTATAAGGACCAAAACACAAACTCTTCTCTGTCGTCATGGTCGACCAAGCTGGTAACGCTAACGAGAATACTCTCTTCGCCGACCTGGCCAATGCCAACAACAACAACATCCCCCGATCCTGTGGACGGCGATAGCCTCCTCCTCGCCGCCTCTCACGGCGACGCACACCGTCAACCCCCCGCCGCTTTTCAAGAAACTCAACTGCCCGCCAACGCGGATCCTAGCGATGTGTATGTTTTCATATGTTGTTGTTGTTTTATGCGAAGTTGCAGAATAATTCAGTGACGATGTTTACCTCTATTTATTGGTAATAATAGTGATATAGGCGTATGCCTCGTGAAGTGAATTTACGTTGTTGTTGAATGTTGTTAGCATCACATTTCATTTGCATTTGTGAAGGCTTGTATTGGCGGAATTGTGAAGAGGGCTTATGCTGTAACACCCCTACTAAAATACCCCGAATAATATTAATTATATCAACGATTTAAGTCATATTTCATCAGAGTTAACACGGAACAGGGATGCCACAATTATTAAATAAAATAAAACCTCCAAATAAGAGCCATGCTACGAGGATCATTACTCAAAATAATTCAATTAAATTAAGACCATGTCTTACACAGCGAAAAAATATCATAACCAAAACGGAATAAACCAATCATTATTATTCCCAACAAAATTTAAAGAAACAACTGAACAATATCTAATTCCTCAACTAACGTTCCCAGTGTTACAATCTAATCGAGCATGACACCGACACGACTTAAATGACAAGCTCTAAAGCCATCCTCATCGATTCTGAGTGCTAACTTTAATGAAATTGTAAAGTAAGGGTGAGACTTCTCATAATTAAAACACATTATAAGCTTTTCAATCAATAATATATCACAAGCATATTATTTCACCCATTTCATCATAAATTGATTTTAACACTCGGACACAATCATACAAGTCATTATGTATAATCAATAACCAACCAAAGGATTGTAACACGGAAGACATCCTAACATGTTACAATCTCATGCAAACACAAATGCGACTCAATGTGGTACCAAAACGTGAACCGAGTTCACCCACCGCCCGCTTACATGTGGAAAGGTAAATCCATGATTCGCCCGAACACCGAGTCAAGAATCCAATCCATGATTCGCCCATAACCACCGGGTCAAGAATCTAGCCTCACTACCTCGAACCGTAAGTCTATTGGCTCGCCGCACAATGGGAATGAACTAATTTAACAAATGCTCATGCATGCATCATAAAAGCATGCAACATCAATTCAACGGAATATGATAACAACATAATTCCACATAAATGTCAATATCAATCTATCACATGATAACAACATAATCATGAATTAAATTATCACAAAGCATAAACATGCAAACGCTTACTCTTCAATCGGTAAGACTATCACGATATATAATAACAATAACACAACTAAGATCAATAACTATCGGATATACAACACCAACAAAACACATGGTATCAATACAATCATGAACACACCGATTATCATAAACCGAATCAAAACCAAAACATGATATCTCAACGATCATGCACACCATCATTAGCAACATAAACATGCTTTTCATTCACGAAATACGAATACATCCATTCCTCACAGTTTCACATACACACCCATGTGCATCAACCAATAATCACTTACTTCGAAATTGACTCATTTTCAAAATAATTTCAAGTTTTAGAAAATCTTTTCATTTTATAAAATAGAGCATTAAATTTAAGAAATAACGTCCAAAACGGCGCTCAAAACGGACTTACGGTTTGAAAGTTATGAATTTTCAAAGTTTGATATTTTTCAAAAAGTTGCTGCAGAACCCGGTTCCCGCCTATGTACAACCCGTTCCCGAGTTCAAAATTCACATTTAAAAATGGGAACCGGTTCCGACACATCAGAACCGGTTCTGAGTGTATTTTTTTCATAATTTTCAGGAACCGGTTCCTACCCATGGAACCGGTTCACGTCCTAAAAAGTCAAATTCGCACTTTTGACGGATTTATTCATTCTCAACCAAAACCAAACATACCCATACGATTGCAACATGAGAAACACCAAAATAAATCTATTTTGCACCATTATAACATCAAACCACAATATTCCATCATTCCTATTCATCAATGACACTCTAATTGTTTTCGATCTATAATCCCACAATAGGGATAATTCTACTGAACCCTAACATTCTAAACCGATTCCCTAACATACTATGATCATACCATTGAATATCTAAACCGATAATATGCATTAACTAATCAAAATCACCCTTACCTTGTGAGTTCTTGATTCGACACTTTAGGTTTTCTTCCTTCCTTTTCCTCTTCTCAACTTCACGTATTTTTGTTTTCTCCAAATGACTCTTTCTTTTCTCTTTTCCTTATTTTATTCCTTTTATTCCTTTAACATAAATAAAATGAATTAAATAATGTGAGTAGTCTTTTACTCACACCTTCACTTTACTCAACCCACCTCGATAATTCCATTCTTTTATTCCATAATTAATCCCAATAAATCCAATATATTAATAAATTATATTCTCAATTAAATTAATAATTAAAAATCATAATTATTTAATTATCGAATTATTTGGGGTGTCACAACTCTCCCAACTAAAAGAGTTTTCGTCCTCGAAAACATACCTTAGACGAACATCGGGATACGAGTCCTTCATCGACTCTCCACTCCCAGTGACATTTCCATCTGCTGGTCCTCCCAAGCCACTCTTACCAATGCGATCTCTTTGCCTCGCAACTGTTTCAACTCTTTCTAATCAAAGAGATACTTCAGGCTCTTATGATCACTAATACCTCAAACCGAGAACCATATAAATAATGTCTCCCCAACTTCAAAACAAATACAACAACTGCCAACTCTAAATCATGAGTCGGATAAGTCCTTTCATGCACTTTCAATTGTCGTGAAGCATAAGCCACAACCTGCTTATCTTGCATCAACACACCACCTAATCCCATTAATGATGTGTCACAGTACACAACAAAAGACTTAGTCGGATTCGGCAAAATTAAGATCGGAGCACTAGTCAACCTCCTCTTCAGCTCTTGAAATCCTTCCTTCCAACTATCACGTCATGTTTGACATCATTTCCAATATCACTAACAAATATCCTTCTTATTCAACCACTATAATCCCACATGATCCATTGCTATCGGGTTAAGAATGCATCAGCTCATCTCACTTCTTACCCCCTTCACTCTAGAATACATGATTTATCACTTCATTACACTGAAACACAATTATAAGAACCTCCACATAACCGCAATGTCCCCAACATTTATACACAATGCCAGTACCACGAGGCTACGTTCCAACGATAGAGCTTGCAAATTAATACATCTATTATAATGGATGTAACACCAATAAGACATAGAACCCTTCACCTAACAATTCTATTTTGAAATTTCTAATAGTTTCATATGTCTACGTTCCCAACTTTTTCTCATGATCTATCATGAATCGACCAATTAGGGTTTTGATCGAGGATAGTGAATCATTGACTTTCTGCTCAATGAATGACCTATTTGCTTGGAGATTGATCTTAACATTTTCAATACAACATCTTGACCTAATTTCTTGATTCAAAACATTTCAAAAGTCCATGTTTCTTCATCAGACAAATTCTGAATCATCTGATGAAAATTCATCTGCTCAAAAAAGTCAAACTTTGACTTTTGGTCAACTTTTTCAAGATCAAACTTTTTCAATCATAAAAACATTTCAAATGATCCATCATGATCATAAAAAATCAAGAAATGTGAAAAAGTCAACAAAACGTCAAGATTTGAAAAAAATTCTAACACTTAGAAAAATTTTCAAGTGTTAAGAAACATGGTTTTTTCCTACTTTCATGGCCATTTTTCACCTAGATCCATTTGGATTCAGAAAAAACTCAAAACATGAAAGTTGTAGCCCTTGTTACAAGCTTTCCAAAATGTCCAAGAACTTGCAAAAACACTTTGTCTAGCTATACTTTTAATTTTGAAACATAGAGCTCCAAAACCATGGAATTTCAAGTACATGCTTCAAAATTATAAGTCATTTTTCACAAATCTCCCTTCTAGAAGCCTTGTCATCAGCTAGAGGTAGATTATAACTGATAAATATCAGTTTGAATGATTGAGGAAAGGATTGAATCAAAGAGAAAAACTTAATCATGGTTAGGAAAGTAACTTTTGCATTAAATGCAAAAGATTCCTTCTTACCTCTTAAGCAAGTTGTAAGTTTCCCTCAATGATAGCCATGCCATATCATTCAGATTTCTTGGCCTATAAATAGAGGTCATTTCCTCAAATTCAAATCACACCAAAGCTATCATAATCAAGCTTTCTTTCTTTCTTGAATTCTAAGTTTCAAAGTTCAAAGAGGGAATTTTTGCAATCTTCAAGCATTGCAAAATCTGAGAGAGTTTAGGTTTCTAACATGTTCTAAACATCAAATAGAAGTTGTTCAAAACTTAAAATCACCAGAAAAACTGCCCAAACTCAGAATCATTTTCAAAAATCCAAAAGCTTGCAAATGATGCCTTAACTTGCCATCTCTTAATTTGCTCGAGCTAGATGTGATTTAACACTTCAAACATCATCCATATACTTCATATGAGTGATCCAAGTGCTCATCCCTGACCTGTAACATCTCCAACATCAAAATCGAAACTCATAGCAAGTGGCTGCAGTTGGACTTGGGTAGAGAGTTCCAGACCATTTCAAAACAAGCATAGCATTCAAACACCTTCCATAAGATCCAGTGGTGCTGTAGTAATCATCAAACAACAACTGGAAACACTCTAAATAGGAAATCGATTTCAGTTCGAAGAGGTAAGCCACTCATACTTTGAACTCTATGATTCATGCATTCCAGTTCAAAAATTGCTTGGCCATCTTGTTTCTACACTTATACTGATCATTAACCCTCAATCAATTTCACAAATCATGATCCATACACAATTTCATGTTGATTCTTAGAATTAGGGTTCATCTGGTCACGTTTGAAATTAATCATTTTAAACTGAAAATAAATGAAATTAATCATCAGCATCATGTTCCTAGGTTTAAAACGAGCAACAATAACTTGAGGGGCTCCTATTCTGGACTGGCCTAACATCTGGCCCACTGCTATTTAGGCCCAATCCAATGGGCATAAGGACCCGAAGGCCCATCTGCCCATAACCGCTAGGGAAGTCCCCACGTGCGTGTTAGGGCCACATGGCCAACGGTTACTTAATTGTCGTCATGCCCTCCGAGAATAACGAATCAATATTCTCTTGCATCTCAGAGCAGCAAACTAGGGAGGAGCCCACGTACTAGACTCCTTAAACACGTAGCCCTGGCAGTCCCTTAGTGGGCTTGGTTAAGCAACCCACTAACTGGACCTTAACCCAGCGCTGGGGGTTATAAATACCCTCTCATTCGAGAGAGTCAGGTATTCTATTTTATTCATTCTCTTTACTTGCTCTCTCCTCTTGCCCTTTCTTACTTTGGCATCAGAGTGTCTTGCAGGTACCCCCCATCTTTCTCCAACTGCAGCAGCTTAGGCCATCGACGATTCTTCTGATCAAGTACGATCAAAATGTAAGACATTTCACGATCTCGAATAAACGTTCTGAGCTAAATCCTCTAATCAATATGTTCATTTTCCTAGTATAACATCAGTGTTTCATATGATTAAATATTTTCTCAAAGCTTATAAGATTGATTTTTGTGTTAAATGTTGTTGCAATCATGAATGTTGTAAGATACTTATTTATGTGCACTAGACATCTCACCTCATCAAATAGGTCAAGATTTGTTCACTTAATATGGCTGCTCAAATTGATGTTGGTGTAACCTTTACTAATACCATCACATTCATATACTAATTTGAAAGGTGTTTCTTGCATTGAGGATTGAGGTGTAACATGATATTCCTATATTACTCTAATGAGCTCATCTTCCCATTATCTTTTTGCCTTATCCAATTTCTTTCTCAACCCATTGAGGATGATTTTGTTGGATAATTCTCTATGTTCATTTGTTTGTGGATGTTACCCTAAGGAAAACTCTAGCTTGATGTTGATGTCATTGTACATCTTACTCGCAAATTGGGTTTTATTACATGTGATTATCGAGTAAGGATATCATGGTTATAGACAATGTTCTTACAAAGAAAATTTTGCATCTTTTCTACACTAACGGTGGATAGAACCGAGGATTCATTACTTAGATTTTGATCACCATGCCATTCATGTAGATCTTAATATTGTACATGGTCTACTTTGTGAAGACTTTACCCATCGGTCTTTGATAGATGACTTACATATTCTTTAATACAAAATGCATGATCTAATAGTACAAATTTGGTTTATCTATCACGAAGGTCGCCTTTGGTGTGTCTACAGGGTTCATTAAGATATGATTATAACCTTATTAAGCATCTTAGGAACTTGAGGTATTGCACCTTTATGTTCCATCTATCAACACATTTATCGTTGATGGTGGATAAAAATATCGTGAACATGCATTGTTCAAATAAGTATAATTTGTACACATCCTCCATTTCCATTGTTTTTCTTTACCATCTGGGTGTTGGCTAGCCAATTCTAATGTATAATTTTTTTTAATAAGTCTTACCTTTGGTATTTTTAGACTGGGATATGATTTTCTCCTGCAAATTTTCTCTTCTTTAGTACTATAGATCAGGCAATATGGTGAATGGCTAGGATATGAGAAACTTATGCAAATTGGTTTCCATAATAATAGAACATTACACGCATTATTGTGTTGTTTTTTTCTTTTTGTATTTTTTTCTTTGCTGAACTTCTCCTTTTTTCTAAAAAAAATATTTTAGAATTTCTTTAAATTGACAAAATGTCATTCATATTCTAGAATATGGATAATTTTTTTTGTAAGTATTCATATTCTAAAATTCGATATCCTATTTAATCCTTGGAACATTTCATAATCTCCCATCTCTTATGCATTTCTGTCTTTTCTATAAAAAATTCTCAAAGTTAGATAAGGTTACCTTCTGTGTAAAATGTTTTAGAAACAACAAACAATTGTACTATTTAATAAATAATTAAATATGTTAAAATTAAGCAGTATTTTATGATTGATTGAAGTTACACTACCTAACTTTTTGTAATTGGTAGAGAAGTTTGTTTAGAATGTAATTTCTTCAGTCGAAGTAGGTTGCTCGATAGAAACAAGGTGACATCAAAATAACTTAGTGTGTATCGAAGTTTTATAGTTTTCGAAGTGCCGAAGGAGTTAGCCTCGACATTGATTTCGACTTAGGCCTTATTTTGTAGGGTTAGCAAAATTAGGTATTTTTGACTTTGTATTTTTGACTTTGTTTAGGGAGAAAGCAAACCCAAAATCTCAAAATACTGAGTAATTCCTATTGTATAACTTGAGTGCAATTGCATAATTGAGAATAATACTTCAGTTTGAAGGTAGAGAGAAATTGTGCAGAAACTCTTCTTATTTTTTTGTTGAAATTCTAACTTCTTTTCTTTTCAGTTCTTCATTATTGATTGTGCAGCAGAATCATCTTGCAATTATGGTTGGTTGATTTATCATAATGAAGAGTGAAGAATAAAAAGGAATTTAATCGATTGAATGAATCTTATTCATCAAAATTGATTCAGAATTCTACATAAATTTGGTGTAATTCCAATAAAATTTGGACAAAATTTTATATTATATATTTATTTAGGATTGTTTTATATCATGAATTATGTATAATATATTATTTATTATGGATATATTATGTGTGTGTTTGTTTTGGCTTATTTCCACTGCCACCGTGAGTTTTCATTGTATGGCTACCGTGATTTTGAGAAGCTATCCTTTGTAGCTTCGAATAAACGTATTTTTTTCGTTTCTTTGTTTTGATTCCAAACACTCTATATGTAATTTTTAAAAGTATTTTAGGTTATAATATATTTGTTATTATCATGTTTTAGTATATGTTAACGTGTGTGTAAAATAAAGATACAAATATAAGTGAAAGTTGTATTTTGCTGTAAAATACAGTTCATATTATAATAAGATCATAAACGTGGGTGGGAATGTTTTGTACATTCAGACTATATAATATAACTTTTGTAAACCACGTCAATTACCAACAAACTCTTATTACCCACATTTGGACAAAATGGACTCTAGCCTAGTTGCACTTTAATACAAAATGGTGATCTCTTCATTTGTTTAGGATCAATGTTGATGTTAACTATCTGATTTAAGGAACCAACTTAACTAAATAAATTGTCGTTTCAACCACCTCAATGTAAGAAGGGTGGTCAGTACTGAGTATCTTTTGTCCGTCAACCCATAATGATATACGTGTTCAGTTCATAAACATGCAAGTTTTAAAAAACAACGATGATGTGAAAACTATGTTCTCAATATTTGATCAGTTTCATACCAAGGAACTAATTGAGGTATATATTATATTGGCCGAATATGTTCAAGCTTGATTCTTGTTAAGACATTTGATGGAATTATGACATGCATGATTGAATTTGATGAAGAATTAATTACCTTCTCTATTCCATGATCTTGTTGTGTTTAATTGATATTTTTAGTTTATGTTGATGTATTATGTTATTGAATTTGATTTAATCTAATAGAGTGTTTATTATTGGATGTTATGTATAAGTCAAGTGCAGTATGGAAGCATTAGAAACTATTTTGGAAACAATTTATTTGGAAAAGTTGTTCTGCTACTGAAGCAGAAATTCTGTGTTTCGAAGAGGAAACAAGTTTTCTCATTAGGAGAAACCGGTTTCTGCCTCGATTTTTTATTTTCTAAACTGCTATGTGTGGCAGTTACTGCTGTTTGTTTTTTGGTTGTTAGTTTGTTGTGTTTTGTTGACACACTATAAATAGCACTCTCTTATGTAATGATGTAATGTCATTGTAAATAATAATAATAATAATAATAATAATGTTCTCCTCAATTACGCCCCCCTCTCAATTCCCAATTTTCTCTCTAAACTTCATCTTCTCCAATAAACCATTTTCACCGTTGATTCATCTTTAACACTTTGTGTATGTTCCAATATCTGGCATCAAGAGTATTGGTTCTGATCTGTTGATTCCAAGAATTATGACAAATTGTTCAAACAAATGAAATTTTTGTTTGGGTATCAAGAAGTACTTGAAGTGGTGAATGATGGGGTTACACTACTTGTTGCAGAGGCTACAAAAGCACAACAAGCTACCTTCAAGGAAGAAAAGAAGAAAGACTACAAAGCTCTCTTCTTGATACACTCTTGCATCAACAATGACAACTTTAAGAAAGTTGGTGATTGTACGTCGGCAAAACAAGCTTGGGAGATTTTGAAGAAAGCTTATGAAGGTGCCGACAAAGCGAAGGTGGTGAGGTTACAAACTCACAAGAGGTAGTTCTAGTTAGTGCAAATGGAAGAAAATGAATCGATCAACGACTACATTACGCGTATAACGCATTTGATCAATCAAATGAAGGCTTGCGGTGAAACCGTTTCGGTGCAAAATGTAGTGGCTAAGATCTTGCGTTCTTTAACGTCAAGATTTGATAACATAGTGGTGGCAATAGAAGAGTCCAAGGATCTTCTCAGTATGATCAAGGAGGAGCTTCAAAGTTCATTGGAAGCACATGAACAAAGAATGGATGGAAGAGGAAGTGACAAGGCCAAGGCAGAAATTTCGTCGCAAGCACGGTTCAATGAAAGGAACAAGAGGTCGAAAGGCAAGTGGTCTTCGAAGAGCAAGGCAAATTTCCAGAATTTGGGTGGAAAAGATCCACAAAATTCAAAGGATTCTATGGCTCAAAGAGGAGAGAGCATATCCAATGGTAGTGGTCAAGACAATAACAAGAGGTATGATAAAAGCAATGTGAAGTGCTTTAATTGTCAAAAGTATGGTCATTTCACAAAGGAATGCAATGCGAAATCGAAGGAAAATCAAGGGGATGAAGCCAAAGTTGCAAGGCAAGAGGTAGAGGATGATGATACGTTTCTTGTTATGATCACGGAGGAGAACAATGACAATAGAGAGTGGTTGGACAACAGCAACAGTGTGTGTCGAGGGATGGGTAACAACACTGTCAGTGTAGAATTTTCTGCACAAACGCGTTCGGAGAGAAACGAAATGGTAACCGTTCGAGGTGGAGTCCAAGGTAGTGATGGATGGTACTTGGATTCTGGTTGTTCAACTCATATGATGGGTAGAAAGGATTGGTTTGTGAAGATCAATCAAGCCACGAAGAATAGAGTAAGATTCGCGGATGACACCACTTTGGCGGCCAATGGTGTGGGTGATGTTTTGATCGTGAAGAGGGATGAGAGTCATTCCTTGATCAAAGATGATGTGTTGTATATTCTTGGAATTAAGTGTAATCTCTTGAGCATTGGCCAACTACTTGAGAAGAATTACACAATTTGTATGGAAAATAAGATTTTACGCATTTTTTACCGAAATAGAGTCTTAATCTTAGAGCACCCATGGCTGCAAATCGTACTTTCAAGATAGAGCTGAAAGTAATGGAACACAAGTGTCTTGCTACAACGGCAAGTCGTGATGAGTGGTTGTGGCACTACCGTCTTGGACACCTTAATTTTAGAGACCTCGATGCGTTGCAAAGGCATGGTATGGTGACCAGACTGTCCAAGATAAATCTTTCAGCTGAGATGTGTGAAGAATGTGTGCAAGGGAAGCAACATAAGAACACTTTCAACCAGGATATAGGTCATAGGACCAAGCAACATCTTGAGGTAGTGTTTCCAACATGTGTGGTCAAATGCAAGTCAACTCATATGGCAGAAATATGTACTTTGTCACTTTTATTGATGATTTTATTATGAAGCTATGGATTTATCGTATAAAGAGGAAGGATGAGGTGTTTGAAGTATTCAAGCGTTTTAAGTCCACGGCAGAACGAAAAAGTGGTCATAAGGTGAAAATTCTCAAAATAGATGGTGGGGGTAAATACACCTCAAATGAGTTTGGGAACTATTGTAATGATGGGGGTATAGTGCGTGAAGTCGTTCCACCTTATACGCCTCAACAAAATGGCATCGCCGAAAGAAGAAATCGCTCGATTATGAATATAGTTCGTAGCACGTTAAAAGGAAAAAACTTGCCGAAAGAACTATGGGGAGAAGCGGTTTAGCAGCTTAATGAAATAGCAGGGTAATTTTGATATTAGCATCCATGCTAAATCTTATTGATTATGTTGTATTGATATGCGTATGCTTTACAAGCAACTTGAATTACACCCTCAAATATAGTTTAAATATCTCTTGCATGCATGAAGAGAATAATTTGATGAAAGATGAGATTTTTTTAAGTGACTTTTCTCCAACGAGAAACTCCATAAATTTGACTTTTTGGCAAAAGAATAAAGTGGAAAGGAGAGAAGGGACTCTAGAAAATGAAAGACCGAAAAAGAAATTGATTGCTATCTTACGGGCAAGAAGTTTAATCATGGTTGATCATTTTTATCATTTAGTATTTTTCACAAATAGTTTATTAAAAGTTTCAGCTATCCACTTCAAAACAATTTTATAAAATCCTGTTATCAACCTATCATCTTAAATCTTTAAAGAAAATATCATTTCTAACCGCCGATTGAAAATTATCGACTTATCCAAATATTTTCCAATGAATTTTCTATTTTAATGGCAAACTGAACAGTAAATATTTTTCAAAAAAAAATAAAAACACAAGATAAATTGGTCTCACAATCAAATACTATTAACAAAGTCTTATTAACTATCAGCAACTCAGCATGTGTGAAATACACTATCTATGCTTTATAATGTTGCAGACATCTAAAGTTTCTAACAGCAAAAGTGCAAAATATACACAAACCAAACATCATAGTAATCAATCCACTAGGGAGAAATAAAATGGTATGAGAACCAGATTGCAAAATGAGGACCAGATTGCAAAATGAGGACCAGATTGCAAATGTTATTCTTTCGTTCCAACAGCTGACAGATCAGCTAGTCCACCAGCCATCCTCTCAGCTTTTTCCGCACGCTCACCTGAAATTTGGTATGTAAAACTTGAGCATATAATTTTGTTTTCATTTTTAGACAACTTAGGGAGGCAAACAGTTACCTGTGCGAACTCTTATTACATCAGATACTGGCATCACTGCACAGTTAAAGTTCCATTAAAAATACAGGTATCAGCTCAGGACAGATCACAATGTATAATTCACTGGTATAACAGCTCAAAACATCTCAAAAGAAGTAAGTTTTGGCCTTACAGAAAATTTTGCCATCACCAATCTCCCCAGTCCTTGCTGTCTCCAAAATTTTGTCTAGTACTGTCTCAACCTGAAGAAATACATGATACCATATCAGAGATGATGCAGAAAGTAACATTTTCTTTGTAATTTAAGTAGTTTGAAGTTTCATTCTGAGTTGTAACCACTAAATAAATCAAACACCAATGAACTGAAGATGTGCATTCTAACCACTCAAGCCATGTCCTTTGTTGTCAAACAAAAGAAAACTGTTTTGTTTAGTCTCTTGAAATTCAAACACTCTGAACAGTGACTAATCATGTATGTATATGGGTGCTGACATAAGTTTTGTTGATTAAGAAAAAGATAACTTATAAATTAAGGGCACACTAATAAATTTTGTTCAAACTGTGCATGCTAAATGATCAACCAGGTTACATGAAAAGAAAAGTTTACAAACATTTGTAGGTCACGATGCTAGTGAAATAACAAACAAATGTAAACACACCTGATCTTTCTTCACTACTATTTCCATTTTAACTTTGACGACAAAATTGTCTTCAGAAAATTCAGAGCCTGTGAAGAATACACCATTAATAAAAGACAGTGATGTAAGTGTGCATGTGACCTATAAGTAATATGCATAATAAAGCAAAGTGTACAGATCAACTCCAAAGGAAGGTAAAAATGTAGTATGTCTTGACTCTTGAAAGCCATACATAATCAAACAAGAGTTACAAACTTAAAACACAGCTAAAGTTGGCTGGCAGCAGGACTAAACTTGTGTGCACGCATTTTAGTAAATCAAGAAAAAATCAATTGTATTTTTAAGGCACAACAAATTCAACAAACTGGCTACTCTAACAATTACTTATTCATAGAATATATTTTCTTCAGCGATGTACTTACCTCCATGCCTCTCTTTCGTACCACCCTGAGCACCAAATCCCTTGACATCAGATACAGTGACGCCACGAATTCCCATTTTCAACAAAGCCTTCAAATAAAATAAACTAGTATCAGCACATGTCAACTAGCAAGTAAGTATAATAGCACAAAGATCCCCCAAATGAATTATATAATTACATAATACCACAGTATTGGCTAAATCAGTTATTCGAGAGAGGTATACTAAGTTGCAAGTACAAACTCATCCGAAGAGAAAAACTAATGCAGTAGTTTTGCTTATTGCATTTATTGAAGCAACTTTATGTACCAACTGCTGGAAATCTACTGAGTAAAACCTTTTGGAAATAGAAAAAAATGAGACACTGAGTGAAATCAGTTGAATGAATATTACACTGAGATACATAATTTATATACACCAACACGTGTGCTAACCAAATGCCAACTAATTAACAGAATTATTTACTCACTTTGCAACTAATTATCTTACACTTCTATACATTACACGAGATGCATATTTTTTAAAATTTATATACATAACCAATCGACTCACGGAATAGTTAATCAACTCATGAAATGTGTGCTAACCGTATACTAAGAAACTCACAGAATAGTTAATCGACTTTGAAACTAATTTACTAAAACTAAGCCAACAGAATTAACTAACTAACTAACTTTTTTGAAAAACAGAATTAACTAACTAACCAACTTTTTGGAAAAACAGAATTAACTAACTAACTTTCTTTTGAAAAAACTGAACTTTTTTCCGAAAGACTAACAAACAGAATATCTAACCAAATGCTAACTAACTAATTAACAGAAATCAGTTAAAAAAAATCTAACAGAATTCAGTTGCAAAAATCTAACAGAATTCAGTTACAAAAACCTAACAGAATTCAGTAAAAAAAATAACAGAATAGCCTACACTTCTATACTGAAAAAATCTACTACAATGCATAATTCAATTTCAAGACGATGCATCCAATTCAGTGAAAATAACAAGAATCGCATCCAATTTCACACATGCAACAAAAAAAAAAAAAAAAAAAAAAAATGCGTTACCGAAGAAACATGAGGAATTCTCCAAGGCCTGTCTATCGTTCAAAACCGAAAACACAAATAAGCATCAAGAAAACTCCAGATTCAACTGATTTCACAGTAAACACAAAAGAAAAGCGTAATATAACCTGAGAATCGCTTCGATTTTGTAAAACTTGGAATCCGGAACATAGTCTGAGAGATCAAACGAAAAAGATTCAGCAACGCTACTTCAAGAACGAAAATCGATGAACATAGATAGGTATGGAAAATGCATTAGCGCACCAGGAAGATTCTGAGCTTTGATTTTGGGAAGAATCGGTGCGGTTCTTCTGGTTCTGAGAAGCGCATTGCGGTTAGGACAGTCTCCGAGAGGCTTACGAATGACGCTGAGAGATGAAAAGGGAATTTCGGTTTGTTGGAGGTGGAAACTTGCGAGATTGAAGACGTTGGTAGTTGAGATCAAAGCCATTGTTACTCTTAGTTACTCGCTCGCTCGCTCGCTTACTATGCAGTCAACTTTTGTTGAATTTCCTTTTCGAGATATGATATTTATAGTAACGGTTTGCGCGTGGTGGTTCGTGAAATGGAAGCCCGAACTTTAGGCCCAAACCAAGGGCCCAACTCCGTTATCTTTTTTTTCTTCTTTCTTTTATGTAATAATAAGTATAACTAAGAACTACTAGCAATAAATAAGTATGATGTGTTAATAGAATAGTATAAGGTCATTTTTTAAGTTTAATAAATAAATATATTTTAGTTGGTTTCTATATTTGGAGAAAATGAAAGATGCACTATAATTTTTTTTTAATATTTATTAACCAATCATGATTATGAATCGGATCAAGTCATATTATAGTTTTGACCAACTTTTCCCGTCGAGGACCATGTCCGTTATGTCTCCTTTGTTCGACATACCAGCTAGTTACGGGCACCATCGTCCGATTTGACCTAGTTAGCTCAGACAACTATATTCGCGGATCCGCATATCTCGGCCCAAATATAGCAACCAATGAGAGTCTTCTAAGATCATTATATAAACCCTCATACCTTTGAGGGTAAGGCATCACATTCTTACACTCAAAACACTAATATTCTCTTCTTCTCATCTTGATCACTTGCTTACTTTAGCATCAGAGTGTCTTGCAGGTACACCACCCTCTCCTCAACATCAACATTGCTCGAAGGACCTCTGTTCGCTCTGGCCATCTTCAATTCTGACCACTTGTTCAGATTAGTGGCACCGTCTGTGGGAATCTATCTTCCCCGTCTTCATTCCTCATCAAGAATCTAGAAGACCAAAGATACCTCAACACCTCCGAGAAGATGGCTGAAAGAAACGACCTGTTCGCTTTGGGCAAGACCGTCCCTTCGCTTGTCTGCAAGACAGACAAGAACGACGCATATCCTCATCTCGAGGATTTCATGCATAACATGGATGAATGGACCGCCTCCCCCGATTCCGACGAAGTTGGCGACCAAGATTATCCCTTGGATAATGAAAAATCTAAGAACCAGGAAGACGACATCGTCACCTTTCCTCCTTCGGTACCATCACCGACCAACAACGATCCAGTCTTGGCAGCACTCTTGTCTGCCCTCAATCGCACCAACGATCTTATCCTCCGACAAGATTAGCGCAAAGAGGCCCTCGAAAAGAACAACTCCCAGTCTCTATCTTAGAGACCAAGGATGTTAGGTTCCCGTAGCCCCTCACCACGAAGACCTGATCGAAATCAAACCCATGAACATCCTGACCGATTTTTTTTGAAGAAGAGGGAGCATAATCCTCCTCAGAAGAATTGGGTTTCCCCTTCTCACAAGAAAACCAAGAGCGAGCCACGCCGTCCCCACGACCGAGACCTTTCTCCACCCTAGTGCATAAAGAACAACCTCTCTCTCTCTCTTTCTTTCTCTCTCTCTCTCTCTCTCTAAGTCGAAGCGACGAAAATGAACATCGTGGTCCTCTTTGTCGGGCGATTATGGATATTCTCATCCCTTCGGGGTTGGAGAAACCCCCAAAGCTTGGACAGTATGATGACACTACTGATCCCGACGAGCACATCGAAAACATTGATGCCCTGCTCGACTATCGAGCCGTTAAGGGCAATGTCTTGGTACAAAAGCCTCCCCAACGAGTCCATCACCTCATGAAAGAAGTTGGGGAAGATGTTCTCAAGACACTTCACTGCCACTCGCTGTCACCCAAAGACAGAGGCCTTGCTAGAAGCTATCATACAAGAAGAAGACAAACCTCTCCGAACATGCATCGAGAGATTCAACAAAGAGGTTGTTCAGGTCTCCACGACCAATTAGATGAAGAAGTACTTGCTCGAACGAGGATTACACTCCCGCAACGATTTTGTCCTCTCTAAATCACCCCAGTGCTATCTAACAGTCCCAATTCTAGTGTGTATCAAATACAAGTCAACAAGAAGATTACACTTCCAATACAAAAATACTTAGTCAAAACTCTTCACTAAGAATAATACTTGGTTTTTCTTAAAAGCTTCAACAAAGAACAATACTCAACTCATTACCTAAAGGCTTCTAAGTGAGAATATTACGTCTACCACAAGTATCAAAAGATACAAGGGAGACTTACAAACACAAGAACATAAAAGACTCTCAAAACCCTAAACCCTTATTTTTGCACAATCAATTTTTCAAAAGGAATGCTTAATAAACTAGGTCTTGGACGTCCCCTTAAATAGACTATATTGGTGGACTTGAACTCTTCAATCAAATCCAATCAGTAGCTCTAAATCCATGCATAATCTTCTCCACAAAAATAGAAACAAATATCACAAAATGTTTCCTAAAAAGTTTCAAAGATCTTTTTTTGAAACTAATCAAATATGCACTTTTGTTTATAATTAATCTCCTTGACTTGCGCATAATGATGAAGAATATTCAAATTGATCTTATCAAATCAAATTTGTCAAGAGATATCCAACATCAGTGCCTGTTGAACACAAACTAGGATGTCATAACATTTGCTTCGAAATCTGACTGGAAAACTCATAACATCAAAATTGTTATGAAAATTGATAAGAATGCTATACCATCTTGATCAACATGAGTATATAATCATGTTTTAACAAAGTTATGCCAATCTAAAATCATAGAACTAAAATTTATTATCTTTTTTGGTCTCTGATAATAACCCCAACGTTCATTTTGATCTCTTAATGTAAAAAAAAGTTCCATATTAATCCTTTAACTCTTCAAAATATATCATTCCAGTCATTTTTGTTTAACTAACGACGAAAAAACTCAAAAATTAATCGTTAAATTTGTCGCTAATTAGACAATGAAAACTAAAATAATACTTTGTAAAAAATTAAATTAAAATTAAAATTTATAAAAATAACATAATTTATCTATCTTAAGTCAACTTTTATATTCATATCATATCCCATATATATTTGTGTCAAAATGCTAACACTTCATTCTTTTATATTTTTAAAATAATTTTTTCAATATCTTTAATAAAAAATACTTTTCACTTTATTTTTCTTTGAACTGTATGAAATGTTGATCATATAATAATTTGGGACACAGTGAATAAGAAAAAAAGAAGTTTTATTGCGTTGTGGAAGATGAGTGATTTGGTGTACAGAATCAGCGTAGCGACGGAGTGGGAGGAATTGCAGAAAAATGGTTCCACTTTCGGTAGGGAACTTGACAAGTCTTCTCGATTCATCCATCTCAGCAAACTCCATCAGGTTGCATTTCGATTTCACTTCACTCTTTTGTCGTATTCATTTCAGATTCTGAATTTTGATTGCAGGTTCGGTCAACACTGGATCGCTTTTTCTTGAATTGTAAAGATGAACTCTACCTGCTTCAAATCGACGCTAACAAGGTTTTGCAATTACTTTCCTATGCTTTTGTAATTATTTTTTCTGTTAATGAAGGTATTTTCACTCTTCTCACTCTTCTGCTGTGATATTTCCTCAGCTTGGCGATGGTTTGGTGTACGAAATTGTGGATGGTTCAAATAGTTTCCCTCATTTTTATGGCCCATCTCGAAGCTTCATCCCTCTTCCTCTAGACGCGGTCACAAAGGCGGAGAAGCTATCTCTCTCAAATGGTCGCTTCAGCTGTAGTTTGCTGGATTAAGTGTTCTCTTGATCAGCTGTCTGTCATTTTCTTGTTATCTCTTATAGTTCTTTGTAATGTGTATGTGGAGTTCAGAGTATCACTGTAACGGAAAACGATGGTCATCCTTTCTTAATGAAGGAGATGGAATGTTGAGTTGTTGACATGCTACTACTGTTGGAATTTGAAGTAGCTTCTCAACCAATGTTATGTTGTAACATTTTTAGATATCTCAAATTCCATCCACATGTAACTCTTGTTTATACCTTTTCCTACAACTCAAATTTCATTGCTTGCAAAAATGAAGATTTTGACCCCAAACCATACGATGTTTGGCACTTCGAATGACAGGGTGAAGAGCATTCCTCCAGTGGCAGTTAATTTGTTAAATTGTTAGCACTTTCAAGTTTGAACCAAGATTCCCTGTTCAACACATTCAGGAAAATGAAAAGCGGAAATCACCAGGTTCCTATTCTTTTTCTTGGCCCTTATAGCGAGCTTTTCATATAAAACTGTTTCAGGCTACTTTTTCCAAACGTCATGTACTATCTCCCTGGTTTGCTTGATTGGAAAAAACGCCATCACTGTAAAGCAATTACACAGAAAATGATGTTATCCTAGAGATTTTTATTTTCCTTTGTCGAATTTTTGGATGTAAAATGCTTGTCATGTAAGTAGTTAACTGAGACGTGCAAGCATTGCATCATCTTCACTAAGGATTAGTTAATAGAATTGAGAGGTCTTGTTATTAGGATAATGGCAATGTATTGGTTTAGATATGTTGTGTTCTCTTTAAAATTGATCAATTTAAATTTTGGACATCTTAAAGTTTGATGTAATTTTAGTTTCTGCAAAATACAAAAACTTTGTGTGATATTTTAGTTCTTGGGGAGGGACTAAAAATCAAGACACTTGAGATATTTAAAAGACAAATTTGGTGATAAAGGTTTTAGAATATGAATGTGGCTGAGGATTTTTGATATTTGAGAGACTAAAATGGTGATTGTTTTTGTTAAAAAAAACTAGAACAAAGTAGCAGCACCAGCTCCTTCCTTCTCTAAATGAGAACATTGTTATTAACCACCGACCGCAGGGCAGATTTGGATTTTTAATGCTTCACGATTTCCACTTTTAAAAACTCACAGCACAAGAATCGTTAGTATTATACTAGAAGAAAGAGTAGCTTAGGTTGTGTAAAACTAAAATACCGTCTTTGAGAATTTATCTGCTTGGGGCGAAAAATCCTGAGAAGGTTGCAGAACAACAAAATAAAATCTCATCAAATAGTAAGGAAGAAGTTGAAAAACCAAGAAGGATTTTTTCCCCTTTCGAAAAAGGAGGGAGAAAATAGGCTATGCAGTTTTCAAAAAGTTACTGTCTTCTATCATGAATGTGTAACATAAATTAGAACATGTAAAAGTAAAACATAACTTATGATATCTACGGTATCTAAAATAAGATATGCAAATAGAGACATAATGGAGGCCCAACAACAAGCCCATCAGATAACTTTGAGTTTTTATTGAGTAATCCTGACTCTCTTTCTTAGTACAGTATTAAAACAAGTTTTAAGAGGGTGGCAGGAATAGTAGAAACTGAGAGTAGTGAAGAGAACATACCAGAAAGAGTGAGAAATAGAGGGAAAATGTAATCTCTATATACAAAGTATATTTCATCAAATATGAGTTAGTTACTTAATGCTGAGGAATCAGTATTTTTACTCAATCTAAACTGATTTAGAGTGTGTTATAGTGTGTTGACTCAACACGATTAGTTACAGAATGAAGTTATATTAGAGAGGAGGTGACTAGTGAGGAAAGGGGGAAGGCAAGAGGGAGGGATTTGGATTTCATGTAGTTGTGAAATTTGCAATCTAACTATCTGAATTATTTAGATAGCTCACTTTTTGACCTCATATTTTGAATCTAATTTACATAGTCAAGATCACGAGCCGTCGAACCATGATCTATTAGCCTTGATTGCTTGATTGTGGCTAATGTATGATCTCCTAACTATCTGGTCAAGATTAGACAGCTTATCTTTTGAATCTAATTTACATAGTCAAATCATGAGCCGTCGAATCATCATCCATTATCCTTGATTACTTGATTGTGGCTAATGCATGATCTGTTAACGGAAGGGGATCTGAATCCAAGTTGATGGTGATTGGGTCGTAATCGTAACAAGGTGGGGAAGAAGGGTGTGCCATAGGTGAGGCGAGACAGTAGCATATATTTACTATTATAAGCCTATTAGCTAATAATAATAAATCTCTGAATGATTTAAAACCATATGATGTAATAAAATTTAAAAGCTCAACCAAACAGGCTTGGAACCAAATTTTTTCCGTGGTTTGATTATTATTTAGTTGTTCCTTTTGTTGCAATTCACAAAGATTGATTCTATTTTTTGACTAGTAACTAATTTAGTTACCTGCTTTGTAATTTGGAAAATCACAGAACAACTTTTCTCCAGATTCTGGAATTTGACAGAATAATAAAATAGATCCAACTTTCTGAGGTTTATGTTTTGCACCTTTTCCAACCAGATCTGCTTCATAACATTTCAAAGGAATCTTAGACAGTTAACGACCCTTTATGTCATTTTAAAGTAAATACATTTCTTCACAAAGAAGCATGAACACTTCACATGGGATCAAGAAACTGATGCAGATCTTTGTGATATCATATTATTGATTCTTAATTTATACATTAAACATTTGACCTTGAATTGAATAGTTCATATGTAACCTCACACACAGTAAGTCAATGTATGCCAGCACACAACTAATAATACAATTTCGATAGCTATAGGGTCAATGTATTTGTCTGCAAGTACTATCACCCTGCCTATCAAATGGACAACATTGTAGGGTATAGGCGTGAAATTAGGACTTAGGACACCATAAACAAGTATCCACAATGTCTTAGAAGAAGTAGCTCAATGGTATAAGTATGTATTAAAATAATTCTAATTCATTCCTATAAAACAGTCTTATAAGCTTAGATCACAAGTTACTCGTGAAAAATGGTTATAACTAACGTAAGTTAAAATCCGGCTAGTTGGTTCAGAGTTCGATCTCTGATTCAAACATTTCTCCAACCTCTTAACTAACTAACCACTTGTATTCACTTATAAAAAAAATGTGGACAATTAATGTTAAAAGTTGTATTTGGTCAATGCACAATAGCAAATTCTACTTTGATGAGTTTTAGCCTCTTGTAGGCCAATAATTCTGTCTGTTGTTTTAAGTGGAGAATCATATCACCATGAATGAGGCCAAAGTCAATTGCATTGATGTTTCAAATCAATGCACTAGAAGGGAAAGGAAGTTACTGTGCGTGTGAAGTGAAGTGCCCTTATCGGCACTACCATAGTTCATGGAAGGAATATTGATTTGCTACTTCTCAATGTGAATTCTCTTTTTCCTACATAATCATTAGTGGCCCTTTTCTCTTTATTACTTGCAATTTAAGCCACACAAACCGTTGCTAAAGCATTTTCATGTGCTAATAATGATTAATTACGAGTTTTTTTTACGACAAATTTTTTAGGAGGAGCTTGATTCATTTAATTTGAGATTTATTTTGGTTCAGAATTGTTAGCCAATCTAATCACTGATCATCAGAAAGGTAAAACAAATTCATGTATATTCGAATATCCATTTTGTCCAAATATCACTTACTGGTATTGAAGTTGACTCATGCCGGTAGCATGATTATAAATTTCTGTGTGCAACTTAAATGTGGGCCACAAACTCAATTTTTGAGTAAATTAGATAAGAGGGTTGCTCATAAGAAGGGTTTACTCATTGCTCTCTTAGTATTGATTTCAAATTGAAATATTTGAAAATACTACTCTTGCATTGTTTGAATTTTAAAATTCGACTCACTACATATTATACATATTATAAGATTGTTCAAGTTCATTCGAAATGCAGCCAATGAACAAATAATCTTGTTTGAAATTTGAAATCTAAATTATGTTTAAATTTTGAAATTTTGATGCACCATATATTACAAGAGAACTAAAATTCAATTGAAATGAATCCTAAATCCTATTTAGGTATTGAGTGCTGGATTGGATCTTGAGGGATATATTCAAAATTTAAGAATTTAAGGGAAGTATTAAGAGTGCAATGAACAATGCTTAACCATTACTCTCTCCGTTTTAAAATGAGCGTCGTTTAGGGTATGTTTGGATTGATGGTATGCGATGGAATGGAGTGATAATTAATGAGGTTCAATTGTTTGGATTTGTAAATAATGGGTGGAATGGAATGGAATATGATGGAATGCATTCCATCCCATTCCATCAAATTCTCTATTTTTTGTTCCACCCAATTTGGGGTGTATGTGATGGAATGAGAGATTTTAAATAAATTAACTAAACAATGGAGTGGAATCTATATCTCATTCCGCTCCGTGTTTCGTTCCACTCCGCTCCGTTATGTTCCGTCAATTCAAACGCAGCCTTAAAGTTTTTGCATACAAATTAAAGAATGTAATAATGTTGTCTTAAAATATTACACTTTTACTAAATTAATCCAATAAATATATTGGAAGTAGTGTAAAGTGGAATAATTAAAGAAAACTTTTTTTTTTTTTACAAAAACTTAAATTTTCTTTTGAATTTTAAAAAATTTAAAATTAAAACCAAATTTAATTTTGAATTATGAAATTTTCAAAAATTAAAATAAAAATTTCAAATATATATTAAAATAAAGAAGGGTGGTTTATTTTTAAAATAAATTTCAAATATATACTAAAATAAAGATGGGTGGTTCACCAAATCAAAATTTATTTTTAGAAGTTACTTACTCTGAAAAATAAAGATGAGTGGTTTATTCTAAGGAGAAACCCTAAATATAATTTTTTAGGTGTAATTTTTATTATCTATTACACATATGTAATTCTTTCGAGTTATGAAATTTTATTTCTTGAAAATATATTTTTGGAATTTATATTCCTAAGAAATAAAATTCATATCTATGTGTTTGGTAAAAATAAAATTTTCTGAAAAATATTTACACATTTTATTTAATTTTAAAATTATAAAAAATAAAAATAAAAATTAATGTGAATATCAGTGCAAAGTTATTGTTGATTAACTTTATTCTTATGGGAATCTTGGATTCCCACCTTTTAGATATGTGAATAAATGAAGAAAAAATTATATGTAAAATAGTTTTTGGAAATAAAAAGTACCGAGAATAATTTTAAAAAATTTGAAACAAATATGGTATTATTGTCTTTCCCATGTCACAATCCCGAGAATATATTTTCTATTCCTGAAACAAACACACTCTTTTAAATATTTACTCCTTAAATAATATTTAAATATATTTATTATATTATTATTAAAATATAATAAGAATCACATATTTGTCATATTATTATTATTAAAAAATAATAATCACGCTCAAAAATTGTATATAAATTTTCTTTTATTTATCCATTTTGTATGGAATTGGATTTAATGTTCCAAGAAGTAAAGTAATCAATTTTAACTACCATTTTGTATTCATAGGACAAAATGTGTCAATGAAACTTCATTATCAACCACATATATTACATTTTTTAGAGCTTATATCTAGTAATTTGTTTTTAAACTATCAAGATTAAGATAAGAAAGGATAGGTTTATACTTTCAACATTAAGGTGAGGCACATAAATTAAGAAAGGATAGTATACCCCATCTACCCAATCATTGTCTGCATACATTGCATAAGCCAAACGCAAAAAGAAATATCGTGAGCACTAACCAACCTTTTGGTTGCAATTTGTCAAGTTTTGACATGTTTATTAATTTACTAGTATTTTTCTTAGACGCATGCTATGTATTGTTCTTTCATCAAAACTCTTTCTTGAGTTTTGTCCCAATTTCTCTAAGTACTCGTATATATCTTTCTTTTATTTAATAATATTTTGAGTGTGATAATTGATATATGACTACTAAGAGATGCTAACATAATTAAAATGTCTTAGTTTGTTATGTGTTACTTTAATATTTTTTATTTTATTCTATTTTAAAAAGTAGTAGAATGTTCAAGTAACATGCAGCAAGCCAACCTGGTTCTGCAAGGACTTCAACTAAGCTGCCATTCGTGTGGATACCCCACCAACAAAAACTCAAAGCTTGGCTTGTTTGACTATTGGGAGATTAATTCAAAATTTATTTGGGTATTTGTATCTTTTGATATGATTTGTTTTTAACCATGCTCGAAAATAGAGGAAATAGTATTAATATATAGTTAGTTGAAAATGACTTTTTGTTTGAAAGTTTTTCTTTCGGTTCATTTTATGAGCATTGTGGTCCATAAGTGTGTGTGTGTGTGTGTGTGTGTGTGTGTGTGTGTGTGTGTGTGTGTGTGTGTGTGTGTGTGTGTGTGTGTGTGTGTGTGTGTGTGTGTGTGTGTGTGTGTGTGTGTGTGTGTGTGTGTGTGTGTGTGTGTGTGTGTGTTGTGTGTGTGTGTTGTTGATTAATATTTTTTTAAATCAATCGTTGGATTAAAACATATCATCATATATATCATACCTATAAAGTTTGAGATTAATCTATAATCATTTACTATACCATTGAACTACATCAAAATTAATGTTATATGAAAGTCTATTTTGACGTTAATCTTTGGATATCTTGATCGTATAGTAAATGATTATAGATTAATCTCAAACTTTATAGGTATGATCTATATGATGGTATGTTTCAATCCAATGGTTGATTTAAAAAAATATTAATCCGAAGTAACATTTTTGAGCGAGTGTAACTCATGGTGTAACTCTTTGAATGTAATTTGATTCCTCCTTCTCTCTCTCTCTCTCTATATATATATATATATATATATATATATATATATGAAATTTAGCAAACAGACAAGAAACATCGTCACAATTCTTTTTTAAATAACAAAATCAATTTTTTTTAAAAATTATTTATTGATTTTAAAAGACACGATATTGTTATGTATGGACTTTTGGACTCTATAAAGATCATTGTCTTTGATGCTAGGAAACCAAAATTGTCAAAGAAAAATGATATAAAAATATTTTGATTGTCATATAACACTTTTTCATGTTTTGATCATTTTACTTGTAGCGACTTTTAGGGTTGCATGTTGCGTAGTAAAACCTCCAGTCTACACAAGTGAAAAAACTTTAGTTAAAATCACGCATGCATGTTTTTCTCGTACCCAACCATACACTAGAGCATTTATTAGCATAATTGTCGATCTCCCCTCCTATTAGTCAATCAAGAAATTCATATGCCCCTATTTCTTCACAAATATTATGTTATGCCAAAATATATCAAATAAGACATGATCTTAACAGGTGATCAAAATCGGAGACGACCTGAGTGCTTCGAGCAAGTTGATGTTGAGGAGGGGATGACGTACCTGCAAGGCACTCTGATGCTAAAGTAAACAAATGATCAAGATGAGGACAAGAGAATATTAGGGTTGTTAGAGTAAAAATGTGATACCTTGCCCTCAAAGATATGAGGGTTTATATAATGGACATAGGAGGATTCTCATTGGTTGCTATATTTGGGCCGAGATATGCGGGTCCGCAATATAGTCGTTCGAGCTGACTAGGTCAAAACCAGGCGACTATTCCCGAAACTAGTCGTTATGTCGAACAAGGGAGACATAACAGGCATATCTCCATATTCGATATGCATTTATTCCACTCGACGGGTGTCGGGCAATGGATTTTGTGTGGTGGGCGACCCTGTCGTTCGTCGTGTTCAGCAAGTCTGAGGACCTCAATTGGAGACTCGAGTCTTGAGGAGACGAGGCTGCCCGATGAGCATTCGAGAAGTTCAGAACAGTAGCCCCCAAGTTGTTGTGTCTGCGGGCGTGATGACTTGAACTGTGCAGCCAAGGCCGTTATACCCGATGGTCATTGTCGAGGAGATGGAAGGTCTGGAGAATTTGGAAGTTCTCGCATGCGCGGCCTCAAGTCGTGTGCATTGAAGGCGTGTCAGGCCTAGGGAATAGGGGGTAATGATGATTCCCCTAGGTTCCCTAGGCGCGTGCGAATGCACGTGCGTGGAGGAGACCTATAAAAGGAAAAGAGTTCCTTTATTTGAGAACTTTCTTCGTCCTGCCTTGCTCGCACGTAACTGGATTCGACAACTATCATTCCGAGGAGCCGCATTTGTGTTCTTCTGAGTTTTCATCGCCTCACGCCGCTGCATCGGTGCTTGATATTCTTGTTGCAACGGTTCGATCGTCTTCTAAACGGTATGTTTCCTAATCCATCGTATGATTTTGCTGGATTTAAGTTGAAATTCTTGGTTATCCACAAAATGCATGTGGTTAGGGTTTTCTTTTCTGGGTTTTTCTTGGCGGTGAGTGGTTGCTCCGCCGTTCTATGGTGTTTTTTTTGACGTCGAAGTCCTTCTGTGCGTTTTTCTCTCGAACTAGGGAACAATAGTCCGTTCCTGAGAGAGGGTTGTTGACCGAGGAAGTGGATCCTCGTTTGTCTGAGCTCTTTCACTTGATTAGTAGTGGAAGGGTGGATTTGATGTTAATGTTGAGCTTACCGACTTCCTATGCTTTTCAGGTATCATGGGAAATGATAGCAGAGAAAGTAGTTCTAAAGGTTCGAAGGGTTCCGAACGGAAATATTCCGATTTTACCACTAACGAGGAAGGTACTTTGGGTGAGATCCTGAGGGAAGATTCTCCTTCCGCTGAGGAATCGACCAGTGGTCCGTCTACAACAATAGCACGGGTCAGGAGCCAAGATTCGATCACCTGGGTGGCCCCAAATGTTTGTTTGAGGGGGTCGCACTTTACTACCCGTCAAGATGAGGTGTTCGATGAGGTGGCTTAGTATGGCCCGGAGGATGAAGATATGAACGAAGAGGGGAGGCCGGAGGATTGGGCAGTATATATCCCAGCGGCTGTACATCGAATATGTTCGACATACGAAGCTGACCGCATTCCAGTATTCGATATCTGGTTTAGGGAGTTGGGATTTCGCCTTCCGTTCACTGATTTGCAAGTGGCAATTTTCGACCACCTTCGCCTAGCTCCATCTCAACTTCACCCAAATGCGATCGCTTTTATTCAGGCATTCGAGATATTGCGACTATTAGAGATTGGTGCTACTCTTCCCTTGTTTTTCCATATATTCTGTCTTCAGAGGAGCTCAAATAATACATACGGAGTAGTTTGGTGGAGCTGGGTGTCATTTCGATAACAGAATGAAAAGCTCTTCAAACCTTATCAAGAGTCTGTCCGATTTTTCAAGGACAAGTTCATATTAGTTAGACCAATTTCGCAACAGGCTCTGTTTAATGTGCTTTTGAGTGTTCCTGCAGTCTGGGATGATGGTTCTCTGAAGCTGAACAAGTATGGGGAGAAAGTGTATCGGCTCGTGTCCAGATTCAACTTTCACTAGAACGCGGAGCATTTCGAGCGAAATGCTGACCAATATGTTTGGGCGAAGGAGGGACTGGATGCCGAGGATTTGGCCAGTCTTGGCGTGTCGCTGTCTTATTTCGAGGGTCTTGTCCCAGTCCAACGCATGGGGAGAGGGGGAAAACCACTCGTCAGGGACGACAGGGGTTACGTTTTTGAGCCCCCACTCATCAATGTAAGGGATCTCCTTCTTAGTGGAGATCCTAAGGCTTACTTGGGTATATTTGAAATTCTTGCATCCTTTCTTCTTATGTTATTGCTGAATATATCATGTTTCATCTGATCCTAATGTGAGTTTCTTTTGTTCAGCTAAGATGAATTCCACTATGGAGCGTATTGCTCGAAACTCGCTGCAGCAGAAGAAAAAGGGGAGAGGGTCACCGAACGATCCGGGGGCCAGTTCTAAGGTCGGCCCGGGGAAGGTGTCCGCAAGTCAGGCGGTCGGGGCTCTATCCCCTCAACATACCCCCTCAAAGAACAAGAGGGCTCGAGTTGATGGCAGTATGGTGGATCTGAATAGGGAAAGAGGCAAGGGGAAAATTGATCTCCCGCCCTGTTGGCTCGACTGCATCTACTTCGACAATACGAGCGTTAATCTTCCGCGAGCGGAATCTCTCTTGTTGGAGGAAATGAATCGACCATCAAAGAAGGCAACTCTTTCTAAGGATGCGGGCGCGTGGGTGCGCATCTTCGAGATGGTGACGACCTATTTCGAGTTGGGTCAGTCTCCCGAGGTTTAACTTCAAGGGCTCAGGGCCCAACTGAAGGAGACGAATGAGGTTGCTAAGGGCCGGGAGGATAAGTTATCTATTGATCTGAAGCGGGCCATAGAGGAGCGCAATGCGGCTCAGAAAGATAGGCAGCAACTGAGCGACGAGGTCGCGCATTTGAAAGTTGACCTTGCTCCAATTGAGGGGGAGCCCGAGGATATTGCGAGGCTGAAGACCCGGGCTGATCTGATTGGACACATTCAACTGGCCTCTGATGATGCAATGGTCGCTTCTTCCGGGAGTTTTGAAAATGCATTGGCCCAGGTACGAGTCTTGAATCCCGACGTAGAGTTAGTGACCGACGAAATGGGAGTCCACTTCTATGTTGAAGATTGTGAGATAAAGAAGCCCGACTTCTTCGACGAAATGGTCGTGGAAGAGACTCCTCCGCAGCCGACTCCTGGAAACGTTCTTGATCAACCCGCTGAGTAATTCTGATATATTGTTCTTATTATGTTTGTCTGGGTGAGGCCCATTTATGCAATGATAATTTTCGACCTTTGTTGGTCGTTTTTGATTAATTTTGTTTTGTTGGGGTGAAGTCCCCATTGTAACTCCAAGACAAATCCGGTCCATGTGGCCGTAATTATCTAAGTGTTTTGTGTTATTTATTCGTTGTATGCATGTGATATTTTATGCTTCGGGGAGGGAATGCTTGTTAATAATGTATGATATTCGATAGTGTGGGGTAACTTTACCAGGCTTCGATTGAAGGCCAAAGGTCGGGGGCGTGAACGTCCCATCGCGAGCTGGGTGTCCTACCAGGCGAGGTACTTAGACAACGAGGCTCATTTGAGTCCCCCACGCCAGGAAGAGATTTGGCTCGTTATATGAATGAAGCGAGTATCTCTTTCGTTACCGTGATGTTACGTATCGCTGGTACCGGGGCGACCGTACGATGTCGAGCCATAAACACCCAGGCAGTTTTCCGAGGTGTGTCAACCATTAGTGTTTTAACTATAATATTGTTTGAGTTTTTCAGCATTTTATGATCGAGTAAGTTGTTCCTCTTGTAAGCTTTCTAAGTAGTTGGCCCCCGTTCCAGTTTTGACGTAGACACGGTAGGGACCTTCCCAATTTGCTGCGAGCTTCCCTTCGGTGGAACTCTTAAGATTTTGCTTAAGAACTAAGCTTCTGACGTCGAATTTGCGGGGAATGACTTTGGCGTCGTATCAGAGGGCTATTCTTTGTTTAAGCGATGCTTCTCTAAGGGCAGCCCCCGTTCGTGTTTCTCCGACCAGGTCGAGTTCTTCCCTCAAGGATTGGTCGTTCATCTCCATATTGAGGGGAGATTCGGTTCTTTTTTATGGCTCGAAAATTTCTATTGGAATGACTGCTTCGGTTCCATAGGCGAGTCAGAATGGAGTTTCCCCGGTAGACAAGTGGGGAGTTGTTCGGTAGACCCAGAGCACGTTGTATAACTCCTCGACCCATTTCTTCTTTGATTCGTCCAACCTTCGCCTGAGTCCGTGCAGTATGACCCTATTAGCATATTTGGCCTGCCCGTTTGTTTGCGGATGTTCGACCGACGCGAAATGTTGCACGGTTACCAGATGGGCGACGAATTCTTGAAAGTTTATATCGGTGAACTACGTCCCGTTGTCGGTGACTATGGCTTGTGGAATGCCGAACCGAGCTAATATGTTTCTTTTATAGAAACGTAGGATGTTCTGGGTGGTGATTTTGGCCAATGCTTCGGCCTCTACCCATTTGGTAAAGTAGTCGACACCTACTATTAAATATTTGTTTTGATATTCTCTGAAGACGAACAGTTCGAGGATGTCGAGCCCCCACCATGAAAAAGGCCACGGAGAGGAGAGGAACTTGAGCTCGCTCGGGGAAGCCAGGTTCATGTTTCTATGTCGTGTGCACTTGTCACATTTCTTTACGTGTTCCTTGGCGTCGAACTGCATGGTCGGTCAATAGTATCCGGCCCGGAGGGCTTTTCGAGCTAGCAATTTGTCCCCTAGGTGTTGGACGTTGATGCCCTCATATATTTCTTTCAATATGTGTGACACTCTGGTTTCTTCGATGCATTTGAGAAGGGGGATGGAGAATCCCCTTCTGTAGTGTTTGTCTTCGAGGGCATCACGTTGTAGTGATAGTTGCTCGATTCGGTCATGAAGCCTGTATAATTTTATCCATTTTGGCCATTAGAATTTGGTTATATCCCGAATAGGCGTCCATAAACGAAAGCAATTTAAAACCTGCGGAGTTATCAACGAGTTTATCGATGTTCGGAAGGGGGTAGGCGTCTTTTGGACATGCCTTATTAAGATCAGAGTAATCAATGCACATGTGCCATTTTTCATTATTCTTTCTTACAAGTACAGGGTTGGATAGCCACGTAGTGTATCGGTCTTCTGTTACAAAATTGGCCTCTAGAAGATCCTTAACAGCTTGCTCGACAGCCTCGGTTTTTTTTGGGGACTACTTTCGCCTGCACTGTGCTACACCCTTAAGGGCAGGACTAATGGTAAGGTGGTGACATGCGACCTCGGGGTCGAGACCAGGCATTTCGGCTACGCTCCAGGCGAAAAGGTTGGCATTATCCTTTAAGTATGCTCTGAGCTGTTCCCGCACCAGTTCCGAGAGGTCTGTTCCGATCTTGACTCCTTTGATTAGGTAGTCACCCAATGGAACGAGCTCAAAATCCCTGTCTGGGATTGGACACATATGTTTCTCTGAGGATGCTCCTGAACTTTTGGAAGCAGTCGAATCTTCTTCGACCATAGGGGCTTTTCCTTTCCTCATCTTCTTGGCAAAGTCTTCTGGCTCCAAACGGCTGTCGAGGTCGATAGTATCGACTCGAGGAAGGGGTTCAGGCTTGTGAGAGCTCTTTGGAAGGTCGATTATTGATAAGTGCCAAAATTTAGTTATTTTGTATTTATGTTTAGTGGCACTTATCGGTTCTTTTGTTGATATTCTTTGAATAAATCCCCGACTTTTTATATAAATGTGTACATAATAGAATAATTGAGTTTTTGTGTAAATATTGTATCATTTGATAGTTTTTCATATCTTTTGTAGGTATTCATTCATAATTGGAGCATTGAGTAATAAAGTGTCGAAGACACGGCTTCAAACGCGCGATTTGAGAAACTCATCAACGAATAAGGCTCAAAATCAAAGAATAAAAATCATCAATTTGATTGATATTTTGTCATGGTTAGATAGAGCATTGAATAAGCTTTCCAACGCTTCAAACCGGGCGCAATTCCGAGTTACGGTTCTCAAGATATGGCAAAAATAAGATGCTGATTTTTTTCAGAACAGCATAGACCGCGCTTAGCGCGAAAATACCGCGCTTAGCGCGCCCTGCAATATCAGAATTCTTTAAAAGGGGCTAAAAACACATTTTTAGGTCATGGGTTGGATATTTTTGAGTCCCAACACCATCAACATCATTTTTTGGTCTAGAGAGCTTAGAAAACAACATTGGAGCTTGCATTTGGATGATTCGGAATCAAATCCCTCGTCGATTGGTGTTGACAAACCAAGAAATGTTTGATTCCTCTTCTTCTCTTCTCTTTGTAATCTCTTTTGTTGGGTTTTATATGTATATATACTCTTACTCATGTATATTTGTCGCCCTTGGCGTTGTATAAAGTTTGCTTTACGAATCTGTGTTGGTGATTGTCTTAGGTTTTTACTCTATGTTAGGGATTTGAGCTTTACTAGAGATAGATCGCTTAGATTCTTACCTAGGATAGTTATCTGTTAGTTTCTGAATTCTAGAAATGGATTTAGAGCTGACATTCACTATAGAGTATCTGAACTTAATGCCTATGCGTTGGTGAAGTTTGCCAAAGATAGGTATGGAGGTGACGCAGTTGACTTCTGTGTTGTTGAGGTAGGCCAAACATGACTATTGAGATGATTCGGGAGAATTCTCGATTTGGGTTAGAAATAGCTTAGGTTGTGAGAGGTATGTGATGACACGGACGAGTATCGTAGGCCGAGTATGACATGGGTGGTAGATTTAAGTCTGTGTGACGGGTAGTTTACATTCGTTCCGGACAAGCTGTCTATCCTTTATACTTTTTGTTCATTTACTTTCTATCTTTTATTTTCATTTCTTTTAATCTCAAACTCATTAACGGTAGAATTATCGAATGACGAATCAATAACCAATCTCTGTGGACACGATACGATATAACCTAACCGGTATATATCACCCAGTAACAAATAATACCAACTCTTTGCTTGTCATTATACCGTAACAACAATTATGCCCTTGTGTCATACCCCAAAATTTGCCCTCCATCTTCTCAAGAGATTTCATACATCTATGCTCAAGGATTCCTCAAGAGTTGATCAGACAAACTCTCTCCTAGACAATCAACCCAAACTGGGGTTTGGTATCTCTCAAGTCAAGATGGATTTCCAACATCTCCAATGGTCTTCATGCTTCCTCATATGTTTCAAAGATTCTCCATGTCAAGTTTCAAGCTTCACAAGTCAAGTTTCCTCAGACAATTGCTCAGATGGTTGAAAATCAGTTGTATTGGACAAAAAGTCAACTGTGGTCAACATACAGTCAAACTTCATATTTTTTGGTCAACATCCTCATTTTGAAGTTACATTCATCATTTGATCAAGGGTTGATCATGATTCATCAAGAAAACTCAAGATTTGCTCAAAAGTCAAACTTTCTAAATTAGGGTTTCTAGGTGAAAAGTCAATGAACTTTGATGATCATAACTTTCTCATACTTTCTCAGAAATTTTCCCACCAAAGCTTATTTTGAAGGAAATTCAATTCTCTACAACTTCATGTCTCACAAGAATGTCCAAAAAATGCTTCATTTGAGAGGTATAGCTCAAAACATTACAGGTCATTTTCAAAGTCAACAAAAAGTCAACTTTTTGATTTGAAGATATATTGAGCATGGTAACTCCAATTGAGATGAAACCAAAGACATTGTTTAGAGGACTCTTAGAGCTTTCCAAAAAGTCCAAGAACACTCAAAAATGTGGAAAATTGAGCAAGTTACACCATCCACAAGTTGGGCAATTTTGAAAGAATGCACAAAGAGAGATACTTCAAAAAATCAAATCTTTTGCAAATGGGCCTACTTTTTCTTCATCCAAACTTATTCCTCATGCAAGTAGAAATGTCCAAGCCCAATGCCACGATTTTCTATTTTATTTTCCTATTTAATTTGGAATTTATTCATTTAAATACAAATTAATTTGAAAAATAAAGTATAAAATCAAAATTAATTGAAAGATTGATTTTTATTGCTTGCTTGTGATCCAATTAACCCATAAATGCCAGCAATTTCGAAATTGAATCAAATATGGGAAGATTTGATTGGAATTGAACAAGTTTTGAAAATTTGATTTTCATGGAAATATCAAAATTGATTTTCATTGATTATTGATCAAATCTTTCCAAAAACAATGCCAAATCCATCCAGCATATATACTTGATGCATATCAATCACAAGGAGACGAAAAAAATTGCTCAGAAACCCTATTCCCAAACTCAAAAAAATCGTGACCTGCAAGCTATTGGCAATCCTATTTCCAGCCGTTCTCAAGCAATTTTGAGGTTTCCATTGCATTCCTTGATTGAGTTTGCAAGCTTTCTGGGCACTTTGATTGAGTTACCATGGCCGAAAACACGATATGCCATGATTAGGGTTTCCTATGCCGTTTTAGGGTTTCTCTTATTAGGAAAAATTGGACCATAAGACCCATACCATTGCATTCGGAATGACCTGAGGAATCGATCCATGGTCTTAGAATTTATTTATATTATGTTTGCTTGATTTTTTGAATTAGCCAGGGACGTAGCGTCGAACAACAGCCGACGCTAGCTTCAAATATTCAAATCGGGGACGATGAAGCTTGTGATTGAGGAAGCGAGACGACATCATCTTTGTTTCATTCGATCCGGTTCAAGCAATGATGCACACATGGCGTAGTGGTAAAGGCGCTCACTGTTTCCAGATGCCCTCAAGGGTCATGGGTTCGAATCCGTCCAGGGCATGTTTTGCTTCTTTTTTCACAAACTGCATATTTTCTATATTTTTCTTATTTTCAATATTTTCATATTATTTTAATTGTTTTCATAATTTTTATTCTGCATTATAAATTTACCAAAAAAATATTTTCTTTTTGCATTTATTTCATAAAAATCTTTATTTAATTTAATAAATTAAAAATGTAATTTTTGCATGCATATTTATTTTTATTTATATTTTTGCATTTAATTCACTTTTAATTGCATTTTAATTATTAAATCTTTTCTAAAAAATCCCAAAAAATTATTTTAATGTATTTATCTTATTTCCAGCCTATATTAATTTTCTCATATTAAAATTTGCATTTTTCTAACATTTTTTCTCTTGTTCGATTCATATTGCATTTTCCGATTTCTTCCTTTTGTACAGGTTGCTCCGATTCAGACGATTTTCTCTTTATCATTTTATTCTATTTTTTTTCCAATAATGTAATTGCTCATGGGTTGTAATAGTTTAATTTAGGACTTTATTTTCCGCATTTTAAATTATGTATCTGCCCCAAAGCCTTGTAATAGCGTAGGTTTTACTTTCCGCACCTTTACATTCCCGCTTTACATTCCCGCTTTACATTCCGCATTTTACTTTCCGCACCCTTATCAATTGCTAGTAACTAGGCGTGTATGGCAAGATAACAATGAACATAGCCCACTAATCTTCAAGATAAAATATCTGAAATCAATACACTTCTTTCACACACGCACCCCTTAGGGTAATTCTCTCTCGTTGCTTTTGCGAATTCAAAATGGTCATGTCCCTCGAACGTAGAGGTATTCTAGCACCGTCGCCTTCCAAACAAATCATCATAGTCCCTTCGATACCAAGATCATAAGACCCACGATGTCGCCTCCGAATACATGATCTTGACCCTCGATTGTCGCCTACGAAAAATGATGATAGTCCCTTCGAATGTGCTAGGATACTTCCTACAAGTTGCCTTCTATGACCATCCGATGTCCCTTCGAATGTCCCGTTTACATCCAACGAATGGAGCTACCTACTAACTAATGGTATGGCTAGCGCTATTCTAAAGGAATGTAGAAGTACAACAAAACGACCAATTCTGAGTGGGTAAATAAGTCTTTTAGTTGCTTGCTCTATCAAATGCTTTTCACACCACACACTTTTTTCAAAGTTCAAATTCCTTTCAAAACAAAACATTTCCGAACACTTTGTATACACTCCTACATGAGTCAATACAAAGTCAAAGCGAAATGCCTTTTCAAAACATTTTTCGTCAAACACACAGAAAGCAATTTTAAAAAGTTATCTAAGAGCAACTAAGAGCCGTAGAATAAGCTGCGGATGGAAAGGGTGCTAATACCTTCCCTTTTCATAACCATTCTCCGAACTCGAATCTAACGAAGGTCTTTTTATTACTTTTACCTTCCCTTAATTGGATAAAAATAAAAGTCGGTGGCGACTCTTGCTATCCGCACATTTGGATACAAAAATCCTACAAAGTCAGTTCACCGTATCACACCTTGGTCTGGGGTTGGAGGTTGATGGAGTCTAGGCCTTTTGCTGATGCCTCGAAACATCTTTGGGCTGCCTAGATTTCTCTGTGCAACGTCGCCACCTTCCTGCTCGCTGTGTAGTACTTCACCTTCAAGTGCATCGTGGACGGTACAACAATCAGCTCAGCTAGGGTGGGTCGACCGAAAATACATTGAGACAGAGACGGGCAGTCAATGACCAAGAATTGTGTTTTGATTGATCTACTGGTCTCTTCGGCCCCAAAAGTTACGATCAGCTCGATGTATCCCCATGGCTTCGCGGTGGAGTTGTTGAAGACCTGCATATCTGAATCGAGGTAAGGAGTTATGTGGGTTTCGCTGAGCTGTAACATCTTGAAGAGTTGAGTTTACATGATATTAGTCGAACTTCCCTGGTCGACTAGTATGCGTCTGACATCGAAGTTGGCCATCCGAGCACGTATGAGCAGAGGGATACTTGTATTGGAGGCTCCCCCAGGTAGATCCTCTTTATAGGCCTGTGGATGAGACTTGCCTTGGATTTTGTCGAGGGTGGCACCCAAATCCGAACTCGTCCTAACGAGATCGTCGAATCTTCTCTTGATTGATCCGATGGAGTTCTTAGAGAATACTCCACCGGAGATGACCATTGCCGTTGGAAAAGATTCCCAAGGGTTGTGAGCGGCGAAGTATGCTGGGGTGTTATCCAAATCGGGGAAGAAGAAGTCTTCTGGCCTGGATATGCTCATTGCTACGTGCATAGAAGACACCTCCGCGAGCTTTTCTTCGTTGGCCTTTCTGGACGAGGGGGTTTCTTCTTTTGCATATTCCTTTTTCTTGTACTATTTGAGATGCACGTCTCTGATTAAGATCTCAATTGCATCCTTTAGGTGGATACAGTCCTCCATCACGTGTCCGTGACTCTGGTGAAATCTGCACTATTTAGTCTTATCTACCCCTAGTTTGGTCGGGGTATGTCAAGGAAAGCATATCCCCCCTGTTTGAACTCGGAGTTCGCACAATCGATCAAGATACGCTCTCGAGAAGTGGTGAGGAGAGTGTAGCCACTGAATCGACCCACCGGCCCCTTGTGGTCTCTTGAGTCGCGGGGTTTGTCTTCCCGCCTTCTTTCTCCTCCCCACGAGATGTTGAGGGCTCTTCATTCTTGGAGCTCTTGACATTTTCCTTATGTCGGGTGTTGCGAGCAGAGTTTACGGCTTCTTTTTCCTTGTATTGGATGTATGCTTGAGCCTTTAGGGGGAAAGCATCCAATGTGGAGGGTGTTTCGATGCCTACGACCTTCGTGAAGTTGCTACGAGGGCGTAGTCCAGAACAAGACATTTTTAACAAAGTCATGTCAGGATCTATCAAGAAATTAACATGCATCTCTTTCTTCATAGATACTACGGTCTCCCAAAATATATCAAATATGACATCTTTAACACAGTCACGTCAATATTTGAAGCCCGAAAGCTCCTTACAATGAATTTCGTGTTTCCCAAATGTATTCAAACACATATAGTGACAAATACAACAAACATCTTAAATATGAAAGTAAATGTGATGTCTAAGAATAGTATGATACTCTAACGGTGAAATGTGTTGATATAATCCATCAATAATAAAGAGAAAATTCTGAGTATGTGCAGCTTGCAAACAACCAAAAACTATTTTCTGTCTATTGGTCATATCAAACCTTACGTCCATGTCCTGAACAATTTTACTAAAAGGGAAAATCATAAAGAGAAGTTGTGCTTTAAGAGGGACAATGTCTTCGCTAGTAATTGCTAAGGTCAAAATCTAGAATCACAATATTAAAACTATTTAAATCTTTGTCGAAATCAGAGTCTATGCCATATACTACTCTAGACATATTTATAAGCAACAAAAACCTTTTTAGATTCATTGAATAAATGATATATCTAGTCATTATTTTATACTAGATACATCAATTATTCAATGTATCTAAAAAGTTTTTTGTTGCTTATAAATGTGTCCAGAGGGTGTATCTCATTATGTCTCAATATATAATCTTGTAATACCAAAGATTGAGCCCTAAAAGGCATAAAAGTGTAAGTGCAACCTCTATTACCGAGTAAAAATCTAATCCGCTAACATGAACAAGAGTCTTCACGTAACTCTTGATCAAATCAAAATAATTTCTTCCTTCATAAATAACTCCTTGATAAAACCTTTATCTCGACTAAGAGTCCCTTGAAACAACTTCACCCCGTGTATGATTATATGATTAGATAAGAATAACATATTAACAAATTTTCTCACTTTTCCAATTCTAGACAGCTAAAAAGACATGAAAAATTCGCTTTAAAAAAGGATTCTTAATAAACAACAAATTGAAAACTCAAAAATAAAGATGTAAAGTGAATAAACCATTATACAGGCCAATGGACCTACCACTTTGCCAATGGTTGTGAACTTAACATTAAAAAGGGCGTTAACCCTTTATTAGCAGGTGTTTTATGTATCTTAATTGCCTTTCAAATCTTCAATCATGACTAAGAATAATGTTTTGTGCTCGACAAAATCATTCTAAGTCTAGCAACATTTTTAATGGAGGAAAACTACTTTGAATAACAAGTTTTGTGTTCATATGAACCTTTCCTAAATACCCTTGTTAGGTGTGAAAATGAAACAGTGATGGAATGCGATTTATCATCTTTATTCATAAGGATGAGCTTCAAAGTGTATGAACTACAATTAGTTTAAGGAATATTAAGCTATTGTGGAGGAAAATAATATATGGGCTTGCACTTTTTATTGCTTTATTACATGTTCATTATTGCTTCTATTATGAGGATGTGAAGACATTTAACATTTCTCTTTTAAAATTTTAGTTTCTTTTCAAAACATAAATAATGAGATTTAGAAAGTATTTTTGGACTGTTTGCAAGATTCAAGATGGTCTAAAATAAAAGGTCAAAGAGCACCATCAATCGGTAAAGTGAAACATGATCTATCTTTCATACGAAAACAAATAAATTTATACTCTAAATACGTTTATCTTTCATACAAAAACAAATAAATTTACACTCTAAATATGTTTATCATAGTTAATTAGATGTCTGTTTGTTATCACAGTGAAACAAATCACGTTTAATTGAAGCTACAGTTTATAGCTTTTTATTTTCACAGTAAAAATGAGTTGCACCGTGATTTTTTCAATGAAAACATGATTCCAAAGACACGTTAGATCTAATAATTACTGACACAAAAAATCTCATACAAAAACTTTTAATCATTCTCATTATATAAAATTAAAAACATGTCATTTTAGATATTTAAGTCATTCTAATTTTCACATGATTCTATATTTTTTCATTGACTTAAACGTTAAATACTAACTTTGCTGAACGATCTCCTTTTAATTGTAACGGAAGCTAATTCACCACAACAAAACATTTCTTCGTCCGTTTTCTAATTCTAAGTATATATGGTACTTGCACTTTTAAGCACTAAAACAAATTAAAAAAAAACTAGTTGATAAGTTTTGTTGAATCTATTATAAGGAGAAAATAGTGATATATTGACAGTCAATCACGATGATATATCAAATAAAATCATATTACTAAATTATTGATATAATATTGATGGACTGTTTTAAAAAAAAAATATAAACAAAATAAACTCATAATATAAACAAAATAATTTCATATAACTTTTAAAATATGAAAGTGATCGTACAAATAAAACATGATTTTTATATTGGCAAGTAGCAAATCACCGGCTCAAAGTATCTGTCCTTAAAATTTGTCGTTATGTAAAGTGAATCATGCATCTGCATGAGTCTATTCATAACATAGATAAAAGAAAACTATAGCTACACCACTATGCTTCTATTAATTAAGGCTTCTATATGGTCCCATAACTTGGCATGATGCGACATTCTATGCATTAAATATTTGTGACTTACTGTTCTATAATACTAGAGTATCATACTAAGTACCATTAACCTAAAGAATTTTAAATTATCATCACCATTTATGTTTGCCTTTTCTTTTTCAACGTACACATGTTACTTACTATATATATTAGTATTTTGTTCAAAATTCAAAGTATGCACAGCTTTTTTGTTTTTTCATTTAATATAAAATTAGAGAACTTATAAGTAAAATAATATATATAATGTCTTAAAATTTTAAGTGGAAATCATGTCAAGTTTAAATTCATTTGTGTCGTTGTTCTTATATTAATCAAAAGAAACAATCCATATTAGTATTGTTGACTCTCCTATAAATTTTGATATTAGTTGTACCAATTCAAACTCATTTGTGTGGTTCTTCTTAGTCCATCCATCCACACACGTGTTGTAGGCTCTCCAAGAAATCCTTCTATATTTATATTAGAGCATAGCTAATCAAGGGAGGAGGATAAGTAGAGTAGTACATCATACCATTCATTCGAAACGCGGTTAGCTATCATGTTATTGTTGTTTTTCCTTACATAGTATTATCTACTTTTGAAGTTGATCGTTCTTGTTTGATTGGAGGATGTAGACAATGCACAATTCAAGATTATTTGATCTAACATGGTTTTGATTGTTCTTTCGGGAAAAAATATGTGTAAGAAATATTCAAAGAGGAGTACAATACGAACAATAAAATATATTTAATAAAATATATTTAATACAATTTGATTGAATATGTATGATGTTAATAAGCTTAATGAATTTGCATTTATATTTATGAATACATAAGACAATATGAAAGATAAAGAGCAAGTTGTCATACCCTAATTTTTGACCTAAGATACTATCAAATATCATTTACATATGCATCATTGTATCACTGATAAATTTCAAAGTAAGATAGTTGGTGTGTGTGCTCCTTGAGCCAAATTAGGGTTTTGAATCAAATCTTTCATCAGTGCAAGATGTGATCAATTAGGGTTTGAGTCTCCACTCACCTCTAATGATCTATCTTCATAAATCATCAATATTTGATCTTCAAATTCCTATCATTTCCTCAAGATCAATCTTGAATCGACCAAATTAGAATTTTGATCGAGGATGGTGCATCATTGACTTTTTGCTCAATGCATGACCTAATTGCTTGGATAATGATCTCAAGATCACCAATGTAATATCTTGACCTAATTTATTGGTTCAAAACAACTCCAAAGCAGTGGTTGATTAATACTGAAATTCTGAATCATCTGACAAAAAGTCAATTGTCCAGATCAGTCAAACTTTGACTCTTTTGGTCAACTTTTGAAATTCAAATTTTTCAATCATCAAAGCATTTCATATTATCCATCATGATCATCAAGAATAAAAATTTGATCATCGAGCAGACCATCTCAGGGGCTTTTAATCCATTCTAAGCATCCAAACACCTTCCATAAGGTCCATTGAAGCTCTCCAGATCATCAAAACACATCTGGAACACATCCAAGAAAGAATTCGATTTCTGCTCATAGAGAAAAGTTGCTTCAACTTCGAATTCTTTGATTCATACATTACAGTTCAAAACTTGTTATGCTATCATGTTTCTTCACCTATGAGGATCATTAACCCTCAATTAATTGTTTAAATTGATTCACATACACTATTTCATGAGCATGAGGTCATATTAGGATTTATCTGGTTTCATACGAATTCAGTGGTCTTACAGTTAAAATAAATAAAATCAAATGGTACCATCATGTTCTTGGTAAAATTTCGAGCAAGTTTCACTTTTACATCTTTTAATTTCATCAAGAAACAAGGAGGATACGAATTCATGAAGCTTGAGGTTGAAGATGACCATGACGCGTTTTTGAAAATTTCAAATATTCAGTTTATAATATATACATATGAAGTTAGTTTTATAAACGAATGAAACAACCACCCCAGTGGCAGAGCGCGCGCTTCTCATGTCTTTCCATGCCTCAAGTATGGGGTTTGAATCCCCCTCGCTCAAGACCTTTTTCCATCTTTTTTCACTCTTTTCCAATTTTCCAACTATTTTCAAACATTTCCATAACTTGTTTTTCTATATAATTTTCCAAACGCGTGTAAACAACAAGCCACGCATGTGACTTAGTGGTATTTCTTTTCACCTTTCAGCCGAAGGTCCTGAGTTCAAACTCCTTTGGCCACAAAACAAATTTTTTATCACTTGTTTTCTTAAGTTTTTTTAACAAACTTCAACATTTTCAAAAACCAATCAAAACTTCTCATTTTGAGATGATTTTTTGCACACTTGTCATTTAATATATCTATTTTATGATTATGTCAAAAAATTCCAAAAATATTTTATTTTGATATATTTTTATTAGGTTAAAAATAAGACTTTTTAAGTATTTTTAAATGCTTTCAAAAAATATTTTCTTCTTGATTTTTCAACCTAATCTTTTTCAAAACTTTCATGTGAATAATTTTCACTTTTCAAATCTTTCAAAATGTTTTAATTAAATTACACATCTCTTTTCCATGATCGATTCGATTAAGTCTTTGAAAATACTAACCGTACTAGATTTTTTCCTCAAAAATCGTTCGAACTCAAAATCAAATTGATCATGGGCCTCCCTTACGGAGTAAGTCTCAACCCCCTATGTACATATTTAATTCCTTGTACATATTCATCCTTTTGTGTACATATTTAATTCCTTGTACATATTCAACCTTTTTGTACATATTCAAGTATAACTAGTATCGTTCGCTAATTTTATCTTCTTGTTTATACACCAATTCCATTGGTATTAAGAGGGACATTATTCTCGGTGAAACTGCTCTTATTCTAGTGGGTCTCCCTTAAGGTGTAAGTCTAACTCCTTTGTATATATCTAAGTACACTAGCCTTATTTGCTTGTTTTACACACTTGTTTATATATTTTCTTCATAAACTTCTATGAATACACACACACACACACACACACACACACACACACTTTGTCATATATACGTGTTCATATAATTGTTCATGTTTATTTATGTCATTACAACTAGTATAACAACTAGGTTTCCCATAGCCTCCTCTTGGGCTTCGTACAAAATAACTCCCTTTTTGAGTTAACCTCCTCTTGAGCTTCGTACAAAAGAACTCCCTAGTTGAGTTAGCCTCCCCTTGGGCTTTGTACATGTTCTACCCCAAGGGGAGGCTACACATGCATATCATTCATCACATGGTTCATAGGTTCTAAATACCTCAAGTTGGGGGGGAAAACTGTGTGTTTCGGCTATCTCAGATCATTTCGAGTCCGATATCGATATTCTTCGATTCGTACGCTTGAAGCAACATATTCTGGTTAGAAAGCTATTTTAGTTTGGTTCCCTAAGAATTTGGATTGTATCAATTTTTTCTCAAGATTATCTATTCAGATCGGAGGTAGTTTCGCCAAGAAAAAGACTTTATTTGCTTATTTTTCAATAAAGTGAATTTTGGGTTTTCGATGCTTTTCGGGCACTTCGGAAGGCATATCTCTCAGCTTGTCGGGTATTTTCTGATGATTTTCGATAGGAAAGTCCCTCTCATTATTATCTACAACTTTCGTTCATAATCCAGAAGCAAATTGCGTAAAGAAAGTCCTCAAAGAAATTGATTTCTCAAGTGGATTAAACTGAATTTTAGTGTTGTACCGTGTACTCTGTGCACAAAAAAATTCATAACTCCCAGCTGGAAAATCGAAACTGAGCGGGGCCGATATCTAAAAATCCGTATCGAAGTCCTCTACAACTCTTATGAACAAGTTGGGAGCCAATTCCTTACCTTTTAAGAGAAGATTTTTATTCTTCGGACTTGATTTTGAGCTAAACCGAGCAATTTTCATCTGATACGCGAAGTTCAGAAAATTATATTTCGTTCAATTTTTAACGAAACAAGGTGGTACCAGTGCCTAAAGTTCACAATTTTTGTTGGATTCATTTGTCTCATAGATACCCAAGTTCGAATTTTGATCAGAAGACCCTCGTTCAAGGCAGTTTTTCCGAAGAGCGCAATGAAAATTCTGCATGTGTCAGACGCCTGAAAATTGTGCTGAAACTTCAAAAATTCATATCGCCTTGACCGATCATCTGATCGAGTCAAAATTTTAACTCTCTTTAGAAAAATCGCGTTCCGGACATTTTTCGTTTACATTCCGACTTCAAATTCCCCACGGATTTGGCTGTTTTGGACTAATTACGAAAATTATTCGGATAATCGCGATTTGGGCTTAATTGTGAATCCAAGGCGCTCTAAGGCCCAAATTTTCACATTATAAATAAATTTTTTCCTTCACAATTCAAGGGGACCCAATCATTTGCCTAATTTTCCTCAAAAATCTCCAATCTTTTTCTCTCTAATCTCTCTCAAGTCAAAACAAAAATTAAGAGAATTTGAAGTAAATTTCCCTCCAAACCCCTCACTCAAGGCCGAGCTCCTCCCCTTGCCTCCGGTCCGAGCCCTTTCCGGCCGAAACCAGACGCTCTCCCCTCTCTCTCCGACCGTCCCGGTCACACGCAAGGCAGTTCTTGCCAATTCCTATCCTCCTTCCCGACCTCTTCTTGCTCGGCCGCTCACTCTGGCCTCCTACCTTGCCCAGACAGCTCCTCCTCCTCAAGCAAATCAATCAGTTTTCCCCTATCTTCACTCTCCCTTGCTCGGCTCAAGTATAAGGAGAAATTTCCTCTTTGATTTCTTCAATTTTTTTCATAATTCAAGATCTCATCTTCCTATTATCATCAATTCAAGAGTAGATTTGGTATTTTCTTTGAAAAGCACAAGGAATTCCTCTTCAATTTGACTCAAACTTCAAGATCAAGTAAGTGATTAATTCAATTGAGCACTTCTTTTAAGTGATTTTTCAATTTTAGCTTTTCTTGAAATTGAATAGTCGAATTGATTGCAAATTCCGTGTGGATTCCGATTCTTGAATTTATATTGCCGAATTATTTGATTTGATTCCGATTTTGTGACGTTAAAGTGTGTCGGTGTGAAGAATTTGTACATGACACTCGCATACACTTGTGTAGTTATTTTTCTTTGCATTTAGGCCACTAATTTGTACATTTTGCATCATCTATCACATGCTCATGCATTAGAGAGCATATAGGTTGATTAAATTGCATTGATCCATGTGAATTAAGGCATAATTTGCATACATAATTGTGTCGAAATGTAGAACTAAATGCATTTTGATTCTTAGGTGCATTTGCATTGTACATAACACATACACATGCACCTAAACTCACACTTATGACATAATTTGCATAATCACATATTCACATACATGCATATGGATTAATTGAGTCAAACTAATGTGTCGGTGTTCAATTTTTATGATGTTAAAGTGTGTCGAAACCTCACTTTCACTCACTTTTTCACATGTATGAATTCACAACACTTCAAACACATCACATGTTTGATTCTTATTGATTTTCATACATGTTTTGCATAGCATCTGTATTTGATTTTCATTGAGCACATATCATTTGTACATGATATCTCATACACTTGCATTTCATTCATCTACACATCATAAAATGTACATGAACTTGCATTTACATGCATTTTTACACCCTTTTTGATTCTAACCTCAATCAAACTTGTACATAACTTGTGTTTTATTTTTTTGACTTATTGATTATATGTAGTAAATTAAAATTCAATTCATCTCACATTTCAAAACCAAACAAAAATCGAATCGGAATTTAATTCAAAACATGGATTTTATGATTCCGTAAACATTTTTTAACGTTTTCATGCACCAACACTCATCTTTTCTCAAAAGTACAAAGTAACGGTACATGTCCCCTACGTTTTGGCACGTCCCGGAACCGTTTTTGGAGGTTTTGGAACCAAATTTTGAGTGCAACATGCCTAAAAGATAGTGGCTTCCCCTTCACTTTAAGGTCCGAAAAATGCCATTTTCACTCGAAATTAATTAAAATCGCTCACGTTTTTTGATGTTTTTGCACGCAACCATGCTATTCTTAATCGATTCCGAGAAGTTGACTTTTTCGCTCCGATTTTGGAATACCGCCTTTCCAAGCCGATTTTTGTGATTTTATTTCACTTCTTACATGCTTATACTAGTTTATAATCATATTTGCAATCATTTTTGTATTTGGTGCTTTATTTCTAGCACTTGCTTTGTTAATTCCGACACTTTATTTCATGTGCAAGGTACTTTGACCTCTCATACATGAGATTTGGATTTATAGCATCCATATTTTATGCTTGCACATATACATGTGCATTCTATTGTCTGGTTGTTTGGATTCACACCTTTCTTGCAGGTTATCCAATCTTGAATGCGTACGAACGCGAATTCTAATGCTTGTATGCGTATGAACGCGCATACCATTTGCATATTGTTTGGATTGACACCTTCTTGCAGGTTATCCGATTGTTTGAATGTGTACGAACGCGCATTCTACCTCTTGTACACTATGTATACATTCTATTGTCTTATTTATTGTGGATTCCTTGCTTACAGGTTATCCTATCTTGAATGAGTACCAACACGCATTCTAACACTTGTATGTGTACGAACGCGCATTGCTTGTGTGATATTTGGATTGACACCTTTCTTGCAGGTTATCCGATTGTTTGAATGCGTACGAACGCGCATTCCACCACTTGTACATGTATGTGTATATTCTATTGTCTGATTTGTTGTGGATTGACACCTTGCTTGCAGTTTATCCTATCTTGAATGCGTACAAACGTGCATTTTAACACTTGTATGCATACGAACGCACATTACTTGTGTGATATTTGGATTGACACCTTTCTTGTAGGTTATCCGATTATTTGAATGCGTACGAACGCGCATTCTATCGCTTGTGTACATAAGTGTACATTCTATTGTCTGCTTGCTTGGGTTTTCATTTTTGCAGGTGTATCTTGATTGGAATGTGTATGAACGCACATTCTAATTATCGCTTGTGCACATACGTGTACATTCTATTGTCTATTTGTTGGGATTTTTCTCTTCTTGCAGGTGTATGCGTATCAATCATGCACGAACGCACAATTTGATATTTGTTTGCATACAAATGCGTAATATCCTGTCTGCTTTGTATGGTTTATATTTCTATGAAGGTTTATTTGCCTCGGATGTGTACGAACGCACACTCTGCATATGCTTTGATGCCTCTATGCATTTTTCACCAGTTTACTCTTATTGCTTGGTTGTAGTACTTGAAGTTATCCGGAGTATTTATTAGCATGTAGTGCTCTACGAATTTGTTATCCATTTGGTATTTTCTACACCATTTTATTGCATTCTCTTAAAACTTTCCTAGATATCATGAGAAGTAGGGTTTTACATCTTTCTTCTGCCATGAGCAGTAGGAATAGAGATGCATTATGGGGCTTCTATAGCTGGAGCATGTTCAGGAACCCCTCTGGTTTATTTAAAGACCCGTTTAGGGCGATTCTATGTCTCTGGTTTGTTTAAAATCCTCTTCCGTGCATAGGAAGATAATTCTCAGTAAGTGTTTACATTTGTGCTTGCATAAGTCAAGAGTGGTTAGGTAACCCAGAGTGGCACCACCAAGCAAAGTCCCGCTCTGATACTTATTGATATATATGATAATATTATGGGCAGGTGAAAAGGGTCGCAATCGACCCCTGCGCAGTTCTAGTCCTTGTCACCTCAGCACATGTGAATCGTGTTGCTTCCCTTATCGAGTCAATAATAAAAATGGAAAGAGTTCCCTATTCTGACTCTCCACGCTTTCTTGGAGTTTGCATTTACTACTGATACCTGCACTCATTGCTCTTCACACTTGACAATTCATGTCATGTTGTGATACCCTTCACGGGAATCAGATGTGTCGGCACCTGGTTGCTTCCGGTACATCGGTGTTGTTGTAGGCTATGGGACTTCCTCCTTCTCTTGCGCTTGTGTAACATTTATTTGTGCATTTCATTCTTGTGTGCTTCTTCCAAAGCACTTATTTGCTTAGACCCTCTACATCCCTTGGTTATACAACCAAGATGAATATTAGGATAGCTTCCCTTAGGATTGCTCGGTTAAGATAGCTCTCAAGCCTAAACATTAGGATATACATCCTTTGCACGTCAACATAGGTAGTGTGATTACTGGTTTTTTCATCGGTTATTTTAAAACAATGAAGTCGCCACCTAATTTTATTTATTCTAAAAGAACGGGAAAATATAGATAAAACCCATGAATAACGGATAAGGTGGTCTACGAGACCAAAAGATGCGGATTTAGGAGTCGGTTATGCAAGAGGAAGGTACTAGCACCCCTCACATCCATCGTACTTGATAGGACCCATTTAGTTTTAAGTGTTTGTGTGTATATTCGCTAATTTCTAAATGGAGAAAGGAGAAAGAAAAAGGGGTTTGATTTATTATTATTTTGAGTTTACCGCAGTTTCAAAACCTTGTGCCTACGTATTCCCTCGTGCAATGGGAAAGTCAACACTCTGTAGTTCTTCTCCAAAATGTTTAAGTTGGTTGTGTTGATTTTATAAGAAAAATCGTGCATTAGACATTTCAAATGTTTGAATTTTGACTTGTTTAGTTTGTTTGAAAAGCTAAGACTTTGTTCGTATTTGAAATGGCTATTGCACACTCTTTGTAAGAAAAGATCTTTGATGATCACATATGAGCGAAAAAAAGAGTTGAGTGAGTTGAGTTATTTTTATGTGAGAGATGAGCATCGGACCATAAGCGTTCAACAACTAACGTCCAAAGTACTCGGATGAAGGGACAAAACCATCCTGATCATCTTTTTCTACCCAAAACGTTTTATTAAGAAAAGGTGATGCAAAACCAAAATTCGCTAACTTAGATTTAATTAAAGAAACCAAGCGTGCGATCGAGGGTCGAAACAGGACTGACTACCTTACGCTTGGGAAGAGAGAAGTAGAGTATTTATTTATGAAATTATTTGAAAATAAAATCAACGTCAGATCGAGGTTTGAAGATTTTATTTATGAAAGTGTTTTAGCGTTTGGTATATGGACCAAGAGGAGCTGAATCAGGTTATGATAAATCAAGTATATGGACATATCAAGATTGGTCCCCAACTGTTTAATGCTACTTTCTTCGTCATGGACATACAACCTGCTTATTATTGCCTACTTGACCGTCCATGGATCCATAAAGTTGGAGCGGTTACATCTAGGGGTGGAAAAACGGGTTGTGGCCCGCTGGGCCGGCCCGCGCACCCGCCAAAAAACGGCGGGTTGAGTTGGGATTTTGGGCAATGTATTCGGATATGTGTGGATTGACGCAAGTTGATTATATTGGTGCACGTGGAAAACTATGGACATACTTAATCAAGAGAAAAGATGAGGTACTTTAGGTGTTTAAGAAGTTTAAGTCCATGGTTGAAATATAAATCAGTCGCAAAATCAAAGTTCTCAAAACGGGTGGTGGGAGAGACTATGTCTCAAATTATTTTGGGAAGTTTTGTGATCAATACGACATTATACGTGAAGTAGTGTCGCCTTATACACCGCAGAAAAATAGTGTTGCTAAAAGGAATAGTCACTATATCATAAACATGGTAAGGAGCATGCTAACGAGAAAAAACTTTCCAAAATAATTTTGGGGAGAAATTGTCTCCGTAACCACATATTTGCTGAACAAATGTTCATCCAAGAATATTAAAAAGATTACACCGAAGGAGTCCTGGTTCGGATTTAAATCGAACATGAGTCACTTGAGAGTGTTTGGTTTGGGAGCATATCGGCATGTGTCAGATCAACTTAGAAAGAAGCTAGATGATAAGAGAGATCAAATTATTCGTGTAGGGTATATTTCTAACAATGGTTACAAGTTATGTGATGCAACAAACAGAAGGACCATGATCAGTAAGGGCGTAGTTTTCAATGAAATAAAATGTTGCAGAAACTTGTAACCAATTACCAACAAGATGGAAGTGATTACAACAATAAAAATATGGTCCGTGTAGTGTTTGAAAATGCATAAAAACTGTTGTTAAAGCTTGAATTGAAGAAAATTTGAGAAGGATCAACCTCCCAAATTTATAAATCCTTATTTTACAAATAATGTCTTCAAGTTGAAAAGCACCTCTACAGTCTAAAACAAGCTCCTAGAGTTTGATATGATCGTTTGTGCAAGTTTCAACTAATTTTTTTTTTCAAAGAGAGAATATTGATAATCTCTTTTCATCAAGAAATCTTAGCATGACATTTTATTTGTTCAAATTTATGTTGATGATATCATTTCAGGTGCTACTAAGGAATTCTTGTGTCAGGATTTTTTTAGATGGTGCAAGATGAATTTAAGATGTCAATGATGGGGAGCTTCAGTGATTCCTAGGGCTACCAATCCATCAATCAAGAGAAGGCACATTTATAAATCAGGCCAAGTATTGTAAAGATCTACTCAAGAGATTTAGCATGGACAAATCTAATTCAATTTCAACTCTGCTTAGCACTTCTTGTAACTTGGATATAGACGAGGCCAAAAAATCAGTTGAAGAAAGCAAGTATCGAGGTATGATTGACTCTCTTCTTTATCTTATTGCATCTCGTCCTTATATCATGTTTGTTGTGTAGCTTTGTGTCTATTTTCAAGAAAACTATATTGAATCACATTTCACTACGGTAAAATTCATTATGGGTTATCTCACTAACACACCATAAATGGGTTTATGGCGCCCCAAAGGAATATATTATGCCCAATGTATATCATAATCTATTCCTTTGAGGCCATAAACCCATTTGTGGTGTGTTAGTGAGATAACTCATAAGGAATAATCACTTACTCTTCTTCTTCTTATTATTATTCTTCCATCTCACCAATTTTTGTAGTGGTTGAAGTGAGGCTTAAAAGGGACCCTTCCTGAGATACTGCCTAAATACACCCAGCCAACCGCTGCCTTTCGCAAGTTTAGTAGCATAAAATGAGGAAAAATCCTATAATATGAGAAATCTCCAGATATTCACAAATCATCTCAAAAGCCCTAATAAAATCCCAACTTTTTGGGAACAACTAGGAAGGACACCATTGAGAACCTTCAGAACCTCAATGACAAAAGGGCGACACAAGGGTTCCCACCCCATTAGGCGATGTTTGGGCGCTACCTTTGCATAGTAGGCGGATCACTCTCTTAGTAATGCACATGCACAATACCACTATTCCTGCATCAATTATGCATACTAAATCGTACCAGGACTTCCGAAAGAATAAGAAGTCAACAACATTCCTCAGTCAAGAGGAAGCGATTACTACCTCTTAGGTTTTCCTAAGTCTTAGGTCTGAGGACTTCTATAAATACCTCTCCTCCAACGGAAGAAAGAGACATATCATTCATATCGTAAGCACAACACTTATATACAAAGTCACTCACCTCACGCGAGTTGGCCCTCTAAAATCACCATAAATATTATAGCACCATCGTACAGGGTCTCGCTGCCGTAATCTAGCTCTGAACACCCTAAACTTTTGTAAATCTACCACGATGCCTAAATATCTCATACTCTTATAAGAATTTCACGCAGACAAGTACTTTTTGACAAGTGCATATTTATTTTTAAAAATAATAATTGTGTGATGAAATGACTTCTTTAGAATTTTGCATCATTAACTCTATTTGATGGAATAAAGTATCTCTATCTATTATAGATGATTTGATTAAATAATAAAGTAACTCTTTATTGAATATTGATTTTGTTAGTTTTATTGAGAGTTTTGATTCTTGCCCCTTCTCTTTGGACACTTTTTCTTTTAATATATAGCATTACTCTTAAAAATTTGGAGCATTATAATTTTTTTAAAGTAAGTATTAAATAATATAAAAAATATATAAAATTGGCAACAGATATGAAAAGAACAAGAGAGCTTAACTTCATGTCCCCCTTAGACTTTTGTTTTTTAAAATAGCTCTCTCCCCCCTTAGACCTGTTTTCTATCATATCAACTAATGGCCTTTATTTTTGTCCTTTTTCCAAATTTTCTTTCGATAATTTTGCTTCATCACCAAGTTGTTTTGTATTATTGAATTCAATGATTTCATCATATGACCCCAATTTTTTTGTTTCTGACCAACCATGAAGCGAAAACTAGGACTATTGATAAGACAAATTATATTTAAATACTTTGCAATATGGGGAGGCTATACCTCGGAATAAACCTCTATATACATGTCCTGTCAATTTTTATATAAAATGCTCTCAACTTTTCGAAAGGCACATGGGCAATGTATAGCATTTTCTTTTTATAAAAATTCTAAGAAAATCAAAACTAAACCATTTCATCAAAATTAAACCATTTCATTCTACAAGAGAAAAACATGTCAAACTTTTCCCTAAATCCAACATTCATTTTATCCTGGGTTCTATTATTTATGACTAGAGATGTTCAAAATCAAACTCAATAAAAAATTGTAAAACTGAATTGAATAAAACTAAAATTACAAAAAATTGTACTTAATTCAAATGTGTTTGAGTAATTTTTAATAGAATTGCACGGTTCGATTTAGTTTATAGTTTGTATTTTGCAAATCAAACCAAATCAAATCAAACTAAACTGCATTATATTATAAAATCTTACTGACCAATATATATTTTTTTAATTTTTTAATGAAATCAAATATATGATGTGTATATTTTACCATATTTTTTTACGATATTTATTTTAATTTATAAATTATAAAAATAAAATATTATTCATTTATGAATATTATTTGTACAAAATATATTTTATCATATTCTTTATATATATATATTATTTTTTAAAATTTAGATACAATTATAATATATAATTTTATGTATTAAATTTATTTCAACAATTATAATTTTTTATGATAACATATGAACGATTAAACACAAAATTATATTTTTTTCTTAATAATATTTTTTGTAAAAAACTAAATCAACCAAACCAATCAAAACCACATTATTTTAGTTTGTTTTGGTTGAATTTTATTTTTTAAAAGTTAGCCGAACTAAACCTAACCACACATTTTTTCATTTGTAATTTGAATAATTTTTTCTTCAAATTTGTCAAGTGAAAGATATTGGAAAGGGGTGTTCGCATTGCAGTTTGGACCTTTTGACGAAAAAAATCATCCGAACCGCAAGAGAAAAATACGTGTGGTTTGGTTTGGTTTGATTGGCTTTTAGAAAAAAAACCCGAACCAAACCAAACCAAACTAATGCGGTTTGATTCGGTTCGGTTGGTTCAGTTTTTTATAAATATTTTATTGAGTCATACATACACATATGGATGACAACATATCTTCGTATTTACTCATTCATACACTATCAAATAATAATAAAACTCATCATATTTAGACAACGACTTCTCATTTAATATGTATAAATTAGATTAGAAAAAGTGGAATAATAAATATAAAATAATATATAAAACAATATAAAAAATATTATAATGAAACAAAAAAAGAGAAGAGGCGAGATATCAATGATGATGAAAAAGAAAGAATATATGAGATGAGAGATTATAGAAGAAGATGTGCGATAAAAACGAAATTAAAGAGAAAACATTTGCATAAAAATGAGAAGGTGGAAAAGAAAGAATATAAGAAAGTAGAGATTAGAGAAGAAGATGTAAGATGTATGTGTCAAAGATGGTGCAATAATGCTAGGAGAGATTTGAGAAGATTGAAACTGAAATCATAAGTGTAAGAATGACAACATTATTCGTAACCATAAGGCTAAAGTATAATAGGTTTAGCTTTGGGTGGGATGTGAGTTAAGTAAAATTTAAGTTGTAATATAATGCGGTTTGATTCGGTTTGGTTCGATTTTCAAATACAAACCGCAAACCAAATCGAACCATGCGGTTTTGTCAAAAGATGACCCAAACAAATCCGAACCATGCGGTTTTGTCAAAAGATGACCCAAACAAATCCGAACCAAGTGCGGTTTTTTGCGGTTTTGATTTGGTTTGGTTTGGTTTGCGATTTTCTATTGGGTTGGTTTAGTTTTGAACACCCATAATATTTGGAAGTATTGATGATGATCCTTGATTATTTCCCTTCTCCTCCTAAGCTAGATGATCCATACTCTATGCTTCTACATGTAAGGAATGATTTTAACTTATACATGATGAACATGAGCTTGGAGCCTAATTCCTCTTCTTCCTCTCCTCACCATGAGTTCTTCCTCTCTCCTAACTGACTCTAATTTTGATTTTCAAATAGAAAAATGAGAGAAACTCTAATCTTTTGGTCCTTATACCTATTAGGACAAAGACATAAACGGTCTTTTACTTGAATGTCAATTGTGTCTTCTATGTTTTTAACTTAGAAAATCTAAAGTCAAAATAATAATACTCATACTATCTCACAGTAGTGCAACACTTAGAAATAATATGGAATATTACACTTTTGATGGATGCACATGACTTAAAAAAATGAAGAATGTTAAAAAAAGCGATGTCAACGCCGCGTCATAAAAAATCGTGAATTTTTTAATCCATTCCATAAGGGTGGAGCGCACTCCATGAAAAATCGAAAAGTTCCCTTCACAAATTCAAAAGTTTATTTCCGGTTCGCACCCCATTTTTTCAAACCAGTCAAAATATGGTGTGACCCCTGAAATTGTAAGAAACTATACCGGAGATGCACTTCCGATTTGGAACCGGAAGTATACATCCGATTATAGTAGCGGGAACATTGAATTCTATTGCCACCTGGATAATTTGTACAAAGTCAGAAGTATACTTCCGGTTTTGTCACGAGACTGATTGCTTTAAGCAGCAAGCATGGTGATCACCACCGTTACACACTTCCTCCTCCAAACCTCTCAAAAACTCTCTCCATTGTCAATCCATTTTCCACTCCAAATCCTCATTTTTTGTTTCATCATATCAAAAATTGCACAACAAAGAAGAATTTCAGGTAAAATTTATCCCTTTTATCCCTCATTAACTACATTGATCTGTTAGTTTTTGCTGAAAATAAGGTTACGTACAAATCAGATGTATATTTCTGATTTCTGATTGAATGAAACCAGAAGTTTATTTCCGGTTTTGCCTCTGTTTTAAATTATGCAGTACATTTCACTGTGATATATGTATAATTAATTTTTATTATGTTACATAGGTATGATGCACTCCGATAACATTCCTAAACCCAACGTGACTGAAGTTATATCGTCGGTCGTAGTTCCGCCTCTCGTAATTAAGGTGGTCGATGTTCGTGAACATTTTGAAAATGTTAAAGAATTTGAATTATGGGACGATATGTTGCAGTGAATTCGTTTAAAGGCAACGAGGTCAGGATTTGGTACTGTGATAGTAAGGTCCGATAACGACACTGATAGAAGAAATGCCTTTGTTATTTTGACTTGCAAAAGGAGCGAAAAATATGTGGCTCGCATTCAAAATTTGAAATACGAGGAAACCGGTACAAGAAAATGCGAGTGTCCGTTTCGGTTGCGTGGTTATCTCATGGCCAACAATAAGTGGAAATTTAATGTGATTAGCGGTGAACACAATCATAATTTAACTTCAAAGTTGGTCGGCCATCCAATAGTATGTTGGCTACTTCCAGATGAGAAGACTTGTGTTTCCGACACGACTTTGAATTTGGTACCTCCCAAAAACATTCTTGCAACTTTGAAGCGCAAAAGACCAAAGAGAACCTCAAATATCAAATAAGTGTACAATAAGCGCTATCAAATAGAGTTAGCCCTTCGAGAGGATCGAACCGAAATGCAACACCTTTTAAAAGTTCTAGATGAGAACAATTTTGTTTGTAGGCACCGACGGGGTGATGATGGAGTAACTGTTAGAGACATTTATTGGACTCATCTTGATTCCATTAAATAGTTCAACACGTATCCTACCATGCTCGTAATGGATTCGACGTACAAAACCAACAAGTACAGGCTACCGTTGTTGGAAATTATTGGTGTTACGTTAACTAAGAAGACGTACTCTGTTGGTTTTGCGTTTCTCGAGTGCGAAAAAGAAGACAACTTTCAATGGGCTTTAGAGGTGTGTAGGTCAATGTTGAAGGACCAAGAGGATATGCCAAAAGTAATTATTACTGACCGTGATACGGCATTAATAAATGTTGTTGCAACCATATCTCTGACTTCTTCCGCATTACTTTGTAGGTACCGTATTACAAAAAATGTGAGAAGTCGGGTTAAACCTGTTGTGGGGTCGAAATAGATAGCTGGTGAAGATGGAAAGTTGGTAAAGTCTAGTGTTATTGTGGATAAAATCATGGCTGCATGGAATGTTATTATAAATGCATCTACAAAAGAGATGTACGATGATGCTGTTTTACAATTTTGAGTTGTTTGTGTGAAATATCCGAATATGTTGAAATATGTGGAGAGCACAATACTTGATCAGGTGAAGGAGAAGATTGTTTATGCATGGACTGATTAGGTTATGCACCTTGGTAATACAACATAAAACCAAGTTGAATATGCGCATGCTTGTCTTAAGAATTGGTTGAGAAATAGCAAGGGTGATTTGATTACGGGTTGGGAAGTTGTGAACCATATGATACTAAACCAGCATAATGAGATACAAACGACATTTGTTTGTAGTATCACGGTGTTGGAACACAGGTTCAAAGACAATATGCTATATTCTCAGTTGGTCGGTAACATCTCTCAGGCGACGCTTAATTATATTTTTCATGAGGCCAAAAGAGCTTCAAATGTGGGTGTTGACATCTCAAAGTGTGGGTGCACTATTGTGAAAACATATGGTCTCCCTTGTGCTTGTGTCATAGCCAAGAAGATGAGTGGTAATGTCCCGATATATATGGACGAGGTCTCTAGTCATTGGAAGAGACATAGTTTTGATGATGACGGGAAAATGAAAAGTGATAAGTCAAATATCTCCATCTTTACCGAATGGGAAACAATACAAGAGATCTGATGACGGCACCAAACTCCACATAAAATAAGAGTTGAGGAAGATTGCGTTTCCGGAGACCACGAATTTGAAACCATCCTCTCAATCGGTAAAAACTAAAGGTGCACCGAAGAAGTTGAAACCTACATCGGAGAACATTTCAACTACGAGGAGTCCTTCGTATTTTGAACGTGATGACAAAGTATTTCCTGACTCACCTACACCAAAATCTCAAAAAAGTGCTTCCAAAGGTGCCCATATTAGCAAACCACTGCCTACACCGACTCCATCAAAAATACCATTCATTGATCAAATGTTGGTTTTCGTGCACAAATACGTTAAAAGGATCGTCAATATGGGTGGTGACGGTACTTGTGGTTTTCGAGCTGTTTGTTGTTTGCTTGGTTTCTGTGAAGAGTATTACAATACTGTGCGAGATACTCTGATCACAGAGTTGACGGAACACATAGAGTTGTACACACGTGTGTTAGGGAGTAAAGAGAAGGTTGAGGAAATATATCACGCACTAGTACCTGCTAAGGTTGGATGTGCACCGAAGGACAAACGGATGTGCTTCTTTGAAATGGGTCATCTCATTGCAAGTGCGTATGACAGGGCGTGTATTAATCTGACAAGATACGGTTTTTCAAAGACTTATTTTTCTATCCGCACTACTCCTACACCAAATCCTAGTGATCGTATCATTTGTGTTGGGTGGATTTCAAATCCACGACATTTTGTTCAAGTCTACTTGAAATCGGGATGTCCTATACCACCGAAATCACTTGAGTGGGCGCTTCATTTCACAAAACCATCAGAGACATGACCTGGAGAATTCATGGAAAGGATGAAAGACTACAACAAGTTGAACCAAGTAGAAATAGAAAAAAAATAGGGAAAACTCAAAAGGGGTGCCACCGATGGATTTATCCGACGACACTTTTTTCAGCTCTTTCAAGTAATATATGTAGCATTTTAATGTTAACTTCATTTTGTTAATGTATTATGATGTGGAAAATACTCATTTTTGTAATTTGACCAAATGTAAAAAAATTTAATATATGATATTTTGTGAGTATACTTGTTGTTTCTGTTCTGTTTCTGGTTTTTCAACCCCAGACCATTTACCAGAAGTTTACTTCTGGTTTTGGTTAAGTTAAAACCGGAATTTAACTTCCGGTTTTATCACTGACACAAAGATAGGATTTCTATGGTCTATGTTTACATTCTTCTACTATAAAAATATCTCTCCTCTTATATTTCTTCCTACCACAACACATAACACTAGATATGGACATGAAATTAGACATCACATGGGTTGTTGGAGCTGTTCATTTTCCCGGTGACATACCGTCTCGCGAATTCAAGATCATTGTGTACACCCCAATTGAAGAGGTGCGTGAAACATTGCAGGAACTTGTCCCTTACGACGACGGTTGAAAGGTAGACAAGATCGAGTATCGCTCACCATCAATTGACAATGAAGGGAATCTTCAGTTCATGAACCGTGAACAGAAGAACGACGTTGATTTATGGGCTATGTGGTCGACTTATCGAAGTTTTTAGGAGAAAGTTCCAATCGAGCTAAATGCGACTTTATCAAGAACCTTCGATAATATTATGAGGATGCTGCAACGTCTATCCGGATATTGATTTGTATGTTCGATTTATGTTTAACTTCCAATTTGTATTTTCTAAGTTTATGCTACGAATTATATGTGTCTCTATTAGAGCTGTCAAAATGGGCCGAAGTCCCTAGGCCGGATGATCTGCTGTCGCGCGCGGATCAAAAACGAGTAATTTTGAAAATGTAGTATAGCGACAGTGTGACTCGAATCGTCTCACAAGGATTCTTGATTCTATTAACTAACTACAATAATGATTAATGGGGGGTTTGGTTTGAGGTTCTATTTAAAAAAAATAGCGTAAATAAGTGATTAAAATAAGTGATTACAAAATAAGCTAAAAACGAATCAACCTATTGTTCGGGTTCCCAACTTATCATCGGTAATTATAAATCCAAACCCAAGAGAATTCTAATTCCTATTCGATTATAGTACCAATTAACAAGCGAAATTGACACTATGTGGTTTATATTCCTATTATCCGAATTAAGCAAACAGATTCAACACTCACAAATTAAGCAAACGTGATTCGACATACGCAATTTTAATGGTAAAGCAACACTAAAATGCGAAACAGATCAAGGAAAAATAAACCTATTGAATTAAATCAATGACATTATATATATAAATCAAATTAAGCATACGAGAAACATATAAGAATATTGAAAGGGAAAAGAAATTGGATCGAAATTATAAAACCTCAAAGTTTTGGCGGAAACATGAACAGTAGATTGATCTTTGGTGATTAGTTCCTCATCATGATCGTACAAAACAAGAGTATTTTTTCATCGTGAATAATGTGTAAAAGTTACTGTAGCGGCTGCTAGGTAATAGAGGAAAACAAAACAATTTGGTTTACAACCCAACTGGGTCAAATACATAACCCAGGCCCAAAACAAATAACCCAAAATAAATTATAAATCTATTGCTGCAACTTCAATGGATTTTTCAGGTCTGCTACAGTCGGAATCAACTTCTGACTTCTAAATAAAAGTCGTAGCTCTTTCTCTTAGCTTTCCAACACATATTAGAATGCGTCAATCTGATACTCGTAGCTCTATATATGAATTTTTCCATGAAAGCTGCTAAAGCTGAAAATTAAATACGAAAATCAAATTAAACCAAAATTAAACTAAATTAGAAAAACATTATAAAACATAGAAATAAACAAAGCAAAGTATAGAAATGCTTAAGTACAAACATGGAAAAATGTGCATCAAAATGCACTGATCAAATTCCCCCACACTTGAACTTTTGCACTCCGAGCAAAATAAAATCAAAAGAAACACAACATTATCATCAGTTACTCATTACAGGCTACAAACTCTTCTTCGATTAAGATTGCATCGATAGGTACTAATCTTGCATACTAAGAATATAGTAGGAACACTAATCCATAATTGTGCAGACATAAGCCTCCTACATATACAAATCAATCTGAATCATGTTATTATACCTAAGTCTAACTTACTCATCCTCTTCTCTTTCATTCTAGCGCAATCACATTAAGCCCGTTATCTCCATACACTCATAGTAAGGAGACCGGTTAGTGACTCTGATCCTTTTTGCATGGGATTCTTGTACCTAAGTGGTATAACCCTTTGCTTACCCAATTGTAGTTGTGGGGGATCCGTAATCTGCCCTTCCTAGTTCAGCACTAGAAACCTCTGAACCAACTAACAACGGGTCTTGAAATCATTTTTTTGTAGGTTCTACAACAGTTGGGTTAAGTGATCGGGTGAGAGTCACCAAACTTAGAAGGTGCATTTCTTTTTTTTCTTCAAATAAAACTTGGATCACTCACTTATTTTCACCGACTTCCTTATGTAGAGCATGTGTGAGATGATGTCGACTGCAACGATAAACTACTCAAGAGAAGAATGGGAATTCAAGGCTATGTCATAATAAGTATTCAAATTAACTTCCATATGCAAGAGACTTATGGTGTTAAGACGATACTGATCTTGTGAACTCTTCCCAAGTCTCCACAACTAACCTCAGATTAATCTATAGCCCAAAACTTTCAAAAAATACAAAGTGTTTCTAAATTATTATTTTTTACTTAAAGAAAAGAAACAAACCAAAATAAAAACAAATAAACAAAAAAAAAACAAAGAAAAATATGATTCTCCCCACACACACATGTGACACCCCAAAATAATTCAATAATTAAATGTTTATGATTTTAATTAATTATTTAATTGAGAACATAATTTATTTAATAAGTTGGATTATTAAGATTAATGATGGAATTAATTGGAGGAGAAAGTGATATTATTTTATTTATTTATGATTAAAAGGAAATAAGAGGAATAAAAGGAATGAAATAAGGGAAAGAAGGAAAATAGATTCATTTGGAGAAAACAAGGCTACGTAGAAGTGAGAAGAGAAGGAAAGAAGGAAAAGACCTAGGAGCGTCGGATCTCAAGAAACCACCGGTAAGGGTGATTTCGTCGATTATGGCTTATTATAGGTTTTGATGTTGATGATATGAGTTATAGCATGTAGGAATTTGAAATTGTGAAATTCTAGGGTTCCATGAATGTGTCCCTATAGGTGTCGATTGTCGAATATGTATGGAATATGATTAGAGTGTCGAGATGAAAATAGATGATGGAAATATGTTGTTTGATGAGATAAATGGTGCCAAATGATGTATTTTAGTGTTTCCCATGTTGGAGTTCGTATGGGTAAAATGGGTTTAATTGAAAATGGAAGGATCTTTGTCAAAAGTGCGAAATGACATTTTAACGCAGAACCGGTTCCTGTATATGACGGAACCGGTTCCCCATTCAAAAATCAGGGGCGGGGTATTTTCAACTTTCAGGAACCGGTTCCGTTCTGGGTAGGAACCGGGTTCCAGGTGCATTTTTCCAATTTTTCAAAACTTCAAAAATTCATAACTTTCAAACCGTAAGTCCGTTTTGAGCGCCGTTTTGGACGTTATTTTCTAAATTTAATGCTCTACCTTATGAAATGAAAATATTTTAGAAAACTTGAAATTATTTTGGGAAAGGGGTATAATTTCTAAAGATGATGATTATTAGCTAATACATAATGACGATGTATGTGTAGCTGATGTGCTTGGTGATGAGGATACTGATAATGTGTAGGTGAAATAGCATGGTTATGCTATTGTTTGATGTATCCATGATTGGTTTGGATATCTTGATTGATTGTTTTGCATGTTTATGCTGATGTTAGATGTATGCATGATTGTTGATGTATCATGTTGATTTTGGTGGTTCAGTTATGTTAAATGAATGTATACATAGACTGATTAATGTTGCATGCTATTGATGTGCGTGCATATGCATTATTTTGGTGAAGTTAATTCCCATTGTGCGGAATTTGACTTGGATTGCCGATAACCGATACCCGAGTGAGGATGGGTGGTTAAATGGATTCGTGTCCGAGTGGTTATGGACGAATCGATGGAACTGTATCCGAATGATGATGGATCAGTGTTGGGTGACTTGGTCACGAAGTCGGTACCGCATGCATTGAGTCTGCATTAGTGTTTGCATAGGATTGTAACATGCTAGGATGTCTTCCAGTGTTGCAATGCCTTTATTGTTGATTGATGATGTATGATGAATTGTATGACTATGATTGTGTATTGGATTCTGATTGGTATTAAGTGGTGGAATAATAGGCTTGCAATTATATTATTGATTGAAGAATTTATAATATGCTTTAATTATGAGAAGTCTCACCCTTACTTTACCATTTCAGATTAAATTAGCAGCTGAGGAGTCGGTGAGGATGGCTCTAGAGCTTACCTTTTGTCCGTGTGTCAGTGTCATGCGCTGATTAGATTGTAACACTGGGGAACGCTTAGTTAAGAGAATCATTATTATTTTAATAGTTTGGACTTGAACTCCTTGAGAACTATGATGTTTATTTAAAATTTTGATTTTGGTATTTCCGCTGTGTAAGACATGGTTTTACAATTATTGAATTGTTGGATGATGATCCCCGTAGCATGGCTCTTGTTTGATGAAGTTGTTTTAAATTATTAATTGTGACATCCCGTATTATACCGTGTTAACTCTGATTAAAGATGATTTAGATATTAATTTAATTAATATATTCGGGGTATCTAGATGGGGTGTTACAATAGTGGTATCAGAGCATAGTCGGTCTTGTCCTGTGTCGTTATCCCTTTAGTATGCGACTAGTGTGAAGTGACACTGTCGATACTTGTGTGCTGATGTAGATTGTTTTGTTATGTTACAGCACAATGGCCGGAAGAGGTAACGGAAGGAATGATGACGCCATTGCTGAGGCTTTGGGAATGTTGGCTGGAGTGCTAGGAGGGAACTAGCAGGGAGCTGCGATTGGTGCTGACAGACAATTGGGGAATTTTCAGAGGAATAATCCTTCATTATTCAAGGGCACGCATGATCCCGAGGGTGCGCAGAAATGGTTGAAGGAGATCGAGAGGATCTTCAGAGTGATTGACCGGCGAGGGGTCAAGGTGAGATATGGAACTCACATGTTGGCTGAGGAAGCTGATGACTGGTGGGTTGCTACCAGAGCCGAACTGGAAGAAAATGGTGTTGCATTGAATTGGGCTGTGTTCAGGAGAGCTTTTCTGAGGAGGTACTTTCCTGAGGATGTCAGAGGTAAGAAGGAGATCGAGTTTTTGGAACTCAAGCAGGGTAACAAGACTGTCAGTGAGTATGCTTCAAAGTTTTCTGAGTTAGCAAAGTATTATGCTCATTACCCTAACGATGCAGATGGAGAATTTTCCAAATGTATTAAGTTTGAGAATGGTCTTCGTGACGAGATTAAGCAGGGTATTCGGTATCAGCGTATCCGAAGGTTTTCTGATCTGGTTGATTGTTGTAGGATTTTAGAGGAGGATCTTGCTAACACTAAGTCAAATGCTCGAGGGTATGTTGATAGAAAAGGTAAACAACAGATGGATCGTGGTAAGCCTTATGATAGGAGTAATCAGAGGTCCAGCGGTTGGAAGAAATCTAGTGGAGGAGATTCTAGCTCTTCCGCTAGGTGCTATAAGTGCGGTGAGACAGGACATCGTATGGTGGACTGTAAGAGCAATGATAAGAAGTGTTTCAAGTGTGGGAAGTTCGGTCATGTGGCCAATGATTGCAGATTAAAGGTGGTGACTTGTTACAACTGTGGTGAAGAGGGTCATACCCGTCCTCAGTGCCCAAAACTCAAGAAATAGCAAGCTGGTGGTAAAGTGTTTGCATTGTCTGGATCAGAGACAAAACCAGATGATCGACTGATTAAAGGTACATGTTTTATTAACAGCATACCTTTGATTGCGATTATTGATACTGGAGCTACGCATTCTTTTATTGCGTTAGATTGTGCTAAGAGATTGAATTTGGAAATTTCTAATATGGATGGAAGTATGGTTATTGATACTCCTGCGTCGGGTTCAGTGACTACTTCATATGTTTGTAGAAATTGTCCTGTTGTGATTTTTGATAGGGTTTCGGTATGGATTTAGTGTGCTACCGCTAGAACAACTTGATATCATCCTTGGAATGAACTGTTGGAATTCAACCAGTTCATATCAACTGCTTTGAGAAGACGGTCATTTTTCCCGAAGAGGTTAAGATCGAAAATGAGATTATGTCGCAAGCGATGAACTTAGGCATGAAGGATGGTGCGTGTTTATGTTGTATTCTGCGATAGAAGCGGAAGGAAAACAAAAGGTGATGGATTGCCGAGAATGAATTTCCAGGTGTTTCCTAAGACGTTAGTGAATTGCCACCGAGAGAGAGTAGAGTTTACTATAGATTTGATTCCTGAACTAGTCCGGTGTCGATGGCGCCTTATCGCATGTCGGCATCTGAATTGGTTGAATCAAGAAGCGAGAGGAATTGCTTGAGAAGAAGTTTATTCGTCCAAGTGTTTCGGGGTGCTCGGTGTTATTGGTTAAGAAGAAGGAAGGTTCAATGAGGTTATGTGTTGACTACCGACGCTTGAATAAAGTTACAATCAAGAATCGGTATCCTTTGCCGAGGATTGATGATTTGATGGATCAACTCGTTGGAGCTTGTGTATTTAGTAAGATTGATCCGAGATCTAGATATCATCGATTCGTGTGAAGTCGGAGGATATTCGAAACGCATTTAGAACGAGTATGGACATTATGAATATTCGTCATGCCGTTTGGAGTTACTAATGCACTGGTGCTTTCATGGAGTATATGAGGATATTTCATCCATATCTTGACAAGTTTGTAGTGGTGTTCATTGATGATATTCTGATTTATTCGAAAAGCGATGAGGAGCATGCAGAGCATCTCAGAGTTGTATTGGAATTGTTGAAAGAAAAGAAGCTTTATGCGAAGTTGTCCAAGTGTGAATTCTGGTTGGAGGAAGTAAGTTTTCTTGGCCATGTAATTTCCAAGAATGGGATTGCTGTTGATCCTACGAAGGTAGAAGCGGTGTCTCAGTGGGAAGCGCCGAAGAATGCTTCGGAAATCCGTAGTTTTCTGGGTCTTGCAGGTTATTATCGGAAGTTTATTGAGGGATTTTCCAAACTAGCATTACCGTTGACTAAGTTGACTAGGAAGGGTCAGGTGTTTGTTTGGGATGTTGAGTGTGAGAAAGGATTCCAAGAGCTGAAGAGGAGGTTAACAAGTGCTCCGATCTTGATTTTACCGGATCCGACTAAGTCTTTTGTGGTGTATTGTGATGCATCGCTGATGGGATTAGGTGGTGTGTTGATGCAAGATAAGCAGGTTGTGGCTTATGCTTCGCGACAACTGAAAGTGCATGAAAGGAATTATCCGACCCATGATTTGGAGTTGGCAGCTGTTGTGTTTGTTTTGAAGTTGTGGAGACATTATCTGTACGGTTCTCGGTTTGAGGTATTTAGTGATCATAAGAGCCTGAAGTATCTCTTTGATCAGAAAGAGCTGAACATGAGGCAACGAAGATGGTTAGAATTCCTAAAAGATTATGATTTCGGTTTGAATTACCATCCCTAAAGGCGAACGTTGTTGCATGCTTTGAGTAGGAAATCCTTGCATATGTCGATGTTGATGGTCCGTGAATTAGAATTGGTTGAGCAGAGATCGAGTTTGGTTTGTGAAACTACTCCGAATAGTGTGAAATTGTTGAAGTCGACTAGTGGTATTCGGAAGAGATCGAAATGGATGAAATCGATGTTGGTTTAGTTGATAAGTTGACATTGATCAACCAAGGTCAAGGAGGCGAGTTCAATTGACGAGAATGGTGTTATTAGATTTGGTGATCGGTGTGTTTAGGATGTTGCGAGATTAGGAAGAGTATTTTGGAAGAAGGGCATCGTAGCGGGTTAAGTATTCATCCCGGTGCTACTAAAATGTATCATGATTTGAAGAAGTTGTTTTGGTGGCCGGGAATGAAAAAGGAAATTGCCGAGTTTGTGTATGCTTGTTTGGTTTGTCAGAAGTCGAAAATCGAACATCAGAAACCATCAGGGTTGATGGAGCCGTTGTTTGTTCCAGAATGGAAGTGGGATGGAATCTCAATGGATTTTGTGTCTGGTTTACCAAGGACAGCTAAGAATTGTGATTCTATCCGGTGATTAATGGATAGGTTGACAAAATCTGCTCATTTTATTCCGATAAGAATGGATTATCCGATGGAGAGATTAGCAGAATTGTATGTCGAAAAGATTGTGAGTTTGCATGGTATTCCGTCTAGCATTGTGTCGGATCGAGATCCGAGGTTTACATCTAAGTTCTGGACAGGGTTGCAAGAAGCTTTGGGTACCAAGTTGCGTTTGAGTTCCGCTTATCATCCGCATACAGGATGGTCAGACGGAAAGAACGATTCATCGTTGGAAGATTTCGAGAGCATGTTAGAGAAGGGTGGAGCTTGGGATAACTATCCGCCATTGATTGAGTTTACCTACAACAATAGCTTTCACCGAGTATTGGTATGGCTCCGCTTGAGGCATTGTATGGTAGGAGGTGTCGGACACCATTGTGTTGGTATGAAACCGAGAGAGGCCGTGATTGGACCGAAATTGTTCAGCAAACTTAAAAGATTAAGATGATTCAAGAGAAGATGAGGACTTCTCAGAGTCGTCAGAAAAGTTACCATGATAAGAGGAGGAAAGATCTTGAGTTCAGTGAAGGAGAACATGTGTTTATGCGAGTTACTCCGATGACGGGTATTGGTCGAGCTTTGAAGTCAAAGAAGTTGACTCCGCGATTTATTGGTCCTTTTCAGATTACCAAAAGGGTTGGGAAGGTTGCATATCAGATTGCTTTGCCGCCGTCACTTGCGAATCTGCATGATGTTTTTCACGTGTCCCAACTGAGGAAGTACATTGTTGATCCGTCTCATGAGATTCGGGTAGATGATATACAGGTACGAGAGAATTTAACTGTGGAAGCGGTACCTGCGAGAATTGAGGATCGGAAGTTGAAACAGTTGCGGGGCAAAGAGATTGCTCTGGTGAGAGTGGCTTGGGGAGGACCAGCTGATGGAAATGTCACTTGGGAGCTGGAGAGTCAGATGAAGGACTCGTATCCCGAACTATTCGTCTAAGGTATGTTTTCGAGGACGAAAACTCTTTTAAGTTGGGGAGAGTTGTGACACCCCAAAATAATTCAATAATTAAATGTTTATGATTTTAATTAATTATTTAATTGAGAACATAATTTATTTAATAAGTTGGATTATTAAGATTAATGATGGAATTAATTGGAGGAGAAAGTGATATTATTTTATTTATTTATGATTAAAAGGAAATAAGAGGAATAAAAGGAATGAAATAAGGGAAAGAAGGAAAATAGATTCATTTGGAGAAAACAAGGCTACGTAGAAGTGAGAAGAGAAGGAAAGAAGGAAAAGACCTAGGGCTGAATCTCAAGAAACCACCGTAAGGGTATTTCATCGATTATGGCTTATTATAGGTTTTGATGTTGATGATATGAGTTATAACATGTAGGAATTTGAAATTGTGAAATTCTAAGGTTCCATGAATGTATCCCTATAGGTGTCAGATTGTGTCAGAATATGTATGGAATATGATTAGAGTGTCAGTAGATGAAAATAGATGATGGAAATATGTTGTTTGATGAGATAAATGGTGCCAAATGATGTATTTTAGTGTTTCCCATGTTGGAGTTCGTATGGGTAAAAATGGGTTTAATTGAAAATGGAAGGATCTTTGTCAAAAGTGCAGAAATGACATTTACGCAGAACCGTTCCTCATATGACGGAACCGTTCCCCATTCAAAATCAGGGGTATTTTCAACTTTCGTGAACCGTTCCGTTCGGTAGGAACCGGTTCCGTGCATTTTCCAATTTTTCAAAACTTCAAAATTCATAACTTTCAAACCGTAAGTCCGCTTTGCTTTGGACGTTATTTTCTAAATTTAATGCTCTACCTTATGAAATGAAAATATTTTAGAAAACTTGAAATTATTTTGGGAAAGGGGTATAATTTCTAAAGATGATGATTATTAGCTAATACATAATGACGATGTATGTAGTGATGTGCTGTGATGAGGATCCGATAATGTAGGTGAAATAGCATGGTTATGCTATTGTTTGATGTATCCATGATTGGTTTGGATATCTTGATTGATTGTTTTGCATGTTTATGCTGATGTTAGATGTATGCATGATTGTTGATGTATCATGTTGATTTTGGTGGTTCAGTTATGTTAAATGAATGTATACATAGACTGATTAATGTTGCATGTTATTGATGTGCGTGCATATGCATTATTTTGGTGAAGTTAATTCCCATTGTGCGGAATTTGACTTGGATTGCCGATAACCGATACCCGAGTGAGGATGGGTGGTTAGGCTGGATTCGTGTCCGAGTGGTTATGGACGAATCGATGGAACTGTATCCGAATGATGATGGATCAGTGTTGGGTGACTTGGTCACGAAGTCGGTACCACATGCATTGAGTCTGCATTAGTGTTTGCATAGGATTGTAACATGCTAGGATGTCTTCCAGTGTTGCAATGCCTTTATTGTTGATTGATGATGCATGATGAATTGTATGACTATGATTGTGTATTGGATTCTGATTGGTATTAAGTGGTGGAATAATAGGCTTGCAATTATATTATTGATTGAAGAATTTATAATATGCTTTAATTATGAGAAGTCTCACCCTTACTTTACCATTTCAGATTAAATTAGCAGCTGAGGAGTCGGTGAGGATGGCTCTAGAGCTTACCTTTTTGGCCGTGTGTCAGTGTCATGCTCTGATTAGATTGTAACACTGGGGAACGCTTAGTTAAGAGAATCATTATTATTTTAATAGTTTGGACTTGAACTCCTTGAGAACTATGATGTTTATTTAAAATTTTGATTTTGGTATTTCTGCTGTGTAAGACATGGTTTTACAATTATTGAATTGTTGGATGATGATCCCCAGTGTAGCATGGCTACTGTTTGATGAAGTTGTTTTAAATTATTAATTGTGACATCCCGTATTATACCGTGTTAACTCTGATTAAAGATGATTTAGATATTAATTTAATTAATATATTCGGGGTATCTAGATGGGGTGTTACAACACACACACTTAAAACATGCATTGCCCTCAATGAAAGAAACAAACATAAAATAAGAGAGAGGAGAGAGAGAGGAAAGAACACATCCGAGTAGTCATGGCGGATAGGTAATCACATAAATAGACTTTAGCAATGAGAGCTCTTCTACAATTTTATCTTCTAATGTGAGGCTCTCATGGAATAACTTGATGAGGTGACCATTGACTTTGAAATTTTTATCAATGCCTTCACATTTTATTCAAGGATCAAAGAAGAATCTTCGATAAGTAAAAGTGTCAAATGGGCACGTGATCTTCTTTTTCACAAAATCAAAGATCATAAGATTGAGGGGCTGTCTCACTACTTTTGTTTCATCTTCCACTTTAATTGAGAACCTATGTAAAATCATGTATGGGCTAATATCGGGAATGTCAGCCAAAGTCCACCCACTCTCCTTCTTATACTTCTTAAAAACCTACAAAAGCTTATTTTCTTGATCGAAATCAAGGTTAGAACAAATTGTAACCGAACATTTTTCATTCCTCTTTAAATAAGCATAATTCATATTTTTAAGAAGTGGTTTCATCTCTAGAGAAGGTGGTTGTTCTATGAATCGTATGCTTGGGGCATCCGGGATGTCAATAGTTTCATCTACATGAACAATTTCATTTGCAAACTCATGTGTAGTAAGTTTATCAACTTGCAAGGCAACCTCAATTTCAGCACAAACAGGGCAAATTTTAGTGTCAATACAAACATCACAAGAGTAAACATCATCAAAATCAGACAATAATGAAAAATCATATGCAACAAAATCAATACAAGTATCATCGACAATCTAAAAAAGCAGCTCTTTTGGAAAAACATAATTCTCTTTTAAGGGTTGTTGGTTTGATCCTTGAGTTTGTTGCATGACATTCATCAAAGTGGCAAGTTGTCCAATCTGTGTTTGCAAAGTCTACAAAGTATAATATATTTGTTGTTGATACTGAAGATTATTTGCCGCAATTTGTTTGACAATGTCCTCTTGTGAAGGTTCAGAAGGTGTAGAGTACACAATCTGAAATTTCTTCAAATGCTTATGTGGATTATCCTGCAAAAACATTAAACTTTGGCAACAACTGTATTAAATCAGATTTAAATTCAAAAGGTGCATCAACTGTAGGATAGTCAATACATAAACCATTACAATTCATATCAGGGGTAGCCAACTGCCTCAGAGTTCTTTGTTCAGCCATGTTATCAACAAACACAGAAATACCAACTATATCCCAAGTAGACAAAAACAAATAGAAAGAAGCAAAACTATTAAAATAAATTCATAAAAATACAAAAATAACAAATTTAATCTAATGAACTGAAATAAAAATTTTGAGAATTTTTGTGGATTTTTTCGACACTATGAAAATAGTAAATAAATAATTAAAAATAGAAAAAAGACGAATTTGCGATTTTGAGGGTTGAACTCTTTTAGAACTTGTTCAAAAAAGTATTGTTCTTCGATTTTTTATGAGTTACACGAAATAATTCGAATCAATTCGACACTGTAGCTTCCAAACTTACCTGACAGGCTGGAATACTTACCACTATACTGCAACCGGTATGGCAACCCTGAAAATCACAAACACAAGAAAAAAACAAGAAAAAAACTAACAAGCTATGACTCTAATATTAATTAATAACAACAAGAATCCCCGACAACGACGCCAATTTGATTCGTTGTCACGCGCATATCAAAAACGAGTAATTTTGAAAACGTAGTATAGCGACAATGTGACTCGAATCGTCTCATAAGGATTCTTGATTCTATTAATTAACTACAATAACGATTAATGGGGGGTTGGTTTGAGGTTCTTTTTAATAATAAAACAGCGTAAATAAGTGATTATAAAATAAGCTAAAAACGAATCAACCTACTGTTCGAGTTCCCAACTTATCATCGGTAATTATAAATCCAAACCCCAAGCGAATTCCAATTCCTATTTGATTATAGTGCCAATTAACAAGCGAAATTGACACTATGTGGTTTATATTCCTATTATCCGAATTAAGCAAACAGATTCAACACTCACGAATTAAGCAAACGCGATTCGACATACGCAATTTTAACAGTAAAGCAACGCTAAAACGCGAAACAGATTAAGGAAAAATAAACTTATCGAATTAAATCAATGACATTATATATAACTCGAATTAAGCATACGAGAGATATATAAGAATATTGAAAGGGAAAAGAAATTGGATTGAAATTATAAAACCTCAAAGTTTTGGCGGAAACATGAACAAAAAATCGATCTTTGGTGATTAGTTCCTCATCATGATCGTACAAAAAAATAGTATTTTCCATCGTGAATAATGTGTAAAAGTTACTGTAGCGGCTGCTAGATAATAGAGGAAAACAAAACAATTCGGTTTACAACCCAACTGGGTCAAATACGTAACTCAGGCCAGAAACAAATAACCCAAAATAAATTATAAATCCAATGCTGCAACTTCGGATTTTTAAGGTCTGCTACAGAATCAGCTTCTGACTTCTAAATAAAAGTTGTAGCTCTTTCTCTTAGCTTTCCAACGCATATTAGAATGCGTCGATCTGATACTCGTAACTCCATTTATGAATTTTTCCGTGAAAGCTGCTAAAGTTAAAATTAAATACGAAAATCAAATTAAACCAAAAATAAACTAAATTAGAAAAACATTATAAAACATAGAAATAAACAAAGCAAAACATAGAAATGCTTAAGTACAAACATGGAAGCATGTGCATCAAAATACACTGATCACCGGCCCATCGGGCCCTAAAAAAGTTATGGCCTAAGCTTTATTTTTCGAGCCCATTTAAAAAAGTTAATTGTATATATACGTACTATATTTATATTCCTAAGGGTGTGTTTGTTTTAAGGATTGAAATCGAATTCTCGAAAATGTGATGGTGGAAATTGATTAATCCTATGTTTGTTTCAAGTTTTTAAATATTGTTCTCAGATACATTTTATTTCAAGGAATGTTGTTTAAACATAATTTTTCTCATGATTATTCTCATGATTAAAGGGTGTGAATTCAACTTTTCCATGAGAATAAATTTAACTAACTTCTCATTACTACTCACAAATTATTACTATTTTTATATTTTATAATTTTTAAATTAAATAAATGAGTAAATATTTTAAAGAAATTTTATTTTTGTCCAAACACATAAGTGAGAATATTATTTCTAGATATAATAATTTAAGAAATATAATTTCTAAGTAACATAATTTAAACACACCTTAAATACATCTAATAATGTTATTATGTGTCACGTCCGGTGGATAAGCATTCTTCATCACGACGCAAACAATGATCCATCCATCTACTAGGCCAAATTGGCATAAAGTGGTGGATCAATAATAAATAATTAAAATTTGTCAAAAAGATAATTAAAATTAAGAAAATTAAAATGATAGTCAACTAAATAAGTTGCTACGTATATACTCAACGAGACATATTCTGGAAAGGGAAATATAATTTATTTTACAAGATGACGGTTATGATAATGTTGTAAAGAAATCAAATAAACTTACGGTTGACTACTCGTTTTACAATATTATTTTTTTCAATATTTTTTTACAATATCTTGTTTAGTTAGGTCGACATGGTAAGTTACTTTGTCTAAAGTATCACACGCGTCTACATAATATATAAATCAACTTATATTTAGAAAAACTATTTTAAAGTTTTTCAACATTATTTTATTTTGTTAACTCAATACAAGAATGGTAGAGGGTTTTGTGTTAGACTTATTGGTAGGGATGACAAATGGGCATGCCCGTTTTGATTAGACGCGCTCCGTAAAAGCACAAAAAAATGGACGGGACAGACATAGTGTAAGATGAGGGACTAAAATCTAGACCTGTCCCGCAAAAAAATGAGTGCGGAGCGGAAAAAGCCCGTGGGCATTGCATATATTAAGCTTAAAAATGCAAAATTTTATATTAATGCTCATGCCCACTAAAGTGCGGGCAAAACGAACATGCCTAACGGACCAGACTCGTTTTGCCACCCCTACCTATCGGTTATATACTCAAATTTTATTTCATTGTATTTAATCGACTCGGATGAGAACTACAACATCACTAAATTTAGCAGTGATTTATCATCAGAACACTTCTCCCAAACGAAAAGTGATTCCAAATTGCAAAACGAGGATCAGGTGACGATAGGCTGTTCGAGAAATCAGAAGACATGGAGAACCTCAAGTGCAAAGTTACTGATGGTTTTCACAGTATCTATCATAGGCGATGGACTTCCTGTAACAACTTCTAGCCTTCGCAATCGAGTAATCAAGTCTCTATCACTTAAAACTGAATACTTACGAGGGAAGAGAAATCCATTAACTTTCGATAATTTGATAGCTTACCCTAGCGAAAAATATGGTCTCGCACCATCAATAAGAATGTTTGGCGGGAAAAGGTACCGCGAGTTTTTGGTAGCTTCGGATGGGAACATCGTCCAAGACATTTCTATTAGTATGTTTGAGAAGAAACTAGACTCAACTAACGTTGTTCAAAAAGGGACACATGTAAGAAGCTCTCTAGAAGTCTAATCCCTTATCCACTAGTGGTTTTGAAGTAAATTGGAAAAGGACCAACATTCCTTTCAAATACATTATTAACCATCGTATGCTCACTTGAGATCCACGTCAGCCCCAAAGTAAAGAGGTGAAAAGGGGGGGAAAAACTCAACTAATCGTCTATAAGAGACATCCAAAGATGAGCCTCCATAGATGGCATAACTTCCACATGCATTGATAAACTGGATAGCCAAATAGGTGTCGGCCGCCCTACCTCGCCATCAGACAAAGGTACACGAACGATATTACTAACTAGTAGGCATATTCTTCGGACATCTAAAGAGAATGACCACATCCACGACATCGAAGACACATTCTGGGAAAGAAAACTTGGTCGATAAATACATCCAATGAGATAACCCCAACTGCGCAGTCAACCCAAGAGTGAGTAGAAGAGAAGTAGAATACACTTCTATTGAGACTTTCTTAATGAGATAAGTGTTCTATAGAGTTTTGTACAATCTTATAAACATTTGGGTTAATATTTTCCTTCGAATAATGATCTTCGCAAACTTTTTATTCATGCAGTTTTAGTCCCTGTTATTTTCTAAAATTTTTAAAACGGTTTAATTACCCCCAAAATTTTAATTTTTTGAATTTTTTTTCATATGTGTTGAGAATACTATAAAATATTTATTTACTAAATTTTAGAATTTTTTAAAAATGAGAAGAATTAAATATGCATTTTTTAAAGTTCAAAAGATATTGATAAAAGCAAATAAAATTTTGATTTATAAATCAAATTTTGAGCTCTTTTTTTTCGAGAAATTTTTTGTAACGTTCTATGTAACACCCCAACTTTCGAAATTGCTTATATAGTGAATTATTAGTGTGTTGTTTATTGACGAATAAATGATGTTTTGTATGATGTATGTGATGCGGTGATATGTTGGTGCATATGATGTGAATGAAAGGAATATGTGTGTTACAAAAGTTTAAATAATTATTTAGTAATTATTTAGAATAGAATAATTAGAGTAATTATTTAAGGGATTATTTTAATCAAGATATTAGAGATTGGCTAAGTGAGGGTAATATGGACAGATGTTAGGGGTCCTTTTTTATAATAGAGGAAAAGAGAGTTGTTATTGGAGAAAAAAAGACCGTGAAAGTGAAAAGAAGAGCAAGAGAAGGCTAGGGCACGAAGGTTTTGGAGGAGAATCACCGTAAGAAGCACGAAGATAAGAATTGATCACTCTAAACACTAAAGTAAGGGGTATTTATCTGATTATTATATTTGATCTAAGTAGTATATAGATGTAGGATTTGCCTTAGGTTTCATAGATGGTGATTTGATGTTGTTTGACGAAGAATTGATGGAATTGTGGTGAATAATATGTACCAATGATGTATAATTGATGTACTATCATAAGGTAATGATAGATGACGAATTCCTATGATTAGACAATGTTTTAGGACTAGTAATTTGACAAAATCACAGAGAAATTGGATTGTTGCAGTGCAAGAATCGCAATAGGAAAATCTTGATCACAAAGAATCGTCGGGCGACAAGGAGTTGTCGTCGGGCGATGACTGTTTTGCAGGGGGAAACTAGAGGCGAAAGGAGGCATAGGCTTTTTAGCTCTGGAGTGTGTCGCGAGTTATGTCGCTGGGCGAAGGAGGACGTGAGGGTAGCATCGCCGAGCGAGGAAGGGTGTTGATGGGCAATGGATGGCAGAAGTGAATGCATATTTTGAAAATCTTGAAACGATCATAAATTTAGTTCTAGAGCTCAGAATGAGGTGTCGTTCGAAGTAGTGTATAGTTAACGCAGTAGAATTCAATTAGATGAAATAAAATGAGAACTTAGGGGTAATTTCTGAATACCTAAGTTAAAATAGGATTAGGTACCCGCGTTGAATCACAATTTTGGTTTTTCTTTATTATGATTATGTCTATTTATTATGATAATGTAATGATATGATGTTATGATGATGAGGTTTATATGATGATGTTGATGAATACATGAATGATGATGGGTATGGCTATTCGTGGTCGTTTTTATATTTGTTGTTGCGCATCATGAATTAATTTAGAATCTTTGGCCTGCTTATGTTGGTTTAGGACATTGGTCTAGTGTTGGTATCAATCCCATTGTGTGGATTGGGATGTTGTTGATGTGCTCCGGTTTCAAGTGGGTATCGATCATATGGTGGGGATCTTTGGAGGATGGTGGCCTAGTGTCCATCAAAAGAAATAGTACCACATGCATGAGTTTATGTCCTTGCACTACATCTTATGCGGCATTGCATAGTTATTGATTTAATGATGTTGTATTAGGATGTTGTACTGGATGATGAAAAGTGCTTAGTTGATGATGTGATACTTATTGGATTATTTTACTATGTTTATTCCTTACATCTTATATAATGATTATGATTTACTCACCCTTTCTGCTTGAAAGTTGCCTCTACGTGGGGAACGTGCAAGTGATCAAGAGTAGTTCATAAAGGCTTGAAAGAATAGCTTTGGAGTGTGTCGTTTAATTCCGTTGAGTCTAGAAGGTCTTGCTTTGATATGTAACATCGGGGACGAGAACGTTTGATTTTGAAAACTACTATATTTTGGTTTTGTTATGACATTTTGAATTATTTCTCATGGAGTTTTAAGTTGTGTTGAATTGCGAGCCATAAAGTACTATGATGTGTCTTTGACAAAGATTTATTTTGAAACTATGATTTCGCTGCAATTATATTTAAGTGTTGATGTTGCTATTTGATGATACGTATGTTATAAATGATTTCAAAAACCCATGTTATGGAGTAAGACTTGCATATATGTCGTTTATGAAGAAATGTGACGCCCTTTTGGTGAATTACTCTGATTTATTTAACTGAATATTATTTTGGGGTTTAGAAGGTTGTTACATTCTACACAAATTTGTAAAATAATCATTCAAAAATACACATTGGTTTAACAGCGGGGACTAAAACTACGTGTATAATAATTTTGCGAGGATCATTATTCGAAAGAAAATTTTAGAGGGACCAAAATTGCAGGGTCGCATATTTATAGGGACTAAAAACCTATTTAAACCTAAATATTTTGGTAACCATGAGAAACACTGTGAGCACAAAGGTTCTTGTAACGCTCTATAGGATAATGCGAGCCGTTTTTCTAAGGCAAATTCCAATCTTGATGAACAAACTTCAAGCGAAGTTGGCGCACCCCTTCTTAGGACCTAGCCACACAATGAGTGTAGGCGGTAGAGTCTGAAGACTTTCGTCCCAAACCAGGATACACCTAGAGGCAGAAACCTTACCTTTGACCAAGGATGATTCTCAATGATGATGAAGAAAAAAATTTACTCTTCTCGACTAGAGCCAATAAAGATGAAACTTCTATTGGGACTATAGAGTTCCATGGGTGCACCAGACAACAATAATGCCCACACATGAATAAGTCTTGAAGAAACAAGGCTCCACTAATCGGACCAAATTTAGGAGACCAGTAACCCGTACGGTGGGCCAGACAACCGCAAAGAAGAAATAAAATATAGGGTTAAATATATTTTTTATCCCTCTAAATATATCAAACTTTGTTTTTAGTCCCTCTAAAACTTTCCTTCAAAAAATGGTCCTCCTAAAAATTTAAATTTTAACTTTTGGTCTCTCATGAAATTTAGGGACGGTATTTACAACTTAGCGACGATTTTTATTTAGTGGCCGAATTAGAGACCATTTTAGCTACGATTTTGTCATGGGGGACCAAAAGTTAAAATCAAATTTTTAGGAGGACCATTCAGTGAAAAAAAATTTAGAGGACATAAAACGAAGTTTGAGATATTTAGAGGACCAGAAACATACTTAACCATAAAATATATCATATCTAGCACAAAATCTAGATAAAGAATATGCCATTTATTACCTAAGCAAGAAGTTCACTGAATGTGAGTCACGATATTTTATGTTGGAAAAGACTTGTTATGCTTTAGCCTGGTTTGTGAAGCGTCTGCAACAATATATGTTGAATCATACTACCTGGTTGATCTCTTGAAGGATCCAATCAAGTACATCTTTGAAAAGCTCGCTCTTACAAGAAGAATTTCTCGTTGGCAAATGTTGTTATCTGAATATGATATCGAATACCGCACCCAGAAAGTTATCAAAAGAAGTGTTTTGGCATAATACCTAGCCCATCAGCCAGTTGAAGATGATCAATCTGTTGGATTTGATGAAGATGTGATGTATTTGAAAATGAAAGATTGTGATGAACCTTTACTTGGAGAAGGTCCAGATCCAGAGTCTCGATGGGGAATGGTGTTTGATGGAGCTGTAAATGCTTATGGAAAAGGAATTGATATTGTGATCATCACTCCCCAAGGAGCTCACATTCCTTTCATGGCAAGGTTGATGTTTAATTGTACGAATAATATGGCAGAATATGAAGCTTGTATATAGGTCTTGAAGAAGCCATTGATCTTAGAATCAAAATTCTTGATGTGTATGATGACTCATCTTTAGTAATAAATCAGATTAAAGGAAATTAGGAGACTCGTCACCCTGGCTTAATCCCTTACGCAAGGAGACTGTTGACTTTCTTCAATAAAGTAGAGCTTCACTACATTCCTCGGGATGAAAATCGGATGGAAGACACCTTAGCTACTTTGGCTTCCATGTATAAGGTAAAACAGTGGAATGATGCACCTCAGATCACCATTGAGCACTTGGAAAGGCCAACTTATATATTCGTCGTGGATGTGGCAAAGGATGATAAACCGTGGTATCATGACATCAAGTGTTTCCTGATGACTCAAGAGTATCCGGTTGATGCGACAAGTAAAGATAGAAAGACGTTGAGGCGATTGGTTGGTAGCTTCTTCCTCAACGAAGGTGTTTTATACAAGAGAAATCATGACATGGTCTTGCTCAGATGCGTGGATATACACGAAGAAGACATGTTGGTGCATGAGATTCAATAGGGTTATTTTGGTACCCATGCCAATGGACACTCTATAGTTAGGGATATGCTAAAGGCATGTTACTATTGGTTGACAATGGAATCCGATTGTTACAAATTTGCGAAGAAGTGCCATAAGTGTCAGATTTATGCTGATAAGATTCATGTTTCTCCAACACTTCTCAATGTTATATTTTCCCCACAACCTTTCTCTATGTGGGGTATTGACATGATCACGATGTTGAACCCAAGGCTTCGAATGGACATCGTTTCATCTTGGTAGCAATTGACTACTTCACCAAATGGGTTAAAGCGGCTTCTTATGCCAATGTTACCAAGCAAGTGGTTGTTCGGTTTATCAAGAACAATCTCATTTATCGGTATGGTGTGCCAAGAAGGATCATTACTGACAATGACTCGAATTTGAATAATAAGATAACAGCGGAAATTTGTGAAGAGTTCAAGATTTTCCATCATAATGGCAAATGAAGCGGCAAATAAAAACATCAAGAAAAGAATGAAGCGGAAAATAAAATGGGTATCGGACTTCGGTTCATACTTCAACATGGGATACCCCTTTCTCTCTTGTTTATGGCATGGAAGCAGTGCTCTTCATTGAAGTTGAGATTCCATCTTTGTGTGTGATAATGGAATCTGAATTGTCAGATGGTGAATGGGTTCAGAATCAGTTTGACCAGTCGAATTTGATTGAAGAGAAGAGAATCATTGCTTTGTGTCATAGTCAATTGTACCAGAAAATAATGAAAAAAGCTTTTGAAAAGAAGGTCAAACCTCGTGTATTCCGAGAAGGCGGCCTCGTGCTCAGAAAGATCATGTCTTTAAGCTTTGATTCTAGGGGAAAATGGACTCCCAATTACGAAGGCCCATATGTTGTCAAGAAAGCCTTCTTTGGTGGTGCATTGATTCTTGAAACTACGAATGACGAGGAGTTCCCACGACCTTTGAATGCTGATATAGTCAAGAAATACTTCGCCTAAATAAATAAAAGAACAACTTGATAAGTTGAAAACCCGAAAGGGCGGCTTAGGCAAAAAAGAGCGTCTTGGTAGGCTGAAAACCCAAAAGGACGGTCTAGGCAAAAATTAGAGACATAAATAGAATAAATTTCCCGGTAGGATGAAAACCCGCAAGGGCGGTCCAGGAAAAAGTCAGGGACTTCTATGGAAAGTAACTACATCATTCAAGACTTGATCGTCAAAGCAACAATCTGCATGAATCATCTTCATACCTCAACTGAAGACTACAATACATAAGTTCAAAGTTGTTAGGGAGAATAATGTTCATTGTTCTTCGATGTACTTATTCTATGTATTTACCATTTTTCTCAAAACTTTGTAATCATCTATGGGGTCATGCTATTGGCAGGCTACCATTCTATCAATAAAATTTGAGCTTTTATCCAATTCATTTGCAATCTTGTCTTATTCAGCTTATAAAAATATTATTTTATTATTGAAAATACGTTTCAAAACTAATAGATTCGTTAGAACATACTTGTGATTTTTTTTTGCAATTTAAGTGTGTTTACTTAGGATTTGAAGCAAAGGGATAAAATGACACGGTCTTAATCTCAAACAAGATTGATAATGTTTGAAGACGGTCCCTGGTAGGACCTCCCACAACATTTTCCTTTCGAGCATAAGATGTCGAGCAGGACATTCTCACAAAGAGTTTTATGAAAGCATGTGTGACTACTGTCCTGCCAAGGCATAGTGATATCCCATGAGATATTTTCACCCAGTGAAGTCGGGAGATGGTTGCAGCATGCCTTCAGTTCTTGAAATTTGACAATACCTTGTGATAGGGATTTGCCTTTCATTGTTGGTTTATTGTGAAGATTTTCATATTGGAACATTTTGGTCGACTGTTATCCGTACCTAGTCAGCCTTTCATGGTGATCCTCAATATAGTATTTGTATACATGCATGTGCATACTCTCACATACACACATACATCATGCATAGTTGAATTTTAATTCATTTCTTATTTGCATATATTGATGTTTTTGTTGATAATATTGTAGAGTATGTATCCTCTCTCCAATAGAGTGTTAGCTTTAAGCAGAAAAAGTACATCTTTTCGCTTTCCCCATTGAGTTATCCCTCGTGGAAAAATAGAGTCTCGACCCTCTTTACAGGTCTTTATGATCATTCAATTTCCCTGCCCCAGTGTGGTCGTGGTTTTAATTCTAGTCTTCAAGCAACATTATTATCTTGGTCTTCTTGGACTATGAGCTCTAGGTGGAGAGCACATTTATGTCAAGAAAATTTCATCTATTCATCAGGAGTGAACATGGTGATTCCCTAAGGAAATCCCTTTGCATTCTCCAATAAATATTGTTACAACCTTCTAAAAGCAGGTGACAGTCTCTTTATTTGAACAACTGATTTTCCCCAGCAAGTATGTTATCTTCCAATTTGATTCCCTTTTCGGTAATCCACTGAGGAATCTCTCGTAGTGGATTGACCGTATCTCTCCAACAGGTTGAAAACTTGTTGTTGAAATCCCCGATGGGCGATTTACAAGCTCATTGTTGGGAAGTTCTTTTGGGTGATTTACAAGCTCATTGACGAACGTTTCTTTGCGGTATTACTTTGAGTGATTTACAAGCTCATTATTAATTATCCGTTTATCTCCTATGGGCGATTTACAAGGTCATTATTGGGAAGTTCCTTTGGGTGATTTACAAGCTCATTGATGAACGTTTCTTTGTGGTATTCCTTTGAGTGATTTACAAGCTCATTGCTGATTAGCCGTTTATCTCCAATGTGTGATTTACAAGCTCGTCGTTGGAAGTTCCTTTGGGTGATTTACAGGCTCATTGATGAACATTTCTTTTCGGTATCCCTTTGAGTGATTTACAAGCTCATTTTTGTTTAGCCGTTTATCTCCGATGGGTGATTTACAAGCTCATCATTGAACATATTGTTGGTAGATTTACAAGCTCAATGGTAACTATTTCTCTATGATGTCTCTTTGGGTGATTCACAAGCTCATTGATGACTAAGTCCTATAGCTTTTTGCAACAATATTTGTTTACCGATGAATGGTAGCCTTGTCATTATGGAAGGCAGTTTGTCAAAGATTTATTCACCGATAAATGGTAGCCTTGTCATTATGGAAGGCAGTTTGTCAAAGATTTATTCACGGATGAATGATAGCCTTTTCTTTATGGAAGGCAGTTTGTCAACGATTTTATTTACCGATGAATGGTAGCCTTGTCATTATGGAAGGTAGTTTGTCGATGATTTGATTTTCCGATGGATGGTAATCTCGTCATTATGGGGGATAGTTCGTCGTTGATTTGTTGAATGCTCCAATAGGTGAGATTTTAGCTCATTGTTGAATGATCGTTTTATTACCCTTTCTAGATGAAATATCTTGGTTAAAGAAGAAGTTGAGATCCATTTTTGGTGAAATGCCAGACCTCTTGGGAAATTTAGTTCATTATCGATGTTGCTTTCCTACCACATCTTGGTCAAAGACATGTTTGTTTTGTTGTTTTGGATTGATGGTTTACTATATTTAGAAAGTCGACGTCATTCTCTTATTTTTGCTAACTTCTCTATGAGGATATAGTTTTCCGTCTATCCATGGATCGTTGCTATCATTTCCTTTTTTCTTCCTCCTTGTGTATTGAGTCGATGTTATTGTGTCTCTTCTTTGGGATTTACCCCATCAGAGTTGAGTTCCCATTCCCTAGTGGAGTCACGTTTTTTCTCCCATGAGATCGAGATTCTTTCTCTAGTAGTTCTTTTCCTTGGATGAGTTGTCGTTCTTAGCGTGACCTTATTATTTTTTGCTTCCCCAATGATGTCCTATTTCCACTGTGAAGTTCATTCCTTTTGCATTGCATAACCATTAAGCCTTGCATGGTATCTTAGGGCCAAAAATAGTGCTTGTGTTATATTTAAGTATCTTCTATCTTGTCGAGGCAAAGGTTTCCTTCTTATCTCCGGATAGAAGACACTTAAATAAGGGCAACTGTTGTACCCAAATTTTTGCCCCTAAGATCCTCTAATATCTCATACCATTGCATTTCACAAAGATTACAAAGTGGGCCCCTCTCTCTTTCTCACTCCTATCTTTGGGTTTGCTCTGGGATATCATCAAGCACATTGAACATGTGTGTGGTAATTGATACTTGGCTAACAATGATATGTGTACATTTTGCTATGTAAATCTTGTAGGTGAATGGTGCACAAGTTTCTTATTCAAGGAGTCAAAAGGTTCATGTGTTTATTTCCATGCCTTCTCTCCTTAATTCTCAAGATTTTGAAAGAATTGTCTCTCATTGAATACTTCTCTTATCATTAACTATGGCCTCTTATCTTGAGTGTATGATTCATGCTTAGAGGATATCATCAAATTTGAAGAATTCTCCATCTATCTTGAAATTAGGGATTTGGACTTTTGAGGACCGTATCTTGGTGTTTGTATGAAGTTTGTGGATGATTTCAAAGTCATTTGATTCTTAAAAGGACTTCTGATATGAATATGCTTTGATCCAAGGATTTTAATTGATGAGAAGATTGCTTTAGAGGTCTATGATTGCCAACTCTCTAGATTGATACTTCATCTACCTTGTATGACTTAAAAGGATCATAACTTGGTCATTCCTTATCTCCTTGAGCTCATTCTTCTTTCACAATGAACCTAAATATATCTAATACAACTTAGTTCAATTGGTAGGAGGAGAAAATGCTTGGAAATTTGCCTAAGAGGTCAAAAGGTTATAAGTCCTTGATGAAGTTCTCAATTTTGATCAATCAACTTCAAGAGACCATATATTAATCATCATTTGTAATCTTGAGGTCATTATTTTTGCACAACAATCTTGAAGATATGAACTTTATATCCATTTAAGTTTCAAAGATTGAAAGTGTTTGGAAGTAGCTTGAAGAAGTCAAAAGATTATAGGTCATTTTACAAATTTTCCTCAACTTCACAAAGCCATAAATTTCTTAATTTTTGGAGTTTTTGGATGATTCTTTTTTTAAAATGCCATTAAAGGGGTCTACTTCATATCATATTTGAAAGTCAAAAGAAAATTTTGAGTGGAAGACCATGTTTGGATTGAAAAGATTATAAGTCACTTTTTGTGAAAGACTTAGAATTTTTTCTAAGTGTAGAAAGTCAGATGTTTTCTCACGATTTCAAAGGAGCATAAATTCTAGATCAAGATGCCAAATGCTACCTTTCCAAGCACATTACAAAGCTTGCAACCCCAGCTTTCCAAAGAGTCCAAGATTGCATCATAAAGCTTCTGAGCAATGAGCTATACATGTTTGAAGAAGGCTCTATGACATCCAATTTTTGTTTCGAATCAGAAAATTATCACAAGTAAACTTGGATTACAAGGAGAATTACTCAAAGTTTAGATGCTAAACATGTTTAACTAATTTCCCAAATGAGTTTTGATGCAAATTGCACTTGAAAAGAGGTCGTTTTGATGCCCTTCGAGTCACATGTTTGGTAGGATTCTAGCTGACTTGGTTTGCACGGTTTCACCATAATTTCTTCTCATTTTCATCACCATTCACTCTCCTATAAATATAAGATCATTCCCCACTAAATTCCTCAAGCTTTGATAGCCAGAAAATCGCTGCCAAACTCTCTCCACAACCAAATTTTCTGCAACTTCGTTTTCACTCGCAAAGCCCTTCCAGTTCGAAATTAACCATTGATTCTTCTTCCTTGAAATTCACTGAAGCTAATAGAGCAAGAATCATGCCTTGAAACTCCCTGAATCGTGCTATCCAAGTCAAGTTTCAGAGCTCTAAATGTGAACTTCGTTCAGGTAGGATTCATGACCAAATCGTTTCAAATCAAGCACTATTGCATTCTCCTCATCTCCCTGATCCTTCTGATCTTCACCGTTTGCATTTTCATTGAGAATTGACTGAGAATTTCTAAGAACAAGTGCTTGTTATTTTCCTGCTTTTTCTCAAATTGATCATGGTACAGGAGAAATAATTTTTTCGTGATACCATTATAATCGTCTTGAAGAGGCGAAGCGAATGGTACTGGTCTGAGAAATTTATTCACACTTTGTGAAACACAAATTGAGGATGGTTGGAGGTTGAAGACAACCTACGTGTCTGTCTTCAACCAATGATAGCACACCATGTAATTATTTCAAATTGAATTCAGTGTTTGGTTGTATCATGCACGCGTTATAGGAGCCCTTGGATTTGATTACTTTCGTGAGTCAGCATTGATCCAACGCGTGACATTATTTCTTGTTTTAGATTTTAAATTTGTGATCCGATGTGAAAACCAAGGAGGCCCATATCAAGCACAACGTGTGTGATCCTTTGGATCTGATTACTCGCGCGTTTTGACTGTGATCTAATGGTCTATATTTTTTTGGCTTTTATTTTATTTTCTGATTTTATATTTTAAATGTTTTAAACTTCAAAAAATCATAGAAAATTCATTTTTGACTAAAAAATTATGAAAAAATTCACAAAAATATTGTGAAATATTATTTTTTTTATTTTTATTTTTTCATAATTTTATTTTCAGATTTGATACTTTTTATGATTTTTCTCTTTTATTTGATGTTTTTAATTGTTTTAAAATACTTTTTGTCATTTAAAAAATTCTGACTTTGCTATTTTTTACCATTTTTTTTTATTTCTGACTTTGCTATTTTTTTTACCATTTTTGTTTTATTTCACCATTTTTCCTTTCTTTTAAAAATAGTTTTTGACTTTAAAAAATTCTAAAAGAATTTGTCAACACTTGTTGACCTCTGTTTGACTTTAGGTAATTTTCTTGGAATTTTATTTTGATGTATGAATACTATTGATGTATTTCGTCAATAAAATCCAGCTAAATAACCTAACTTCAAATTTTATTTTATTCATTATGTAAATTACTTTTAATCTTTTTTTTTTACTTTGCTAATTTTGAACTTATTTGGATTCATACACTTCCTCAACATCAATAGAATTTGGGTGTTGATAGGTCTTTTGACCAAATCCACCAAGAAAGTTGGTTGATTTTGATGAAGCGAGACCGAATAAATTCATCTGATGCATTGTAAGTTTGTAACTTGTTTCTTCTTCTCCATCTTATTTTTCTTTTGTCCCGATTCAGAAAAAGTGATCAATTGGTGGCATGAGCTGTAATGTTCAAACATAAGCCCCAAAAGATAACTTGAGCTTTAATTTTGGTTCAACACCTGTGACGTTTATCATGTGGTCGCGTTGATTTTTAATCAAGCTTCTGGCAAGTTTCCACTAACTTTGTCCATTTGAAATTCTCAATCATCTTTGATCAAGTGATATGATAATTCCAAATCCGGTGATATACTTGACAAAAAGCAATTGAAACTTATTGTGTGGTCTCGTTGATTCTATCAAACTTCTGGAAATTCTTCATGCGCAAGTTTCAAGATGTTCACCTTGCTGACGACTAATTACTAACAATTCGATGATATACTTGACAAGTTTCAAGATGGTCATCTTGCTAACCTTTATTAATTGCCTTTAATTTTTCGCTCTTTATTTTCCGCTTTTATTTTTATGCTCTTTACTTTTATGCACTTTAATTTTAGCATTTACATTTCATGTCATTTTCTTCTTTGCTCACTTGGGCATTTTATTTTCTTGTTATTTTGAATTTGCTCACTTGAGCGTTATTTTCCTTTTTCAAAATACCTAATAATTCAACTTGAACATAAAAGACTTTTAATTGGACTTGGTTACTCTCCTTATGCTTAGAGTTTGATCTTTGGACTTAGGATTAGGACCCTTACCTCAACTTGGAGATTTATGTTCCCTTAGGTGATATTCTGTCTTGCTTGGTTATTATCTTTGTATGCAGGTTATTTCGTTATAATCGATTAAGAGTGGATTTCCTCCAAATACAACTGTTACTCTGCCCATTTCTTTTCTTGAGACATGAATTCATCCGAGGCATTGATTCATCTGAAGCTTGGTTTTTATTGTCTGATTATTTGTTGCTTATGTGGTAATCCAAAGGATGAGATATGGTATTGGCTCTTGATGTCAAGTACTATTTCTCTCACCCGGTTAGACCTTTCTTTACCCTTTACCTTTTACTTTACGCACGTAGGTTAGCCTCTTCATCTCCTCCCATATTCTTTAATTTTCAAAATCTTCCCTCTCTTTTTCAAAGGATTCTTGTTTTCAAAACTCGAACCGCTTTCATAAAAAACTTGGACTTAGGTCCATGTATTTTCAAACTTCTTTTATTAATAAACTTTCAATTCATTTAATAATACTTTGACTTTTCTTTTGCCAAGACTAAAAAACACCTAACCACATTCAAATTTTTTTTGAGCCCTTTGTGGCTTTTCTAAAAAACATTTTCTTAAAATCAACCAACACACAACTTTAGTCTTTTTTACCCGAACTACATTGGGTTTTAATTTCAATATTGTACATTGTTGATATGTAGACCTGGAACTCATTGGAAGTTCTATCAAACAAAAAATTATAAAAAATACTTCTTTTCTCCCTCCACCTTCCATTTTGTACATATACCCTTTTTTTAGCACACATATACAAATTTTCAAAAAGGTTCCTACGGAGTACCGTAGATGCTTTGGGAGCCTAATACCTTCCATTTGCATAACTAACCCCCAGTCCCAGATCTCTGATATGTTTTTAGGATTTTATTCGCTCTTTTTCCTAGTCCTTTGGATAAAATAAAAGTGCAGTGGCGACTCCGTTATTTTTTTTTTGAGTTAAGTCAATTCAATGGCTTACACTCATAGTTTTTGTCGCTACACCTGCATCAAACCTTACAACCAATGCATCAAATCGACTCTAAATAACATTATGAACATGTATGAATGCATAAACACGATTTATATTGCATGAATCAAGAGTTTGAAACCGAAGAACAATACCAAACTGGTGCAATCGAGTGAGACGATTCTGGGATGTTTTAGGATCTCGTGAGCACTTGGATTGACTCTTGGAAAGCTCAGGATGTTAATGGAATTCCTGGTTTGGCTTGGAAACACATGGAAAAAAGGATTCGAGTTTGCCCCAAAATTGAAATTTTTTGGAGAATTTGCTAGGGTTTTTTGAGGCAACCAGTCTATGTTTTTTCATCTGGTCCTAATCTTGTACTTATAAGGGATGCATTAGGTCAGAATTTGTGAGGGAAAATATTGCATTCATTGAGAAAATATTTGATTGAAAAATCAAATACAAAACTTCCGAATTTGGCCAATTTTCATGCAAATCTCCCCTTGTGCATTTTTTCAAGCTTTCTTGGACTTGCTTGGACCTCAAGACACTTAAATCTCAAGCTCACACGCCTTGCATCTCTTCCATGCATTTTATTTTAATTAAATTTAAATTGATTAAATAAAAAATAAATAAAATAAATAATAAAATGGTGTGTGGCTGGGATTAGTGGTCTTGGATAATGTTAAGAACATATTTCAAACATAAATATATTGCCACATTTGAAAAGTTTTTAAGATTGATCAATATTTTCTTCATGTACTTTTCTCAAAATTGCCAAATTTGCACCAACTACATCTTGCTCAATTCTCAACATTTGTGAGTGATCTTTAAATTTTTAGGAAGCTTAACATGCCCTATAAAATCTCTATTTGGTTTCATCTTTACTGAAGCTTCCATGTTAATGTACACTTCTTTGAGAAAAGATGACTTTTTGTTGACTTTTGAAAGGACCTACAATGTCTTGGCCCATATCTCTCAAATGAAGCATTTTTTGGGAAAATCTTATTAGAGACAAAGTTGTAGAGAACGGAATGTCCTTAAAAATGAGCTTTGGTTGAGGAATTTCTGATGAAGTATGTGAAAGTTATGTTTGGTCAAAGTTCTGTTGACTTTCCCTTAAGAAACCCTAATTTAGCAACTTTTGACTTTTGATGAATCTTGAGTTTTTCTTGATGAATCATGATCAACCCTTGATCAAATGATGAATTTGACTTCAAAATCTTGATGTTGACCAAAATGATGGATTTTGACTGTATGTTGACCGTAACTGACTTTTTGTCCAATACAATTGATTTTCAATCATATGAGCAATTGACTGAGCAAATTTGGGCTATGAGGCTTGAAACTTGATATGGAGATACTTTAGGACATATGAGGAGGCATGACATTCACTTGAGCCATTAGAAATCACTTTTTCTTTTAGAGAAACAAAACCCTAGTTGTGGGCTGATTGCTTAGAAAGAGGACTTGAGTGGTCACTCTTTGAGTAGACTTGGACATCAGGAATATCTTGACTTTAAAAAGGGAAGACAAATTTTGGGGTACAACAGCTTCCCCTGTTCAATCTTCTTGTACCTGAGGGGTTAGATTGGTGTGCGCGCCATTTGTGACCTGAAGGTGGAAGATGATTGAACATTGAGTGCCCTAAAATTTGCACTCGCTGGTGCGCAGAGGTTCGAACTAGGGGTAGAAAAACGGGTCGCCCGTCCCGCCTTAAGACCACCAAAAAAAGAGCGGGGTGGGAAAGCCCGCCAAGTGTAATGGGCATAAAAATCAAGCCCGCCCCGCCAAGTTAGTGGGTTGACGGACGACTGGCTTGTTTGCCTATTTTTTATTTATTTATTTTTAATTTTATTAATATATTAATAGGTTATTTTTATATTTCAATTAGATTTTTCACTTATTTTTTAAACATTTTTTTGCAAAGCATATTTTTAAGAAATTTTACATCAAAAATATTGCATATATTCACATATAAATGTATAAAGTAAAATCATTAAAAACTAGAATGACTAGAATTAACTAAAAAAAGAGGAGCTTTAGGCGGGACATGCTGAACGAGTAGGTGCGACCGGCTTTAGCGGGCGGCGGTTCCAAAATCCCAACTCATCCCGTATTTTTTGGCGGGTGTGCGGACCGGCCTGGCAGACCACAACCCGTTTTGTCATCCCTAGTTCAAACCCATGAAAGCTTGATGGTTTTACCACGGTTGTCTTCTCAACCGTTGGTATATACAAATAATTTTTAATTAAAAAATAAAAATAATATGAGAGCGCCTTATTTTAGAGTTGTCACCACTATGTAGTGAAGAATCTTGGTGACCACGGCGTTGTCGTTTACGCATTTTGTAGTAGTGATTAAATTAATTACATAAAATTCAATACAAATAATAATAGAATAAACTCACCAATACCTTTACAAACTTGGGGTGGCAAAACGGGCCGTCTGCTCCCGCCCCGTCTTAAGCCCGTCAAAAAAGGAGCGGGGCAGACAAGTTCGTCAAGTGTAATGGGCATAAAATCTAGCCTGCCACGCCAAATTGGCGGGTTGGCGGGCTTACCCGCCTTTTTTTTTTTTTTTCATTTTTTAATAGATTAATAGGTTTTTTTAATTTCAATTTGTTATGAAATACAAAGAAATAAGGAATAAAGGGAAGAGAGAAAAATAGAATGATTTTTTATTATTTCATTCGATGTAATCGTATACAATGAAATAGGTCGTATTTATAGGAAATCATACAAACAATATAAAAAAGACATATTGATTTAAATAAGGAATGGAGTTATTGGGAGACAAATCATCCAAATATTCATAACACTCCCTCTTGGATGTTTGTTTTGGATATGCCTCGTTAAAACCTTACTAGAAAAACCCAGTGGGAAAAAATCTATTGAAGGGAAAATAGTACAATATCCTTTTAAAAAAATTTATTTCTCCCCCTCAGCTAAACGATTATTTCTTCGAGGATGAAGACTAATCTTTTGTACTAGTTGATTAAAAGTTCTACTTGGGAGTGACTTTGTGAAAAGGTCTGCAAGATTGTCACATGAACGAATTTGTTGAATGTTTATATCACAATTCTTTTGAAGATCATGAGTGAAAAAGAACTTTGGAGAGATATATTTTTGTTTGGTCTCTTTTAATGTAACCATCTTTCAATTGAATGATGCATGCACTTTGATCTTCATATATAGTCGTTGTATTTATTTTTCCTGAAGACAACCACAAGCATTTTGTATGTGTTGGATTAAGGATCTCAACCAAACACATTCTCTATTTTCCTCATGTAGTGCTAAACTTTTTGCATGATTAGACGAAGTTGCTGCTATTTTTCGTTTCATTGATCTCCATGAAATAGTTGTACCACCACATGTAAGCAAATAACTTGTTTATGATCTACCATTGTGAAGATATGACAAGTAATCTTCATCTGCATAACCTATTAATTCGAGTTTGGGTACTTTGGTATATAACAGACTCATTTCTACTGTACCTCTAAGATAACGAAGTATATGTTTTACTCTGTTCTAATGTCTTCGTGTAGGTGAGATTGTATCTTGCTAATAGATTGACCGTAAATGGTATATCAGGACGTGTATAATTATAAACTTACATCAATGCTCCAATTGCACTAAGATATGGTACTTCAGGACCAAGAAATTCTACATCCTTTTCACGAGGCCTGAAAGGATCTTGCTCTACATCTAATGATCTAACAACCATTGGAGTAGACAACAGGTGACATTTGTCCATACATAAGTGTTTTAACACCTTTTCTATATAGCCTTCGTGATTTAAAAATATTCCTTTGTCCAAATGCTCAATTTGTAAACCTAGACCTAATTTTGTCTTTCCTAGGTCCTTCATCTAAAACTCTTTCTTTAAGCAATTCATAGATTTTGGAAGCTCTTCAGGAGTTCCAATAATATTTATGTCATCAACATAGACATCTATTATTGCAAATTCTTTTCCTGGTCTTTTTATAAAAATACAAGGACAAATGGAGTTATTTGTACACTCGTCTCTATGCAAATATTCACTAAGACGATTATACCACATGCATCCAGATTGTTTCATCCCGTAGAGAGATTTGTTCAATTTTACGGAGTAATTTTCTCCATATCCAAAATTATGTGTCTAGAATATATTAAAGTCTTTAGGGGTTTTCATGTAAATGTCACTATCAAGTGAGACGTATAAATAAGATGTCACAACATCCATCATATTCATATTAAACCCTTCATGCTCTTCAAGGCTAATCAAATATTGAAAAATTAATTAAAACCACTGCAGGTGGATATGTTTCATATAAATAAATCTTAGATATTTGAGCAACAAGTCAAACTTTATACAATTCATATTTTTCTTTTTCACAAAAACTCAGTCATATCCCATTGGTTTTACACCTTGAGGCGTTTGGACTACAGGTCCAAAATCAAGTCACTTGTAAAGTGAGTTTAATTCTTTTTCAATTGAATATATTCATTTTGGCCAATTCTAATTTGTCTACAATCTTTGATAGACTTTAATTCATGATCTGTTCATTTTGGTCACATTGTCTACTATCTTTTATAGATTTTGATTCATGATTTGTTCATTTCGACCAATTCTTACTTTGTCTACATTCTTTGGTAGACTTTGTCTCACGATCCTCATTATCGTTTATCATCTTTAGCGCTATATTGTATATAAATACACTGTCAATGTCGACTTTATTTGATTATCTTAATTTTAGTTCCGTTCCATTTCATCCATGACATAATTTATCGAGATCTCTTTATTTGATATTTCAAGTACTTGATTAGTTCTTCTGGAACTGAAAAATAAATTATGTCAATATTCTCTTAGAATATTTATATCCTCACTTTGGTCATCTTTAACTTTAGTTACTTTTTTTGGTAGATGACTTTTAACATTGAAACCAACTTTTCTACCACGCTTCAGGCGCGACTACAACTCAATTGCAATATTAGATTATACAATAGGAAAATCCACTTTGAGTGGAGTATTAGCAGTTGATATTTTGTTTCATAGATTTTACAAATGAATTGTATTTTGAACTTTGAGGATCAAATAATATAATAATATTTTATTTCAAATTGTTCTGTTGAACTTCTGGTTCATACTCTGAGCTACTTATTCTCTCCTCCTAATGTTGGGAAAATTAATTTATCAATTGATAATTAGCCTATTGGGCTTCAAGCATATATTCAATTATCAGACCAAAATAAACCTCAAATATGATATTCATATAAAATGAATTTTCTCAACATTCTTTCAAAACTCATCTTAGCGTACTATATTGGAGGAATTGAATAATTTCAACATATCCAAAAGTTTACTTAGATGAGATGCATTAGGTTATTAACCTACAACAATTTGTAAGTTAAGAGGAGAATGCACATATACTAATTTGTTGGCTTAATACGAATAAATTTTTCAATATTCGTATTTTGTGTGTTTTAACTTAGAATTTGTGATCTCACAAGTATCAACCATACAATTAACTTTAGACGTCTAAAGAATGGATCTTAGAGTCCATTTTTATGAACATATGCTACATGATGTTCAATATCAATTTTAATAATATATGTGATACTTATCAAGAAATTTCTGAAAAATCCAGATAATAAGATCTGACTCTAATTAGTTGAGAAAACAATTTCACAAACTTCTGGTTGTGACTTGTGAGTAGATATATGCATGATCTTTTAGTAGATGCAACAATTAATGTCATAAAACTCAATTTCTCAAATTTTTTATTTAGGAACACACAAATTTTTTTTGATTGAAGAAACTTCTGGTTCTTCAAAACTAGTTCTTGCATTATAATACACTTGAGATGACCCAATCAATTTTGCCAACAACACACTTAAGTGTGATTTGTAAACTTTTGATTTACAATGGTATGTGCTTCAATTGTACTAATATAAGTGTAGTACAAGATCAAGGAAAAAGTCGGTAGCTTTTCCATTACACATTTTATGTCTGAATTATGTTTTATAATACATAGATATTCAATACTTCTATCATCTCCTCTTTCAATATGGTATTCATTTAGGAGAATATCTTTGAAACTTAATAAATTTCTTTGAGACTTGTGAGAATATAATGCATTATCGATGTGCAATATTGTTCCTCCACATAACAACACATTGACTCTTCTGGAGCCTTCAATTATTTCTGAGGTGCCAGATATAGTACTGACATCAGTCTTTCGATTCACTAAATTAGAGAAATATATTTTATTCTTGAGAATTGTGTGTAGTTGCACTATCAACAAGGAACATATCTTCATTACTAGTGTTAGTGTCACTATTTATTCTAAGAAAATTTAACGATGTGTTATAAGCGTACTTTAAAGACACAAGTTATGTAAATTAACAAGCAGAAAAAACACTTTATTATTGTTATAAAAGAAAATTCAAAACAACTATAAAAACTTATTATAATAATTAGAAGAAAATTTTCATAAATTCTATTTCTTGATTCTACCATCTCCAATAAGGTGATAACATTTTTTTTCTTCTAAATAAACAAATAAATCACCAATCTCTAAATGACTTTCACTCACCACTTTTATTGGATAAACAATCAATAAATATACTCCTCTCTCAATAAAATATTAACTTTCTAATTAAACACTAATTGGATAAACAATCAATAAATATACTCCTCTCTCAATAAAATAATAACTTTCTAAATAAACACTAATTGTTAGCAATGTCAAATTTTAGGGGAAAAAATTTAGAATAATATAAACATTTATAAACAATAATCTAAAATAAATATAACCATCCTTCTGGGATGCGCTAAAATTATTAGCTAATAAATGATGATCTAAAAATTATAATCATCCTTCTCGGATGATATATGTGTTAAAATTATTATTTTTATAAACAATGATCTAAAAAAATATAATCATTCTTCTGTAATGCGTTAAAATTATTTGTGTCATTTTTTTGAAATAACAATTATTTTATGAGAATATTACAAATTTTTAGATTGACATAACAAAAAATATTTATGAAATCTTTCTAGGATATTCAATATTATTCTTTCAATCCTCCTCGAGTTGGATATGCTAATTTTTAACATAATTGATGCATTTTTCTAGAATTCATTAATAATATAGATCCAATTTGTGTCATTCTTCTATATATAGTCATTCTTTCTGAAATATTCAATATTATTCTTTGAATCTTTCTCGAATTGAATAATATTATCGATGCAATCTTTTTTCTAATTTTTAACATAATTGATGCATTTTTCTAGAATTCATTAATATTATAGATCAAATTCTTCTGAAATTCATTAATATTATAGATTCAATCCTTCTGGGATTTGTTAATATTATAGATGCAACCTTCTGGTTAGCTTGATAAGTTTTTTAAATACTATATAAATAATTTATTTTTCTATCCTTTAGGGATAACTTGATAACTTGATAAGTTCTTCCGGAACTACTTGATAAGTTTTTTAAATACTATATAAATAATTTATTTTTCTATCTTTAGGGATACCTTGATAACTTGATAGGTTCTTCAGGAACTATATAAATAATTTATTTTTCATGAACTATATAAATAATTTATTTTTTAGGAACTATATAAATAATTTATTTTTCATGAACTATATAAATAATTTATTTTTTAGGAACTATATAAATAATTTATTTTTCATGAACTATATAAATAATTTATTTTTTAGGAACTATATAAATAATTTATTTTTCTATCTTTCCGGGATAGCTAGATAGGTTCTTTAGGAACTAGATAAATAACTTATTTTCCTATCCTTCAAGCTTAGCTTGATAAGTTCATCCGGAATTTTATAAATAATTTATTTGACTATCCTTCAGGATAACTTGATAAGTTCTTCAAGAACTATATGAATAATTTGTTTTGCAATCCTTAATGGATGTTTTATTCATGCAATGTTTCTGAGATGCGTGAAAATCAGCATTGATTTTCTTTTTCTAATCAATATTTATAAATAATAGATAAAGGATAAAAAAAATTACCTTCTAAAAGTTGGAGCTTCGTGCTGATAACATGTTATGAAATACCGAGAAATAAGGAATAAAGGGAAGAGAGAAAAATAGAATGATTATGTATTATTTCATTTGATGTAAACCTATAAAATGAAATAGGTCCTATTTATAGGACATCATACAAACAATATAATAAAGACATATTGATTTAAATAAAGAATGAAGTTATTGGGAGACAGACAAATCATTCAATTATTCATAACACAATTAGATTTTTCACTTATTTTTTAGAATATTTTTTTGTAAAGCATTTTTCAAAGAAATTTTACTTAAACAATATTGCATATATTCACAAATAAATGTATAAAATAAAACCATTAAAAATTAAAATGACTAGAATTAACTAAAAAAAGAGGGATTTAAGGCGGGATAAACTGAACTAATAGGTGCGATGGACTTTAGTGTGCGACGGGCTTTGGCGGGGTGGATTTTAGCGGACGACGATCCTAAAATCTCAACCCAACTCGCCATTATTTGGCGGGTGCACGAGCCGGTTTGACAGGTCACAACCCATTTTGTCACCCCTAGTACAAACACACGAGTATTTATATCTAAATTCGTGCGAACTCAGGAGTTATTATATATTTTTTTGTATAATTTAAAAACATATGAGTGTAATGGATCAATACCCATACGAACACACGAGTGTCCAGATCAAAATATCTGCGAATCCACAAGTTATTAAATTTTTTATACCATTAAAAATATAAATAAAAATATTTAAAAAAATGTATGAATCTAAATACAAATTTTTTAAAATTATTTTTAAACTATTTATGTTACTAATATTATTATTTTAACTTTTTTAATTATAAGATACAATATTTTTTAAGATAATATATCAAAATTTGAAATATATATTATTAATGCAAAATAATTTTGGTCTTTTAAAAATTATTTTTCATTTAAAAATATGTATTATTTTTTTTAAATAACAAACTTTTCTGGTAAAACAATTTCCTTTTTCTAATTTACATTATTATTTCAAAACGCATGGTTAACACACAAGTATCGTCTTAACGCACGAGTAATCATATCAAAATTTGTGCGAATTCATAGATTATTTTATTTTTTACAATTAAAGAAAATAAAAGTAAATATATTTAAAATAATACATAAAACTAAACACGAAAAAATGTGTTATTTTTTTATTATTTATGTTACTAATAGTTTTGTTTTGACATTTTTTTAAATAAATTTATGATACAATATTTTTAAAAATAAAATATATATTATTGATGTAAAACAATTTTATTTTTCTAATTTTTATTTTTATTATATTATGAAAATAAAAACGTGCATACCACACCAATACATTTCTTATTTCATGGTGTATGTTTTTATATATTATTATCGTTTATTCAGTGGAAATTTTATATTAATCTTTACTTCTTGTTATCTTATTTATTTTTTCATATTTTATATATATATATATATATATATATATATATATATATATATATATATATATATATATATATATATATATATATATATATATATATATATATATATATATATATATATATATATATATTATCCTATTTATTTTACTAATACAACTTTCATTTACCTTTTATTTAATCAACATTTTTTTCTTCTAATTAGCGAATAACTTATCACAACTGCACGTAACACAACGGTACATGTGCAATTGTTTCACATAAAGTTAATGATAAAAATATTGAATATTAATAAGAACATGAAGTTATTGATCAAATTATTAAATATTAACGGAAACATGAAGTTATTATTTAAAATATTGAATATTAACAGAAATATGAAGTTATTATCAAAGTATTGAATATTAACGGAAACATGAAGTTAGTAATCAAAATATTGAATATTAACGAGAACATAAAGATACTGATCAAAATATTAAATATTAACAGAAATATTAAATTACTGATCAAAATATTAAATAATAATAGAATAATTTTACTATTAATTTAAATATTTTTGATAATAATACCAAAACAAAAATATATATATATATATATATATATATATATATATATATATATATATATATATATATTTATTATCTGTTTTAAAAAATTTATTTTATTTTTATTATATTTTAGAAATAAATGTGTTGTATCAACCTTTTTATTTAATTAATTAACATTATTTTTGAAATATTTATAATAACAAATTTATTATTTTATGCAATATTTCATTTTATCTTCTATATAAAATAAATTATCCAAAATAAATGAACGTATCACAACTGTAGTCTGTATCTATGCAAACGTACGAGTCCTACGAGTTATCACTTAACAAAAACACTGAAATTAAAATTAAAGATCCCACCCATTATTAAGTGGGTCCATAGTATAGATGATGCTGACATGTTGTCATAAGAAAAAACCTCTATTGATGATGAAGCTGGAAAGACACATTACATAAATATATTTATAATGTACTAGTATTTTACATTTTACAAGCTAGTGTCATTATACAGTATACTTCCAAATCAAATCTACCATCATCATTTCATACATTTTTTAAGCTTATAAATACTCTGCAAACTCATTCATCTCATTAGGAACCACTTAAGAAGGTCACAACCATTTCATACAGCTGTCATTTCATTTCATTGAATCTCTCATTCTCCATATGTCTTTGAACCTAACTTGCAACATTCATGCTATCCACACCCCCTTGTTAACTCTAACACCACATTCCTCTATCCTAACTCCACACTTTGCTTGTGATTAAAACCTTGTTGAGATACAAACCAATACAAAAAATCATGTAAATTACACTTTTTTGTAACTTATTGGAATTTTTACTCTTTTCCTTAACCTTTGGTGGGAAAAAAAATCTCAAAAACTATGGAGGAAACTTTTGTACCTCTTGAAGGTATCAAGAATGATCTAAGAGGAAGGTTAATGTGCTACAAACAAGATTGGTCAAGTGGAATCAAAGCAGGTGTAAGGTATATTCTTAAAGCAAGATTCAGAATTTAGATTGTAAAAAGGATAGCGGCGCAATTTATTGTCCGTTTGTCTGTTATTTCTGAATAATCGTGATTAAGAATATACCAAAAAGTTATTTTTCGCATAAATTTTGATTTTTTTTTCTTTTCAGGATTTTGGCTCCTACAACATACATATTTTTTGCTTCTGCAATACCTGTTATTTCATTTGGTGAACAGCTCGAGAGAAATACTGGTACTGAAATGAAATGTTCTGGTTTTCTTTATTTTGGAATTTGGTTTGAAAAATGGAAAAAAGGAGAGAACTTTGGAAGTGGGTCAGTGTTAAAATGTGTTGTTGTTTTGAATTTTCAGAGGGTGTTTTAACAGCTGTTCAAACGTTGGTGTCAACTTCGATATGTGGCATTATACACTCAATCATTGGTGGTCAACCTTTGTTGATTTTAGGAGTGGCAGAACCTACTGTGATCATGTATACATTCATGTTCAATTTTGCTAAAGAAAGACCTGAGTTGGGTAGGAACTTGTTTCTTGGATGGACTGGATGGTAAATAGCTTGTTCTTTTTTGTTTTTGTTTTTCCGACCCCGGCGCAATTAAGTCCTGTTTGGATAAAAAAATAGATTATGTGTTTATAGCTTAAGCGCTTCTTATATGAGTTCTTATGAACATACTATGTTCCGTCTGGTTCTATTTATAAGAAAAGAAATTACTTCTTAGATTCATTGAATATGTAATGTATCTGATCAATATATAATAGGACCAGAGGGAGTGGTGTATGACACAAGTGCTTATGCCAGAAATCTTAACTGGACCTTATTTATGTTCTGTACTGTCGCTGTCGTGTGGCTTACCATTTTCTTGTTTTCTTTTTTTTTTTGACTTGATTTTGTAGGGTATGTGTGTGGACTGCATTGATACTATTCTTATTAGCAATCTTAGGAGCATGTTCCATCATCAACAGGTTTACCAGAATTGCTGGCGAGTTGTTTGGCATGCTTATTGCAATGCTTTTCATGCAGCAAGCTATCAAAGTAAGACAATTAATTACCTTGTTCGTTTATTCTGTTTATCTATCTGTCTGTCTATCTGCTAAGGTGTTACTTAATGCATATTTACGCGATATACTCGTTGCTTAGGGACTCGTGGATGAGTTTCGCATACCAAAGAGAGAAGATACGAAATCGGTTGAGTTCTTACCGTCGTGGAGGTTTGCTAACGGGATGTTTGCTTTGGTCCTTTCATTTGGCCTTCTCCTCACTGCATTAAAAAGCCGAAAAGCTAGATCATGGCGCTATGGTAGCGGTAAGTCTTGCATAAGTGTTACTCTCACTACTTTATACTTACAAGATTCGCCTCTATAGCTTAAAATTTCTGAATCTGTCACTGCTTGTAGTCATTTGATTTTCTAAGAAAATTGGTTTTGTTTAAATACATACAGGCTGGCTTCGCAGTCTTATAGCCGACTACGGTGTGCCACTTATGGTCCTAGTTTGGACAGGTGTATCCTACATGCCAACTGCAAGTGTTCCAAACGGTATCCCAAGACGCCTCTTTAGTCCGAATCCGTGGTCGCCCGGTGCCTATGACAATTGGACTGTTGTTAAGGCATGTAACCTACAAACTCTCTTCTTGTTCATCGAAACACTGTTTTATTAACTAGATGGATTTGTTCTGAACAGGACATGGTTCAAGTTCCTGTTGTTTTCATAATCGGAGCATTTATACCAGCAACTATGATCGCCGTGCTTTATTACTTTGATCATAGTGTCGCATCTCAGCTTTCTCAGCAGAAAGAGTTCAATTTGAGAAAACCATCTTCTTACCATTATGATTTACTTCTCTTGGGATTTTTGGTATGAAAGTTCATAATGTTAATTCTTAGCTCATTAAATTATAACTTGCTTAATTTTGTTCGAATCGTAACATTTATGTTTTTTAATCGAAGACGCTATTGTGTGGCCTTATTGGAATTCCTCCGGCAAATGGAGTCATACCACAATCTCCGATGCATACAAAAAGTCTCGCAACTCTTAAACATCAGGTAAGTTGAGTTAAATATGTATCGACAAAACGGTATCAATTCTTAGTAACATGAACATGTCTAACTAAAAATGAGTTGTGTTGGTACAGTTGCTTCGTAACAAACTCGTGATAACCGCTCGAAAAAGTATCGGCAAGAATGCTAGTTTAGGACAGTTATATGGTAATATGCAAGAAGTATACCATCAAATGCAGACACCACTTATTTACCAGGACCCTTCCACTCGAGTAAGTTTACGCGGAACTTTTTTTTCACGAATTTCTCCCCGTGCATTGCACGAGTTCTTAATACTGTGTAAAATGATTAGGCACAAGGACTAAAAGAATTAAAAGAAACAACCATTCAAGCAGCTACAAGTATGGGAAGTGTGGACGCCCCGGTCGACGAGTCTATATTCGATGTCGAGAAAGAAATAGACGACCTGCTACCTGTTGAGGTAAAAGAACAACGCGTCAGTAACTTGCTTCAATCAGTTATGGTTGGAGGATGTGTTGCAGCCATGCCTATTCTCAAGAAAATCCCAACTTCAGTCCTTTGGGGTTACTTCGCTTTCATGGCAATTGAAAGTTTACCTGGAAATCAGTTCTGGGAAAGGATCCTGTTACTCTTCACCGCACCGAGCAGAAGATTCAAGTAATTGTTAAATAAAAGTTCGATATATTTAGTCTATCTAACATATTCTATCTACGCATATATGATGAACAATTTTTCTTTTCATGTGTAGGGTGCTTGAAGATTACCATGCTACTTTTGTTGAAACAGTTCCTTTCAAAACAATAGCAACATTCACAATTTTCCAAACCATTTATCTACTGATATGTTTTGGACTAACTTGGGTACCTATTGCTGGAGTCATGTTTCCTTTGATGATCATGCTCTTAGTTCCTGTACGACAATACTTTCTTCCCAAATTTTTCAAAGGTGCGCACCTTCAAGACTTGGATGCAGCGGAATACGAAGAGCAAACTGCTTTACCCTTCAACCTTGCATCGGTAAGATTTCTTGTTCAACAAGTCTCAAACACTGATATTAGTGACTTTAGAAGTAGTAATGATTAAAAACGAACATTTTTTTTATGATCTGACGATTATGATTTGATTGATTAACAGCAATCAGAGTTTGGAGCCGGTGTTTCTCATATTGGAGAAGGTGAGATATTCGACGAAGTTATCACTAGAAGCCGTGGCGAGTTTAGGCATACTATTAACAGTCCAAAGATCAATAGCTCCACTCCAACACCAAGAAATGATCCTAAGAGCCGTCTTAGCCCTCGTGTCTCTTTCAATTCTCGTGAAGGGAAGCTCACGACGGAGCAAAGTCCTCGGTCGGGCGCAAGAGGACCTAATAGTCCGATAATGCCTAGAGAAATGAGGTCGTCGAATCGGGGAATAAGTCCTCTCAAACCTGACTCAAAACAGCAAGACAAAAAATGATTAATGTGGTTAAAGACTTGTTAATTGTGTTTATTAATGTGATTATATTTGTGCAAAGGTATATCATCATCAAAGTTTGTTTCAAATTTCAATTCAATAAATGATGACTAGTTTGAGTCTTGTAATAATTTGTGACATCAACATCACTTCTTCTGATGAATTTATATAGTTATTGTAATTTTCATACTTACTTCATAGTTCTTATCACATAATAAACATCTTTAAATTCGGGTTCTTATTCTTACTTAATTCTTATAATTAAGGCCCATCCGTAATGGACTTCTAAATTAGAGGCTTAATACCACTCGTGTAATGGGATGAGGTTTTTTTACAATAATGTCACCTTTTGAAATAAAAAATACCAATATACCACTTTTTGAAAAATAATTTCTAGAATGTCACACTTTTTCTATTGGTTTGTTATGGGTTGGACGAATGGGTTCCACTTTTACTTTCTTTTAAGGATTTGTCCATGGGTTGGACAACCCGATACTGCATTCTTATTTTTTTGTTTTTAACTTTTAAATGTTATAATTTGTTTTAAGTCAAAGTGAGACTCGTTCGTTTAACCTATAGACGAACCCTTGAAGAAAAGTAAAAGTGGAACTCATTCGTCAAATCAATGGACAAACCAATAGAAAAAGTGTGGTATTCTGAGAATTATTTTTCAAAGAGTGGTATATTGATATTTTTTATTTTAAAAGATGGCATTATTGTAGCAAATTCTAATGGGACCCGATCGGGTGATTTTACTATTCATGATTTTGGTGTCTTTGGTATATTTTGTAATTGGATGAATTATTAATTAAATCATTTAAATGAGAGAGAGAAATTGATTAAGAGAGATAAAGAGAGAAAGTCACCAAAGTTATAAAGGTTGAGAGTCACACAATCTTGGTCCCTTGAATAACACTTAAAAGTAAGCCACTACATGATATCAATCCGACGTTGATTTGTGCTGCAAAACGAGATCCACGTTAGATAATGTTTGCAATAGACTTTCCTATTATTATAAGTCCATGATATCTTGAAATAAGAAGCTCTGTTCCTTTAAAAGCATATTATGCGCTATTTTAATTAACATCTCATTTGTCTCAATCTTTCATAGGATCAATTAGTTTGAGAGAGAACAATCCCAACGAGTACATGATAGAACGTTGATTTGTGCAGCAAGACGAGATCCGCGTTAGATAATGTTTGCAATATACTTTCCCGTTATTATAAGTCCACGATATCTCGATATAAGAAGATTGATTCCTGTAAAAACATATTATGCCCTATTCTAATTCATATCTCATTTGTCTCATTCTTTCATAGGATCGATTAATCCTATCGTCCACTTGCTTTAAGATAGATTAATTTGAGAGAGATCAATCTCATCATTCATCTGTGGGGTCTCATTTAAAGTCAAAGCAAATAATTTTTTATGGACCGATCCATCATATAAATTATTAGCATTTAGCATAATTCAATTTTAAAATCTTAAGATGAGCAAACTCTCAAATTTTAATTCTTCACCAACATACTAACCTCTAAAATTATAAACAATGTTAGAATAATTCCGTCCATCGTTCAAGATTAAACTCCAACCATGTTATTCTAATGAAATTAATTTGATCTCCTAATCCATGGCATGCAACAAAAGATTGCCACTTTCTTTATGAATTGTTTATTTGCATATAGATGATAACCTTTAGGGACAGCCTTTTTCTTGATAGTGTCGTGTGGAAGATTTACCTCCTTAATTAGCAATGTTCAAAATGATTCTCATTACATTATTCTAATGAAATTAATCTAATCTCCTAATCCATGGCATGCAACAAAAAATTGCCACTTTCTTTATGAATTGTTTATTTGCATATAGATGATAAACTTTAGGGACAGCCTTTTTCTTGATAGTGTCGTGTGGAAGATTTACCTCCTTAATTAGCAATGTTCAAAATGATTCTCATTACAACATGAAAGCAATATCACACTTAATTGGCTACAAGCTTACTTGAAAAAGTGGATTCATACAAAAGTGAAAGAAAAGCATACGAACAATTACCCCCAAGAAAAGAGAGTGAGTGACTTAGTGGTAGTAGTAATGTTGTGTGATATTCTACTATTCCTTAAAGAGGTTACATCGTTATCTAATTATTCCAAGATCTTTGTCTTTTTGAGTAAATAAAAAAACACAAAAGATCCAAAACAATAGTGTAAGATAACATCATCTATTAGGTAAGGAATTAAACCACAAAAAGTTGTATTCAAGAATTGACACATTAGTTGACCATGTCACCACTACCAATGGCTTTAGGTAGAATGTGAAGTTTTCAATAATCATTTGACAATATCATTTTGAACAAATCTTGGCCACACAAGTGTTGAACCTAGGGTGTCTGTGGTTCATGAATTGAACCACGTTAATAGTTCAATTCAATTATTAAAATTTATTTTATAAAAAAATAGTTAATCTGTTAAATCAGTTACAATTCAGTTTATAACTAGTTCAAATCAATTTATAGTTTAAAATCAGTTTAATATAATTTAATTATTTTCAAACTAGTTTTATTAAAAAAATTAATTTTTGTAATTGAATTTTAAATTGGTTTTGAAATTTTTTTTTCCAGTTTTTTATGAAAAATATTTTTATTTTCACAAAAAAAAATTTATTTTCTCGAAAAATAATTTCTTTGAAAAAAAAGTTTTTTTTTAAAATACTTTTTTCTCAGTTTTTTTGTTTTTCGGCAAAAGAAGTTTCTATTTTTTTTTTCAAAAAATAAAAATTTTCCAATTTTTCTTTTTTAAAAAAAAATTTAGGAACAAACATTTAAATTAACCATATCAATTTATAGTTCAATTCAATTCAATGCAAACAAACAATTCAATTCACCATATTTTGAACACCCATAATTGAACCTATACTAGGTATCTTCAAGATTACTAATTACATAATGTAATAATTGAAGGCTAGAGCATGCTCACACACATAGAAAATCAACCCCATGATGTGGATTAAAGTTATAAAGGATGATTTATAGTCATAAAAAACAAAATTACTTTTGTTTTTAGGCAAATTTTAGTAACTTATTTAATAAGTAACTTAAGAAGTCAAATCCAAACTTTAAAAATTGTAGAAGTTTTTTTCTTGAAAATCTAAACTCATTTAATATAATGCTACAACGAGTTTCAATTTGTTTAGGTTATATATAGTTTTTGTAAATCTATACGGTAAATAATCGTTAGTTGGTGAAGTGATGATTGATAATATATTTAGTAAAAAGAATTAAGATTCAATTTTCTGTAACTGCGATCGAAAAGAGGTTAGAAACACTAATGACATATAAGATAAATATTTGTAAAAGTTACAAGGACGGATAATTATCCACAAAAATAAGTTGATATTGTTGGGGGAGTTTATACTATGGAACATTGATACATAGTGTAGGATTATATACCTTTATGAGAGACACATTATTTATTCACCTAAAACTATAAGGTAATATGCGAGTGAGTTACAGTGGGACACCACTTCCCGGACGCATTCGATACAAGTCCCTTCCGGTCCTTTTCTCGAACCAAAGGCTCATGATACCATGTTGGGGGGTTACTAGGAGTGTTGATACAAAGTATTCGATACAAGTCCCTTCCGGTCCCTTTCTCGAACCAAAGGCTTTCTCGAACCAAAGGCTCATGATACCATGTTCGGGGGTTACTAGGAGTATTGATACAAAGTTGATGATTTATGCACCTTTGTGAGAGACACACCACTTGCCCACCTAAAACCTTAAGGTAATAGGTAAGTGGATTCTCCCACTTATATATGTTCAAGTCTCCACATTGTTGAAAGTAATTCATGTGTGTCGAAACTATGTGTGTGTCGAAGGGTCAGAGGTGGATCAAAGTAGGTTGCTCGAAGGAAGCCGACCCAGTCGAAGAGCTCGTGTGTCGAAGCAGGCTGCACACAGATTTGATTTATTTTAGATTTAGATAGATTTGATTTAAATCTAGAATAGAATATATTTGGTTTAGTTCCAAATAGATATTTTGGGATATTATAGTTTTGGACCCTAACTTAGGGAGTAAGCTAACCTAAATCTATAAATAGAGAGAGTAATCCTAATTTTGCAATTAAGTTGTATTCATAGAATTTGCAATTGCAAGTGAATAAGAAATTCTCCACAGTTTGTGGACAGAGAGAAACTCTGCAGAAAATCATTTTCTTCTTCTTCTTTCTTTGTCTATAATTTTCATTGTCATTGTGTGTGGTAATATCAATCTTGTTCATCAAGATTGGTAGAAGTTCATCATAGATATTGGTGGATTTCTAACATCTGGTATCAAGAGCTCTGATTGATCGTTTCAAGGGAAGATCAAGAACGATCAAGAACAATCGTAGAAGAAGAATTCACGATGGCAATGAGTTATGGGAATGCGAATTGTCCAGCAAGTCTTCCAATTCTCAAAGTAGATAACTATGAGAATTGGTGCAAGCAGATGAAGATTTTATTCCATTGTAAAGGATGGAGTAAAAGAGCTTGAAGAAGACGCTTCGGAATAAGAAAAGAAAGAACACACAAAATTGGAGAAGAAGAGTTATAAAACTCTCTTTATAATTCATCAATGTTTGAGTCCAGACAACTTCGAAAAGGTCAGTGATACAGAATCTGCAAAAGAAGCTTGGGATATTCTTGAGAAATCTTTTGGAGGCGCAGAAAAGGTGAAAGAGGTGAGGTTACGGACTCACAAGAGAACGTATGAATTGCTTCAGATGGAAGACAATGAAAGTATATCTGATTTTTTCACTAGAGTTACAAAACCAGTGAATCAAATCAAGATATGTGGAGAACCATTAACAACAAAAGCTGTTGTTTCAAAGATTTTGAGATCTTTGGCTCCCAAGTTCGACCACGTGGTGGTGGATATCGAAGAAGGGGAAGATTTGTCGAAATTGACAAAGGAAGAGCTTCAAGGGACGCTTGAATCTCATGAACAAAGGATGAATGAAAGAGCTACATGTAAGACAAAGAGTGATGTGGCTTTGCAGGCAAATTCAGCAAAAGAAACCAAAGGCAAAGGAAAGTGGTTCGACAAAGGTAGAGGTGGATACAACAATTCGACTGGTAGAGGAAACCAGAACAAAGGAAACGTGTCGAATCAGAGAAGACCATACCAAGGCAACCAAATAGGTAGTGTTGCAAAATAGAGGAAAAGATGGTGGTCGAAAGCCTGACAAGAGTCACATTCAATGTTACAATCGTCAGAACTATGGTCACTATTTGAGTGATTGTCCAGATAAGCGAAAGAATCAAGAAATTGATGCAAAGTTCGCAAAGCATGAAGAAGAAGAGACGTTGATGATGGTCACAACAAGAGATGAAGGAAAATTCAAGGATCAATGGTACTTGGATTTAGGATGTTCATCACATATGTCTGGAAGAAAAGATTGGTTTGTCAATCTAAAGCCCTCAATGAAGAACATGGTGACATTTGCAAATGACAATAATCTAGAAGCTGAAGGTATTGGAGATATTATGATCATGAGGAAAGATGGCAGAAGGGCAGTAATTTCAAATGTGTTGTACATTCCATGCATGAAGAGCAACTTGCTTAGAATAGGGCAGTTGGTCAAAAAGAATTACAAAGTGATTGTCGAAGACAAGATGATGAGAGTTGTTGACGCGAATGAAAGGCTAATCCTGAAGGCTCCTATATCCTAGAATATAACCTTCAAGATTGTACTCAATGTGATGGAGCACAAGTGCCTTTCGACTGCAGCAAGCAAAGACAAATGGATATGGCACTATCGACTAGGACATCTTAACTTCAAAGACATCAGAGATTTGAAGAGAAAGAATATGGTTTCAGGATTGCCAAAAATCGACATTCCAAACGAAGTGTGTGTGAGAAATGTGTGCAAGCGAAACAACACAAGAATAGCTTCAGCAAGGATGCAGGAAGCAAGTCGAAGGCTGTTCTCGAAATCATATACTCTGATGTATATGGACCAATCTAGGTGGATTCATTTGGAGGTAATAAATACTATGTCACATTCATAGATGATTTCAATCGAAAACTATAGACTTACCTGATCAAAAAGAAAAGTGAAGTGATCGAGGTATTTGCCAAGTTTAAGTCTATGGTCGAAAGACAAAGTGGTCGAAAGCTCAAAGTTTTGAGAACTGATGATGGTGGAGAGTATGTGTCGAAAGATTTCGACAAGTTATGTAAAAAATAAGGGATTGTGCATGAGGTGTTGACACCCTACACTCCACGGCAGAATGGGACTACAAAAAGGAAGAATCGAACTATCATGAATATGGTTCGAAGTATGTTGAGAGGCAAGAATTTACCTAAAGAGTTTTGGGGTGAAGTTGTGTCGACTGCAACATACATTTTGAACAGATGTCCAACGAAGAAGCTAGAAGGAATTACTCCAGAAGAATGTTGGTCTGGTGTGAAGCCTAGCTTAAATCATCTGAAGGTATTTCGATCTATTGCACATAGACATGTGCTAGATCAGTTGAGAAGAAAACTTGATGACAAGTCGAGTCAAATGATTATAGTAGGATATCATTTGACAGGAGGTTACAAGTTGTTCGACCCAATAAATAAGCAGATTGTGATCAACAGAGACATGATCATAAATGATCTTAAAGAGTGGGACTGGAGTTGAAATGTCAAGAAAGATTCGGTAAGAATTTTACTTGAAGATCCAAAAACTTAAGTCGAAAGAGAAGTTCGACAAGAGGAACCAACAATTATAGATCAACCAAGCACAAGCCGACCTCAGAGAGCAAGACGCATGCCTGTAAGGTTGCAAGATTGTGTGGTTACATCAGATGATGTGGTTGATGACGAAGGTGAGTTGGTACATTATGCTTTCTATGTCGAACTCACAATGCAACAAGCATCAAGGATTCAAGGGTGAAAGAAATGAACGAAGAAGTGAAATCCATCGAAGACAACAACACTTGGTCACTTGTCGAATTGCCTCAAGGCAAGAAGGCAATTGATGTCAAGTGGGTATAAAAAGTGAAGATGAATTCTAAAGGAGAAGTAATTGACACAAAGCAAGGCCAATGGCGAAAGGATTTTTCCAGAAAGAAGGAATCGACTTCGATGAGGTTTTTGCACCTGTGGCTAGAATCGAAACAATCAAGTTGGTTGTTAGCTTAGGAGAAATAAATGGTTGGCACATATATCAGATGGATGTAAAGTGTGCATTCTTGAATGGACCCTTAGACATAGAAGTTTATGTTAAACAACCAGTTGGGTTTGTGAAACATAATTAAGAGAGGAAGGTGTACAGGCTTCATAAAGCCCTGTATGGATTGAAGCAAGCTCCAAGAGCTTGGAATAAGAATATTGATAGCTTTCTAAGGGAGAAGAAATTTGTGAAGTGTACGAGTGAACATGAAATATATGTAAAAAGAAGAAATAATGAATTAATTATACTACATCTCTATGTAGATGACTTGTTAATCACATGTAGCTGTAAGAAGGAGATCGAAGACTTCAAAGTTGATCTCAGCAAGGAATTCGAAATGTCTGATCTGGGTGACATTTTATATTTTCTTGGCATCAAATTCTACAAGAATAGTAGAGGTTTGATGATGCATCAAAGAAGATATACAGGAGAAATTCTCAAGAGATCAGAGATGGACGAATGCAATTCGACTTTGACACCTGCAGAACCAAGACTGCAACTGTCGAAAGACTCGAAAGAAGATGATGTTGACCCAACCCAATATAGAAGACTTACTGGGTTCTTAAAATACCTTTGTCATACCAGGCCTGACTTAGCATACAATGTTGGTATGGTAAGTAGATTCATGTAGAAGTCAAAGGTATCTCACCTAGCAGCAGCGAAGAGAATATTGAGGTATTTGAAAGGAACTCTTGACTATGGCATTTTATTTCCAGCAGCTGATAAAGGAAAAGAATGCAAGTTAGTGGGGTACACAGATTCGAGATGGTGTAGTGATGTTGAGGATCGAAAATCCACAGCAGGATATATGTTTATGTTAGGTGGTGCGCCAGTTGCTTGGAGTTAGAGAAAGAAACCAGTTATGGCATTATCATCATGCGAAGCATAATACATAGCTGCTTCTCTTTGTGCATGTCAAGCAACTTGGATGCTGAACTTGGTCGAAGAAATCACAGGTAAAGATCATGGAACAATTACCATGAAGATCGACAACATGTTAGCTATCAACCTGGAAAAGAATCCGATAGCTCATGGTCGAAGCAAGCACATCGAAATGAGGTTCCATTATCTTCGAGAGCAGGTAGCAGATGGGAAGATGAATTTGGAACAGTGCAGAACTGAGAATCATATTGCAGACATTATGATGAAGGATGTGCAGGTCAAAGTATTTCGAAGACTAAGAGCAATGATGGATGTTGATAGTTTAGACACAATGAATTGAGTGGTGTGTTGAAAGTAATTCATGTGTGTCGAAACAATGTGTGTGTCGAAGGGTCAGAGGTGGATCAAAGTAGGTTGCTCGAAGGAAGCAAACCCAGTCGAAGAGCTTGTGTGTCGAAGCAGGCTGTACACAGATTTGATTTGTTTTAGATTTAGATAGATTTGATTTAAATCTAGAATAAAATATATTTGATTTAGTTCCAAATAGATATTTTGGACTTTTATAGTTTTCGGCCCTAGCTTAGGGAGGAAGCTAACCTAAATCTATAAATAGAGGAAGTAACTCTAATTTTGCAATTAAGTTGTATTCACAGAATTTGCAGTTGTAAGTGAATAAGAAATTCTCCATAGTTTGTGGGCAGAGAGAAACTCTGCGGAAAATCCTTTTCTTCTTCTTCTTCTTCTTCTTTCTTTCTATCACTAAATTTTCATTGTCATTGTGTGTGGTAATATCAATCTTGTTCATCAAGATTGGTAGAAATTCATCATAGATATTTGTGGATTTCCAACACACATTCGTATCTAATGTGAGACTATTTTTCCAGTTACTCACACTTGTATTATTATTCCAACAGATATAAGTGGTCTCTTAATTCTTCAAAGTTCATTTTGCTCCCTTAACTTAAAAAAATTAATTTCATATTGGTCTCTTAATTCTTCGAAACGCTTCATATTCGTCCTTTTTGACTAATTAAGGATGTAAAAAATTAGAATCGGTCGCTAAATTCATCATTAATTAGTTTTAAAAAGGCTAAATTTAAGCGTTTTGAAGAGTTAAGAAACCAATATGAACATTTTTTTAAGTTAAAGGACCAAAATAAATTTTAACTTTAACATACGAGATAAAAAAGTATTTTGTATTAAAATTATAAGATGACATCATATTTTAATTTATTGATTTATTTTTATAAGAATTGACAGATAACATATGCAAATATGAATATTTATGTATCTATAGACTATAGGTACATTTATATATCTTATGGGGTGGCAAAACGGGCCGCCTGTCCCGCCCCGCCTTAAGCTCGCCAAAAAAGAGCGGGGCGGACAAACCCGCCAAGTGTAATGGACATAAAAATCAAGCCCGCCCCGCTAAGCTGACGAGTTGGCGGGCGGCGGACTTGTCCGCCTATTTATTTATTTATTTATTTTTTCATTTTTTAATATATTAATAATTTTTTTTTTTTTTACATTTTAATTAGATTTTTCACTTTTTTTTAGAACATGTTTTTGTAAAGTATATTTTCAAGAAATTTTACTTAAAAAATATTGCATATATTCACATATAAATGTATGAAATAAAATCATTAAAAATTATAATGACTAAAATTAACAAAAAAAAGGAGGAACTTAAAGTCGGACAGACTGAACGGATATGTGCGGTGGGTTTTAGCGGACGGCAGGCTTTAGCGGAGCGAGCTTAGACGGACGACGAACTTTGACGGGACGAGCTTTAGCGGTGACAGTCCTAAAATCCCAATCCAGCCCACTGTTTTTTGGCGGGTGCACGGGCCGGCCCGGCGGACCACGGCCCATTTTGCCACTCTACTTATAGGTCTATATACGAGTATATAATTTGATGCCATGCGAATATGGATTTGGGTGTAAGATTTTTTCAAATTATGAATATAAAAATATGTAGGCTAAATTACAGTTTTGGTCCCCCTATTTTAGTGTTTTCACGATTTTTGTCCCCTATTTTGTTTTTAAACACTTTTGGTCCCCCATCCCTATTTTAGCTACAAAAAAAACGCTTATATGTCACTTTTTAAAATACGTGACATATAATAAAATATCAATTGTGTGTTATACAATTACAAGGAATGAAAAACATTTATTTTAAACAGTGAAACATAGTTGTTTTTTATAGCCAAAATGAGAATGAAGACCAAAAGTATTTAAAAATAAAATAAGAGAACTAAAATCGTAAAAATACTAAAATAAGGGGATCAAAAATATAATTTAACCAATTATGTATTATAAATATTATACCCAAATCCTACCATTACTATCCCTAAATTTAACGGAGAATTTCATCTAGGTTTATATTGTGATTAGTGGTTAGGATATGTTGGGTTAAATTGAATTTTCTCCGATCTAAATTTTTTTATTTTAGATTTAGTCAATTAATTTTATTTTATATAATAAATCGATTAATTTAATTTAGTAGTTCAAAGAAACAATTCATCGACTAAACCTTATTTCTACCAAAAAAATCAAACATCGAATAATAGTCAAATCTAAATTTGATCATTTAAAAAATTCAAATTATATGGTGAGAATATGTTGCATTAAACATCTAAAATCTTAGTAACAAAACCGACACTCAAAATTATATTTTGAGGAATACTAACAATATATTCTCTTACACACGTATTTTAACATAGTTTCTTTTATAGATTAAAGTTCATAAAAGTCTTGCAAAATTTATATATAATCTACATAATGTAAGGCTTCTTTAATTTAAATTTTCTTTCTATATTTTAAACATATTTTTATAAAATCTTTCTCAAAAACAGTAGAGTTGTCGAAACTCATATTTTATTAATTAATAGAACAATTCTGATACTCAATAATTGATCTCTTCATAAAAGCCTTGCCAAATTCATATAATCTAAAAAATGTAAGGAATTCTTTTTTTGAATATTTTTTAAAAGTAATTTTATGAAAACTTTCTCAAAAGTAGTAGAGGTTGTTAAAACTCATATTGTATAAATTAATAGAATAATCTTGATACTTAATAATTTAAAAATTCTCTCTTAAAAATTTTAACATAATAAAAACCACATAATTTTCCAAAAAATTACATCTTTCAAATAATTTTTATGAAAAATATCACTTTTTATTACTAAAATAGTGGGAATATTATATATTGTGCTCTTTCTTTGCTAAAAAGAAATTCAAAACCACTTCTTTTATGAAAGATAATGGATTGAATGAATTTATACATGAAAATTGACCTTAGCTATTGTGATCATGGCTATACTTATAGCATGCTAGGTTTACAACTTTTGAACGCACTGAATTTCGATAATATGAATCCAAACACAACGATACATTGCTAAGTGATAGAGGAAAGGAAATGTTAGTAAGCTAGATTCCTTATGTCTCACTTATTTATCCATTTTTATGTTACCAATCTGCAGCTAAGTCTTCTCCTTTTTTCACTATATATTTCACGTGCCATTGTTTTGAGAATTTATTTTGTCATCTTTTTTATCAGAGTTGAAATTTTTTTTTGCGGGGGGTGTGTGTGTGTTTGATATCAGAAATTTCTAAAAAATAACGAAAATTTATGAATTTTCCGATTTTTTTTTCAAATAAAAAACCGAAAATTTAGGGGGTGTACTGAAAATTTCAGTCAAATACCGAGAATTTCTGAATTTTCCAGTAAAAATCAGAATTTTTTCAAATTTTTTTTTTTTGATACTGTGTATTTGAAATTTCTGATATATACAAGAAATTTGAAATTTCTGATATATACAAGAAATTTGAAATTTCTAGTATCTAAATTTTTTTTTTTGAATCTGTGATTTGAAATTTCCGATATTCAAAATTTGTTTTTCCAAAAATTTTGTGGGATATCGAAAATTTCAACAAAGATAAAATTAGAATAAAAATATTTGTGGTATCAAGTACAAGTAAGGGGTAGCAGTAAAAATTCTCCGTTGTTAGATTTTCTTCACACCCCCGGTTTGATCTTCTAGCACCCCCAATTTGATCCGACACTCCACAATTTCTATGTGTATCATTTTAACTCTGTAAAATTTTTAAAAGACATTTCACAAAAACATCGTTCCATTTTAAAATTTTCAGAACGTGTAGTGATTTTCAAAATTTTCATATAAATTATCGGGCATTTACAATATGACTAGTAAATTTAAGTTTTTATTGCATTTTTAGTGTTATTAAAATTTTCATGCCTTTTTACAGTATTTTTAAAAAATCTAATAAAAAAATAGCAGTGTAGTCGGATCAATTTGGATTATTTTTTGATTAAAAAAAATGTCCAAATCTATGATATTTCTATTGGTTTGGTTTGATTTGGTTTTTAACATTTTTAATAAATGGAACCAAACCAAATTAGTCATTTTGGTTTGATTTGTTTTGGTTCGGTTGATCGATTTAAGAGTTTTTTTCAAATATTATATTTATCGGTGTATTCTCCATTATCGTGTTTAAAATAATTTATTTCATGTCCTATTTTTAAAATAAATTACAAGTTGCTCTTAATCTGTACGAAACAACGATATGATTTCTATTGCATCATGAAATAAATTCACTATCAAATATAAAAGTTGACACTTGGCACAAAAAACTTGGAAATGGATTTGAAAGCTTAACAAATAAAATACAACAAAACACACATCAATTAACATGTTTCACACCTCAAACACACATAAAAACTATTTTGCAACAAGACTAGAAGGAATTTTTTGAAGAAGAAACAAAAAAAAGTAAAATAAAATGTGAAAATTAACGAAGAGAACTTGAACACGAAGAAGGAGACCATAACATATCAAAACGGCAGTATAGAGAGCAACAGTGGAACGAGCAGCGAGAGCAGTAGTTCAATGAAAGCAAATTTTTGTGACTTATGGTTTCTATTTTCTATGTTTTGGAGTTTAGTTCTATATGCATGTTTTACTGAAAGGAAGAAAGTGTAAACAAAGATGGATAATAGTTGGACCGATATAAAATTTGGGCTTTATTATGGGTGGAATAAAGGACTTAGAACATAATTATATCCATTGGCTTGGATCATCGGTTTGGTGCTTCTTAAAAACTAAAATCGAGAGCTGAACCAAATCACATCGATTTTTATTTACTTGATTCAATTTTAAAATTGAACTAGAAACAATTGATTTATTTTGGTTTGATTGGTCGATTTAATTGGTTTTTTCTGACCTGCTTACACCCCTAGTAAAAATGCATACATGTTTCCGAATTTTTTTTAAAATTTGATAAAAATGAAAATGTTCTATCGTTTTTTAAAAAATCTGAAAATTCATAAACATCATTATTGAATTTTTTTTTTGAAAAATTCATAATGGTACCATGTTTTTTTAAAATTTTGGTAGGCTAAATAATTTTGTTTTATTTTTCAGTGAAAATCAGAGGATCATATGGATGATTGTTTCTCGGGAGTGTGACAGAGCCGAAGCTACTATTGCAGCGGGTCGAGCGAGGAAAAGTGATGTAGAGGACTCGCATCTCCCCACGAGCCAAACGATGGAGGGGCGAGTGTGACACCCCAAATAATTCAACTATTAAATAATTAGAAATTTAATTATTAATTTAATTAAAGGTTTAATTATTGGCATTTTTGAATTAATGGATTTAATTAATTAATTAAATGAATGGGAGTGTTGGAGGTGCGAAGTGGAATTGAGAGGTGTATAGAGTAAAAAGCTCTAATTATCCTAACTATGTTATTTTATTATTGGTAATAATAAAAGGAATAAATAAAGGAATAGAGGAAATAAGAGAAGGGTTTGAGAAGTTGCACTCTACGTACTTTTGAGAAGAGAAGAGGAAAAGAGGAAAAGTCAAGGCGTCAGAAGTTCGAAGATTCATCGCGAGGTAAGGGGTGATTTGGTCTGATTATTATGCCTTATAGGTTTTGATGATCAATAGAATGAATTGATCCGTTAGGAATCTCGAATTAGGAATTCTAGGCTGTGCCCTAATGTTATGATCCGACGTAATAATTCAATTGGAATTGATAAGAACGATTAATTGTGTAGATTGATTGTAGGCTAATTGGAAAACATAATTTTGTGGTCAATTGGATGTGAAAACGCATGAATTAATTCTGTTCTGGTGTATTATGAAGTTTGGTAATGAATGGATCAATTGGGATTCCAAACAGTGAAGATAAAAACTGTTTTTGGTGAAAAATAACAGTATGGGTCGACACATGGGACTATGGATCGATGCAAGTGGGAAAATCTTTGAAAACCAGAGGCGTGGGAAAAGCATGCATCGATGCATAGAGGCATGCATTGACTCATAAGGCAAAATTTGAAGCTATGCATCGACACATACGTGTTATGCATCGATGCATACTGAACAAAATTTCAAAAATGCAGAATTTTAATTGTATGCATCGATGCATACGAGACTTGCATCGACGCAAGCTATTTATGCATTGATGCATAGGCTTATGCATCGATGCATACTGTTTGAAAACAGAACATAAATTTTTGAAAATTATTTTGGTCATATCTTTGCGACCGTAACTCCGATTTAGGCATAGTTGGTATCGTTGGAAAACTTAGAACGCGTAATATCTATTAAGAACATTTTTAAAACCCAGTAATTGAATCTTGAGGGGTTGATATGGCTTTTCGTAGGAAGGATTCGTTGTAATTCGTGATTATTCGTTGAGTATATTGCTGTATGTTAATTCCATGTGTTGTGATTAACGTTTTATGTTCATGATTCTGCTGTTATCATGTGTTGTTGGTGGTGTTGACTGTGTATGGAATTATGTGGTGTTAATATTCCGTTAATTGAATGTGGCATGCTTTTGGATGTGCATGCATATGCATTATGGTGGAGTTAATTCCCATTGTGTGGAATTTGGCTCGTATTGCCAATAACCGTACCCCATTGTGGGTGGTGAGGCTGGATTCGTGTCCTGGTGATTGTGGACGAATCGATGTTGGTGACTTGGTTCACGTTTGGTACCACATGCATTGAGTCTGCATTGCATATGTAATTATAACATGTTAGGATGATTTCCAGTGTTATAATGACATTGACTGTTGTTATATACATTATGATCTGTGTGCATTGTATTTGTGGATTGTAATCTGGTTATGCTAATGAGAGTGAAATAATGTATTGATCGTTTTATTGATTTAAAGAAACGTATAATACATTTTAATTGTTGATGAAATCTCACCCTTACTTTGATGATTTTAGATTGAAGTGTGAGCCACTTAGGAGTTGGTGAGGATAACTTTGAGCTGTGCTATTTAGATTGTCCGCGTGTTAGTGTCATGCTCTGGTAGTTGTAACACTGGGGAACGATTGGTTTAGAGTTATCATTAAACTCTGTTTTCTTTTGGTTTATGTTGGAATAATTATGAATTGGATTTATTCCGTTTTTTGTTGCTATTTTTCGCTGTGTAAACTTAATCATTGGTTTTGAATTATATTTAATAAGTTCTTCAGTAAAAGAATGACATGATGAATGAGATTTTCTATTCTAAATAATTGTGACGCCCTTTCGTTATGTTAAACTCTGATTAAATATATAATTCGCGAGGAAATTAGAAGGGGTGTTACAGCGAACATGCATTGATAAGTGTTTGATTCATAGTAAATTATCACATTAAAATATGATATTTATCTTACTCAAATTACAAGATTCTAACATGAAAACCTCAACTAATTAATAAAAGTAGTCTTGTGCAAGTTTACTTTGATTTAGTTTACATTTCTGTAGGTTATGGCCCTTAAACAAAAAACAAGAATTCAGATAGTTCAATAAGAGAGCAGTAGCGAACTCCACCGAAGTTAAGCCATAAAGTTACAAAATTTCACTCCCATCAAGGAGTAGCTAAAATAGTTTTCTTAGCGAGCTGAAGTGTACATTTAGCCACTTTTATCACTAATCGTTGGACATGGTTCACGTTTAGAGTACTTATGATAAGAAAAGCCACAAAACACTCAAGATGAATAAAAAATATTTCAAATTTTCTTAGTAGTGACAAAGCTTGTTCACTAAATAAAAAAGCTAGCTAGAAACGCGAAGTTAACTGTAACACCCGTAATTAATTAAAAATAATTTAATCCAATATTATTGAGTATTTTCGATTAAGTCGTAATTAAGTCGAATTTGCGGGTGAATCGTTAAGTTAATGGTCGGGTAAAAATTAGTCGGAAGAAAAATAATATTAAAATTTATTTCATATTTAGAGTTACTAATTAAATATGGTGAATTAATGATGAGGGTGAAATAGCATTTTTAGGAGTATTATTTAGTAGACCCAATTTATATTAGAAGCCCATTATTAATTGAGTGGCCTAGTGACATAAGGAAGTAGTGTTGTTTACAAAACCAAAAGCTGATAGTCACGTAGCAGTAAGCAGAAGAGAAAAAAGGAATTGAATTGGGAACAAGGGTTGCTAGCAGGGTCAAATTGTTGTTCGAGAATTTCGTTTTTCCGATCAATTTTCCGAGCTTCCTTCGATCCAAAGGTAAGGGGTGGGGTTCGATTTATATAATCGATTGTAGGATAATTTTTATGTGGGGTTTAGGGTTATATAATTACACTGCTAATCGTGTTTTCTACGATGAATTTATGTTGTTGGAATGTGTGATATTGTTTCCTGTGTTGAAATTGTTCTGCTATATGTGTCCCTGTGCTGTATTGCTGTTCTGTGTAATTGGTTGCGATGAAGGAAAAATAACATTCTGTTACATAAGGGAGGCGACTGCCCCATAAATTCAAAGGAAAGGAGACGATCGCAATGAATGCCTAGAAGAAGATGGAGACGGGCTTCCCATGTAGGAGGGAATTTTGGTGTGGGCCCCACCAGCCAGGAGGCGGTCGCCTTAGGCTCTAGGGGGTGGATGCCTCACACTCCTTTCCTTGCTTGTTTTGTTCACGTGGCAGGCTGTAGTAATGGCTTAGGTTGTATATTGTCTTGGCACATTAGGATAGTATAAAATGATGATAGTTAGTAAATTGAGTAAGGAATGCTAGCAAAATGAAAAGGTGAAATAACAGGTAGCAGAATAATACTCCTAGCAGTAACAGGTAACCATAGCAGAAGAGTAATTAGCAGAAATAGAATTATAGCAGGCAGTGTGAATTAAGTAGTAAAATGATCCATTTAATGCAAAAAAAACTTGTAGTGACAGAATTGAGTAGCAGAATTTATTTAATTAGTAGCAGTGTTACAGGAAGCCAAAAACAGTGCAGAAGTTAGACTGTCAGTCAATTTAAGCGGTAAAAATTAGTTTATCGGAATTGGACGAAATTTTGCAGAGTAGTTTGGGTATACGGGTAGTTAAATAAAACTTTTTTCGTTTCGTTGAATTTCGCGTCGGTTGCTGGATTTGCAGGTACTGTCGGAACGATGTTGTTTGTTCCCGAATTGGACAATCTTTGAATCGTAGGCTTAAATGGACGAAGTCGAAAATTGAAGTTGATTGTATTAATTTTATAAGTTTCATTGTGTTGACGTTGTTAATTATTGTTGAAGTCGAAGTTGGTTGATTAAGTTGATGCAGTTCACGCATGATTTAAGTTGTTGTTGAAGCTGTAATCGTTGTATCATACATAGCATGTGCATTATCAAGTTGGCCAGATTGGCACCACGTTGAAAGTTGAAGGCTTATGCCTTGTTGAATGCCTCGATAACCTGGAATGATTTTTAAGTTGGGAGTTTTACTCCAAATGGATCCACATGCATTTGCATTAGTCGAGTCGCATCCGAATTGCATTTTAAGTTGTTGTTGATTATTATGTTGTTATGTGGAATATCGATTTTGGTTGATCAAGTAGTAATTATTTTATGATTCTTTACCTAGCATATGAATTATCATACTTTTGCTTATATTTTTCGATATCTCACCCTTTCTATTTTGTTGGCCGTTACCTTTATATTGGTAACGTGCAGGTAACGAGGAGTAGAAGGTTTAGTAGCTTATGGCACCGTCGCTCTGATACGTAGCACTCGGGGGGAAACGAACGCTTATTTTCTTTTATGTTTACGCATTTCCTTCCGTTGAATTAAAGTTGTGGTTTTGAGAAATATTAGTGGTTTTCCGTTGCTCAAAGATGCTATGCTATTTTGCAATTATTCATGTTGAGAATCCGCTGCGATCTATTATTTAAAGTTGAATTGTTGAAGACTAAATATGTTTCAATTGTTTCTTAATTACTATGTGCTATGTATCCGCTGAGAATTAGATTGTTTTAATGTTGATTTCAAGTTGTGAAAATGTGTAATGCCTCAAATTTTAATTCGAAATTTTGGCACTCTGATTTATAAAACGTTGGGTAGAATTGGGGTGTTACATTAGTGGTATCAGAGCAGGTCGGTCCGTCCGGCCAAGTTGTTGTGTCGTTAACAATTGAGTATTGTTAATTACTTTATCTAAATGTTGGTTATGTTGCAGTACTTAGTTGAAATGGCTGGAAGGAATGATGCTGCGATTGCTGCTGCTCTAGAAGCAATGACTCATGCTCTGGAGAATCAACCTAATGCTGGCGAGGATGCTGTATCCCGAAGTTTGGCCATCTTCCAGAGAGAGAATCCACCAGTATTCAAAGGCAAACATGATCCTGATGGTGCTCTGGAATGGTTGAAAGAAATTGAGAGGATTTTTCGCGTGATAAATTGTACTACAGCGCATAAGGTCCGGTATGGAACTCACATGTTAGCTAGTGAGGCTGATGATTGGTGGTTGGACACGAATGCAAGATTGGAAGCTGCAGGTGAAGAAGTCACTTGGGTTGTGTTCCGTAGGGAATTTCTGAGGAAGTATTATCCTGAAGATGTTCGAGGTAAGAAAGATATTGAATTTCTTGAACTGAAGCAGGGTAATATGTCCGTTACTGAGTATGCTGCGAAGTTTGTGGAGTTGGCCAAGTTCAATCCCTATTATAGCGCGAAAACTGCTGAATTCTCGAAGTGCATTAAGTTTGAAAATGGGTTGCATTCTGAGATCAAGAAAGCAATTGGGTATCAGAAGATCCGTGTTTTCTATGATTTGGTGGATAGCTGTCATATTTTTGAGGAAGATAACAATGCTCATTACAAGATTGCCAGTTATAGAAGAGGCAAGAATCAGCAAACCCGTGGTAAATCGTATGATGCTCCAACTGGTAAGGTAAAGAGAGCCCGGTCGAGAGCTAGTGGGTGCCCTCCGGTATTGTTTGTTACAAGTGCAAGCCGGTCACAAGAGCAATGCCTGCATTATCGAGGTGAAGAGGTGTTTCCAGACCGGCATGCAATATTTGATTGTAAGCACAAAGAAATGATATGCTTTAATTATGGTGAAGAGGGACACATTGGGAGTCAGTGTAAGAAACTGAAGAAGGCACAATCTAGTGGGAAAGTGTTTGCTTTGGCTGGTGATTCTTCGTGCAATGAGGACAAACTTATCGAGGTACATGTTTCATAAATAGTACCTTTAATTACTATTATTGATATCGATGTTACTCATTGTTTTATCGTTGATTGCGTTAAAAGATTGGGTCTTGTGTTGTCTTCTATGAATGGTACAATGGTAGTCGAGGTCCCACCAAGGGATCGTTGACTACTTCTCTATGCTTGAAGTGTCCTTTGTCAATCTTCAATACGTACTTTTGTTGATATAATTTGTTTGCCGCTATGGGTTGGATGTAATTCGGTATGAACTGTTAGAGCATAACTATGTTCATATTAACTGTTATAATAAGTCCGTGAGGTTTTCAATCAAGAAGAAGTCGCTTTGGTGTCGCCAAGCATGGCTTGTTGAAGGAAGAAGTTGATGTTTTCATTGATGGCAACATTGTCAATGGAGAATCAAGCTATAATTGATGAGTCAGGTGCGTGAGTTTCCAAGTTTTTCCCGATGAAATTCCGTATGTACCACCGAACGGAAGTTGAATTTGGTATTGATCTTGTACTGCACTGCACCTATTTCTATGGCACCATACGTAATATCCGTGATCCGAGTTGGCGTAATTGAAGAAGTCGTTAGAAGAACTACTTGAGAAAAAGTTTGTCAGACCAAGTGTATCACCGTTGGGAGCTCCAGAGTTGTTAGTAAAGAAGAAAGATGGAAGCATGAGGCTTTGTGTTGATTACAGACAACTGAATAACGTGACGATCAGGAACAAGTATCCGCTTCCAAGAATTGATGACTTGATGGATCAATTGGTGGGTGCTAGTGTGTTTAGCAAGATTGATTTACGATCAGGTTATCACCAAATTAAAGTGAAAGATGAAGACATTTAGAAGACGGCTTTCAGGACGTGTTATGGACACTACGAATATTCTGTGATGCCTTTCGGCGTTACCAATGCGCCGGGAGTATTTATTGAATATATGAACCGCATCTTTCATAATTACTTGGATCGGTTTGTGGTAGTGTTTATTGATGATATTTTGATTTATTCTAAGTCAGATGAGGAGCATGCAGAGCATTTGAAGAAAGTGTTACAAGTTCTGAAAGAAAGAAAGTTGTATGCTAAACTGTCCAAATGTGAATTCTGGTTGAAAGAGGTTAGTTTTCTCGGCCATGTCATTTCAAGTAGTGGCATTGTTGTGGACCCGTCTAAAGTAGATGCTGTGTTGCAATGGGAAACTCAAGTCAAGAATCGAGATTAGAGCTTTTTTGGTTCAATTATTACGTAGGTTTATTGAAGGACTTTCCAAGTTGGCACTTCCATTAACAAAGTTAACTTGTAAAGGTAAAGCTTTTGTGTGGGATGTACAATGTGAGGAGAGTTTTACCGAGTTGAAGAAGAGATTGACGTCGGCTCCAATTTTGACTTTACCAAAACCGGAAGAACCTTTTGTAGTGTATTGTGATGCTTCTAAAATGGGATTAGATGGGGTGTTGATGCAAGATGAAAAGGTTGTTGCTTATGCATCAAGACAGTTGAGAATTCATGAGAAGAATTATCCTACACATGATCTAGAACTTGCTGCAGTTGTATTTGTATTGAAAATTTGGAGACATTATTTGTACGGCTCTAGATTTGAAGTGTTTAGCGACCACAAAAGTTTGAAGTATTTGTTCGACCAAAAAGAATTGAATATGAGGCAGCGAAGATGGTTAGAGTTATTGAAAGATTATGACTTTGGTTTGAATTATCATCCGTAAAGTTAATGGTAGTACGCGCTGAGTCGAAAGACTCTACACATGTCAAGAATGATGGTTAAAGAGTTGGAATTAATTGAGCAGTTTAGAGATATGAGTCTTGTTTGTGAGACGACACCGCAGAGTGTTAAACTAGGAATGTTGAAGATTAATAATGATTTCCTGGATAAGATCAAAGAATCACAGAAGTTGGATGTGAAACTGGTAGATTCGATGGTTGGAATTGATCAGTCTGAAATTAGTGATTTTAATGTAGATGCACAGGGTGTGTTGAGATTCTGTGATCAGATTTGTATTCCTGATGATGTAGAGCTGAAAAGATTAATTTTGGAAGAAGGGCATAGGAGTAAGTTAAGCATTCATCCAGGAGCTACTAAAATGTATCAAGATTTGAAGAAATTATTTTGGTGGCCTAGAATGAAGCGTGATATTGTGCAGTTTGTGTATGCATGTTTGACTTGTCAAGTCAAGGTCGAGCATCGGCTCGCAGGTCGATGCAACCATTGGAAATTCCAGAGTGGAAGTGGGATAGTATTTCAATGGATTTCATAACTGGATTACCTAATACTGTGCGAGGACATAATTCCGTTTGGGTGATTGTTGATAGGCTTACCAAGTCGGCTCATTTTATACCTATTGACATCAGTTTTCCTATACCGAAGTTGGCGGAAATTTATATCAGGGTGATTGTTAAGCTACACAGTGTTCCATTGAGTATTGTGTCGGATAGAGATCCGAGGTTCATATCTGATTTTTGGCAAAGTTTACAGAATGCGTTAGGCTCTAAGTTAAGGTTGAGTTCAACGTATCATCCTCAAACTGATGGTCAAACAAAAAGGACGAATCAGTCATTGGAAGATTTACTGCGAGCATGTGTTCTTGAAGAGAGAGGTTCGTGGGACACTTGCCTTCCATTGATAGAATTCACATATAATAATAGTTACCATTCTAGCATCGAAATGGAACCTTTTGAAGCGTTGTATGGTTGGAGGTGTAGGAATCCATTGTGTTGGCATGAGACGGGAGAGAGTGTATTGCTTGGGCCTGAACTAGTTCGAGAAACCATCGAGAAGGTGAAGCTTATCTGTGAAAAGATGAAGGCTTCCCAAATTAGGCAGAAGATTTATCACGGCAAGCGGAGGAAAAGTTTAGAATTTCAGGAAGGTGAACATGTATTCTTGAGAGTTACACCAGTAACCGGTGTTGGACGAGCATTGAAATCGAAGAAACTTACTCCTCGCTTTATTGGTCCATATCAGATATCAGACAGAGTTGAAAAGTTTACTTATAGGGTGGCGTTGCCACCGAATCTTTCGAATTTGCATGATGTGTTCCATGTGTCGCAACTCCGGAAGTATATTCCCGACTCGTCTCACGAGATTCGTATGGATAATGCGCAAGTGCGGGATAATTTGACCGTAGAGACAATGCCAGTACAGATTATGGATCGAGAGACAAAGATTTTGCGTGGCAAGGAGATTGCATTGGTGAAGGTTGTCTGGTTAGGAGCTGCTGGAGAAAACATGACATGGGAGTTGGAGAGCAAGATGCGAGACTCTTATCCCGAGTTGTTTGAATCAGGTAAATTTTCGAGGACGAAAATGTTCTAAGTGGGGGAGAGTTGTAATACCCGTAATTAATTAAAACAATTTAATCCAATATTATTGAGTATTTTTGATTAAGTCGTAATTAAGTCGAATTTGCGGGTGAATCGTTAAGTTAATGGTCGGGTAAAAATTAGTCGGAAGAAAAATAATATTAAAATTTATTTCATATTTAGAGTTACTAATTAAATATGGTGAATTAATGATGAGGGTGAAATAGCATTTTTAGGAGTATTATTTAGTAGACCCAATTTATATTAGAAGCCCATTATTAATTGAGTGGCCTAGTGACATAAGGAAGTAGTGTTGTTTACAAAACCAAAAGCTGATAGTCACGTAGCAGTAAGCAGAAGAGAAAAAGGAATTGAATTGGGAACAAGGGTTGCTAGCAGGGTCAAATTGTTGTTCGAGAATTTCGTTTTTCCGATCAATTTTCCGAGCTTCCTTCGATCCAAAGGTAAGGGGTGGGGTTCGATTTATATAATCGATTGTAGGATAATTTTTATGTGGGGTTTAGGGTTATATAATTACACTGCTAATCGTGTTTTCTGCGATGAATTTATGTTGTTGGAATGTGTGATATTGTTTCCTGTGTTGAAATTATTCTGCTATATGTGTCCCTGTGCTGTATTGTTGTTCTATGTAATTGGTTGCGATGAAGGAAATATAACATTCTGTTACATAAAGGAGGCGACCGCCCCTTAAATTCAAAGGAAAGGAGACGATCGCCATGGATGCCTAGAAGAAGATGGAGACGGGAGTCCCCTGTAGGAGGGAATTTTTATGTGGGCCCCACCAGCCAGGAGGCGGCCTCCTTAGGCTCTAGGGGGTGGGCGCCTCACACTCCTTTCCTTGCTTGTTTTGTTCACGTGGCAGGCTGTAGTAATGGCTTAGGTTGTATATTTTCTTGGCACATTATGATTGTATAACATGATGATAGTTAGTAAATTGAGTAAGAATTGCTAGAAAATGAAAAGGTGAAATAACAGGTAGCAAAATAATACTCCTAGCGGTAACAGGTAACCATAGCAGAAGAGTAATTAGCAGAAATAGAATTATAGCAGGCAGTTTGAATTAAGTAGTAAAATGATCCATTTAATGCAGGAAAAAAACTTGTAGTGGCAGAATTGAGTAGCAGAATTTATTTAATTAGTAGCAGTGTTACAGGAAGCCAAAAATAGTGCAGAAACTAGACTGTCAGTCAATTTAAGCCGTAAAAATTAGTTTTTCGGAATTGGACGAAATTTTGAAGAGTAGTTAGGGTATACGGGTAGTTAAATAAAACTGTTTCGTTTTGTTGAATTTCACGTCGGTTGCTGAATTTGTAGGTACTGTCAAAATGATGTTGTTTGTTCCCGAATTGGACAATCTTTGAATCGTAGGCTTAAATTGCCGAAGTCGAAAATTGAAGTTGATTGTATTAATTTTATAAGTTGCATTGTGTTGACGTTGTTAATTGTTGTTGAAGTCGAAGTTGGTTGATTAAGTTGATGCAGTTCACACATGATTTAAGTTGCTGTTGTTTTATGTTGTTGTTGAAGCTGTAATCGTTGTATCATACATAGCATGTGCATTATCAAGTTGGCCTGGATTTGCACCACGTTGAAAGTTGAAGGCTTATGCCTTGTTGAATGCCTCGATAACCTGACATGATTTTAAGTTGGGAGTTTTACTCCAAATGGATCCACATGCATTTGCATTAGTCGAGTCGCATCCGAATTGCATTTTAAGTTGTTGTTGATTATTATGTTGTTATGTGGAATATCGTATTTTGTTGATCAAGTAGTAATTATTTTATGATTCTTTACCTAGCATATGAATTATCATACTTTTGCTTATATTTTTCGATATCTCACCCTTTCTATTTTGTTGGCCGTTACCTTTATATTGGTAACGTGCAGGTAACGAAGAGTAGAAGGTTTAGTAGCTTATGGCGCCGCCGCCCGACACGTAGCACTGGGGAAACGAACGCTTGTTTTCTTTTATGTTTACGCATTTCCTTCCGTTGAATTAAAGTTGTGGTTTTGAGAAATATTAGTGGTTTTCCGTTGCTCAAAGATGCTATGCTATTTTGCAATTATTCATGTTGAGAATCCGTTGCGGTCTATTATTTAAAGTTGAATTGTTGAAGACTAAGTATGTTTCAATTGTTTCTTAATTACTATGTGCTATGTATCCGCTGAGAATTAGATTGTTTTAATGTTGATTTCAAGTTGTGAAAATGTGTAATGCCTCAAATTTTAAGTCGAAATTTTGGCACTCTGATTTATAAAACGTTGAGTAGAATTGGTGTTACATTAACAACTCTTTTGAATTGTTTGCTTTAAGAAAAATAATAATGCACAAAAAAGGGAAAATTATATTACCTGAATGACCACGGGAATGCATCCTTGCAAAATATTCAGAAAAATAGCAAGTGTACTATTTTGCCTCTACAGTAACACTTTAAACCCGAGCTTCCTTTTCGGATACCTCTCTTACTATGCTTTGTACTTAAGTCTTTTTCCGATTTTCCTCCTTTTTATTCAGACAATCACATTAAGGCAATGTGAATTATTATGATTATCACACGCACAAGACTACTCAATAATGTTCTATTTAGGCACCAAATAAGCAATAATTGCTACTTTTAACTACCGACGAAATTTTCAAAGCTCTTCAGTTTATATATTGTCCTTTTTGAACGACGTTTGGGGATCAACCTCCTTTAGGCTGAATATCCGGGTGAGAGCTACCCAACTTAGCGGACCGTTTACCTTTTACCGCCTTTTCTAAATTTTGTGCCACAATTATTTGTTTCCCAACCAATCGTACATGCATGTGAATCTAGATTATACCAGACTGTCAAGATAAACTACTCAAGAAGTACTTCTCAAGATTCAAGCACTATGGTATAAATCTACACGGTAGACTCGTATCACTTTTTAGAGAACCTAGGGTGTTCAAACAAACCTCTTTCTGTCACATTATTCCGAACTTCCTACCCTCAAACAATCATCCTTTTATCTCTATATAATATTCCCAATCTCTTTGAAATAAACGCTTTTGCTCAAATTAAAAAATCTGGTTAAAATTTGGGAAGAACTTCAAAGTGCGGTTTTTACCACCACCAAACACACACAAAAAAAGCAAATAATATAAAATAAATAAAAATAAAAACAACAAATCCCCCCAAACTTGAACTAAACATTAATCCCAATGTTTTAGAATAAGAACTTGTAAGATTGTTTATTACCTGCACGAAACAATACTAACAACAAAAAGGAAATACTTAATCATTAAAAGTGTGGGTTTCCATCCACAAAGTGTTATGTTTAACGTCGCATGACTCGACGGTTCATCACCCATGTTAGCGTGACTTATATGACACAAAGAACATATCATTTTTTTTCTTTCTTTTGTTTGGCAGCAATCTCGCTAACTTAAAGTATTGATGATTTTGCTTCCAAATGATTTCCAGTTTGATTTTATTGAACAAGGCATAAATGTCATCCAATAATTTGTCTATTTTTTGTCTGTTAGTTCTGTAGATTGGCAGCAATTTTGGTAAAATATTCTGCTCAGGAAATGCCATGAAGAATAACTTGTGAAGCAAAATGTATCAGCAAGTTTTATGAAGATGTCAAAACAGATGTCATGACATGTGTTATAGAACTGAACTGGTTTTTCACTTCAGAAACATTAGGATTCAATTTGTTTTAATTGTATGCTTGAAGTAAATAAGGCTTTGTAACGTTCTACTACAACATTATTAGAGAGCTTTTATCCTATTTTCATGGAGAAAGTAAAGGACACGTAAAAGACTGCACGTGAAGCAATTCATGGGCCAACCCTAGTCTTGTTGTTCATATAAAAAGGAAACCTAACCCTACTTGTAGAGTTAACCACACCAGAGAATATTGAACGTACTGTGTTTAAGTTTTAGGTTTTAAGTCTTTGTTAATTGTTCCTTATGAGCCACTCTAGTATTGTTTAATAATTGAGGTGTACGTTAGTTGAGTTATAAGTTTTTAATCATCTATAAGCTTTGAATCAATGATGGTGATGTGTCTTTGAAGTGTGTCTTCAAGTCTTTGTTATTGTTATTATCACCGTGTGTGATTGAGGGGGAGTGAGAGGAGTTTATCATATCTAAGAGGTTCTTAGGTAGAAGAGTCATTGGGTAGTGATTAAGTAAGGGATGTAAACAAGGAATTTTAATTCTAAATTAATATTGCTAATAGTGGACTTCATTCCTGGCTTGGTAGCTGTCATACCCCAATTTTTGACCTAATATACCACCTTACATCTGCATCATTGCATCAATAACAGTTCAGAACAGAATTAATCGGGTGTAGCTTCTACAGGTCAAAATTAGGGTTTCACAAAATTTTCATCTGATTCAAGAGACAATCAATCAGGGTTTGAGTTTTATTCCCCTCATTTGATCTATCTTGATCAAACCATCAACCTCTGATCTTCAGATATCAAATTTTTCCTCATGATCTATTAAGGATCGACCAATTAGGGTTTTCATCGAGGATGAGCAATCTCTGATTTGGAAAAATCAAGTGTTAAAATTTCACACTTTTTCCAAACTTCATGGCATTTTTTCACATAGTTCCACTTTGAATTGGAAAAAACTCAAAACATGAAAGTTGTAGCCCTTGAAACAAGCTTTCCAAAATGTCCAAGAACTCTCAAATCCATGGGGTCTAGCTATACTTTGGATTTTGAAACATAGAGCTCCAAAATCCTTGATTTTCAAGTACAAAGTTCAAGATTATAGGTCATTTTTGAGTTTCTTCTTCTAGAAGCCATGCCACCTTGCAAAGAGAGTTAGAGCTGATAAAAAAATCAGATGGAGAGTAATTATGATGGATAAGATCAAGTTGAAAAATTAACCATGGTTAAAAGGAAGCTTCCTTTGCATTTAATGCAAAATGACTTCCTTGCCTCTAAGGCAACTTGTAAATACCAAAGCCATTTCCTTCCCTTGACATTCAGAACTTGTGACCTATAAATAGAGGTCATGTTGGCCAATTAAAACCACACCAAAGCTATGCAAGAACATGCTTTCTCTTTTCTTAAAATTCAAGAAACATAGTTCAAATTGAGAAATTTTGCATTTTGAAAACTTGTGAAAAACATGAAAGATTTGGTGTCTAACATGTCTTAAAATCAATATGTAACTTGTTTGAAACTTAAAATCAACACAAGAATCACTAAAACTCAAAGTTGCTTTTCATATTTCCAAATTTGCCAAACTGCCTTAAACTTCAAGCTGATAGTTTGGCTCGAGCTAGTTGTGTTTTGATCATCCAAACATCATCAATATACTTCATATGAATGATCCAAACCATCATCCTTGATCCGTAATACTCTAACATCAAATTCGAGTTTCACTTTGAACCATATGCAGGTGGACTTGGTCAGAACAATTCAAGCAATTTCAGAGTGAGCAGACCTTCCAAAATGTCACCATACACGATTTCAATTAGGATTTTCAATTTTAGGGTTCTTTGTGTTCTTGCAAAATTCAATCATGTTAAACTGAAAATAAATGAAATTAAACAACATAATCATGTTCCCGGCTCAAAACGATCAATTTTGATGTTTACTTGCTCAATTTCATCAAGAAATAAGGATTTGAGGATTGATTGAAGATCGAGGAAGAAGATGAACATCGCTGCTTTTTTCAAATTCAAATATCCATTTTAAAATATAATTAGTTGGTTTAACTTCAATACACGGATGTATTACACTTCCGGTTGCCACCACTCTTAAGTCATTTATACCTTGTTTTCCTTGAGGTCCCGGGTTCGAGTAGCCTTGGGACCATTTTTTTTTGCCAAACTTTGTAATTTTTCTTCATTTGTTACAAACTTTGACTTTTTCAAAACCCAATCAAAACTCCTCATTTTGAGGTGATTTTTTGTACACTTGTCAATTAATGTATCTATTTTAAGATAGTGTCAAAGTTTTTTCAGAAAAACTTTCATCCGATTATATTTTTATCGAGCCGAAAACGGTACTTTTGAGTACTTTTCAAAGCACCTTTAAAGGTGATTTTTTCAAACTTTTAAAGCCCGATTCTTTTCAAAACTTCTTGTAAGAAAATTTCACTTTTCCCAAACACTTTCAAGATCATTTTTCAAAACTTTTCATCAAACTTACATCTTTTTTTTCCATGATCGATCCGATTTAAACGGTAAAACTGAATTCGTTTTCTCTCGAATTTCTTAACCGATCATGGGCCTCCCTCACGGTGTAAGTCCCAAAATTCTTTTATGTACATAATTATTTCTTTGTACATATCAAATTCTTTTCATATACATACAAATTTTTACCTGTACATAATACAGACGTCTTTTGTAAAGTACAGACAAACTTCGATCGTTTGTTTTTGTTTGTATATCCACTAAATACCATTGGTATTAAAAGGAGCATTATTCCCGGTGAAACTGCTTTTAAACCAATGGGCCTCCCTTATGGTGTAAGTCCCAACCATCCTATTTACATCCACATCCTCTTGTACATAAATACTCGTTCGTGTACATACTTACTTCCTTGTACACAATTCAAACTTGTAAATAATCAAGTTACGCTCGTTTTAAACGCACGCTTTACACACTTGTTTATATTTACTTTATAAACTCTTATAAATAAACATCATGCATCTGTTTATATTTCCTTCATAAACTCCTGTGAATACATATCACACACACACACACTTGTTTATACAACTGTCTAGTTATAACATAACAACTAGTCTAACCAAGAGGTTCCCACGCTTTAGCCTCCTCTTGGGCAAGGTTACTCATTTCATCCGAGTTCAGCCTCCTCTTAGGCTTCATATAAGAAAACTCATTCACCGAGTTCACCTCCGCTTAGGCTTCATATAAGACAACACTGCTGAGTCACCTCCTCGGGCTTCGCTCAAAAGAACTCCTCACCGAGTTTAGCCTCTTGGCATCATACAAAGAAAGAGACCAGGAAATCTCTTAACAGCCTCCTATTGGGCTTCCCATACAAAGAATCACCCACGTTAGGATAGAACCCTGAGAGTATAATTTCCCGGTGAAATTGCTCTTGATTCTAAGAGGATGGTTTCCCGGTGAAATCCCTCTTAAAGCCAAAGCCAGCCATACCCTATAGCTTCCTCGAGCTTCATACAAGGACCTCGATGACCCTAATGCCTCCTCTCGGCTTACAATACAAGGACCCATGGGCTTCTTAAAAGCATCCCTCTAATCCAGTCAATTTCTCCTCGAGATTTAGACGTTTATCATCTCTATGGAAGAAGTATCTCATCTATCACATCACATACAATCAAAAACTTTTCAAACTCTTTTCAAACAAAAACATCTCTTAATTGTAAGTGGTAACGCTTGTACACTCAAGAAAAACACCCAATGCTTACAATTAAAAGATTCAATCATTTTTCAAACATCTTTCTTAAACATGTAAGTGGTAACGCTTGTACACTCAAGCAAAACACCTATAACTTACGATGAAAGATTTCAATCAATCAACTTTTCAAAATGTATGTGATGAAATAGATTAGATACATTTTTCATTAGGATGACATTTGTCTGTGTCTCTTAATAACATCCCGTTGCTTCCACTAGCATAAGTGGGAACTACGATTGCTCTGACTTTCTCAATATCCTTTTGAGAATACGTAGGCACAATGTCTCATCCTTGCCGAGCAAATTTCTTTCTCCCTCAAACCAAACAAACCATAGATCCCTTTAGATCCGAGCTACAAATGCTTTGATTCCCATTAAGGAATATGTATGCAGAAGATCCCAATGATCTTTGCGAGCACAATAATAACAAAATCTAGGATCCCACATAATCTATCCTTCTTGAAATCCCAAAGGAGAAACTTTCCCAATCATAGAAATAGCAATTTAAAACACACAAACATATCAAACGTATTCATATATAAAGCTATAGATAACTATATATATTTAGGGTACTCCATCTATTCCCTTTATATAACAAACCCCTTATCCGGATCTCCCAATGCGCTATGCCTAGTTTGTACTAGTCGTTACGCATATCATATCAATTGAGGGTATTAACAGCTTTCCCCTTTTTCATAATCATAATTTCTTGTGTTGAAAATAATAAAGCTTGATGCCCGCGGCATCTTTATAAACAAATCAAAAGAGTAAATCGCTTGAGCCGAGATTCAATTCGATTCGATTCCCAGCGCCACTTTTAACGCGAATAGGAAAATGGCGACTACTGGAGTACGCTAAATTTTGATTTTTCAAAAAATGTGATCATCAAGAGCACCAAGCTTTTTGTTTTCAAAAAGAAGAAAAAAGGGGTTAAGCTTGTATGTGTGCATATGTTTGTTTTTCTTTATTATGTGTTTTTGCGATTTCATCTCGATGGAAAGAAATCCTAACCCGGATTTAAGAAACATTTTAAGATCTAGGTGGGGTATAGTCCTATTAACTTGTGAGAAGTCTCAAGATTTACGGAGTTAATTTGAGATCCTCTCTCGAGGAGGTTGTTTGGGAGTATTTGTGTTTAGCAAGTATTTGTGAAGACATTTTGCTTTCAAGAGAACTAACGGTCGAGTGGTCAGAGAACACATAACCCATCCCGCCATTTAGATGTAGTGTAAATTATTCAGCGTAAGCCTAGAATAATTGTCATGCGAGACTACGATCAGCGAAGTTTTTCTTGAAAAATATTATTGACTTCGAGTATTCCACAACCGATAATATTTCAAAGAGAAGCGTTGAGCCTGTATATCGAGAGAACCTGCTTCACGTATGAATAAGCCCTTAGAACTTACCCACGCTGATTCTTATCGCTGGCTTCATGCTCGTGACTTCAACGCTGACCGTGTGTATAACTACTAACCATGTTTGTAGTATTCATGCATTCATTCAAAAACTTCATTTTCTTCCCATTTCCAAAGAATTTAGAGATTTTTCTTTGTAAATATTTTAGGTTAGTGATGGACGCCGAGGAAGATTCACCAAGAGATACAGCTTTAGATTCTCGACGGGAAAGTTGAAAGAGTTAGCATCCTTGGTAGAAGATCCCTGATTTCAAAAACGCTATGGAACTCTTTTAACTATTCCAACACTAATGTTGATGAAGGACTTCTCAAAACTTTCGCTCGCTTTACGATCCGCCTATCATCGCTTCACATTCCCCGACTATCATTGATGCCTACTTTGGAAGAGTACGCACACATCCTAGGTATCTCAAGACGACAAAGTGCCTTTCAATGGTTTGAAGCCATTCCTAAGTCACCAATATTGCAACAATGACTCACTTAAAGAAAGTCGAGATAGACAAAACCTCACTACCAAAGGAAAACTCTTAGGACTAACTTCAAAGTTCCTAATGGAGAAGGCTCTTAAATTCTCTAAAGCCGTAGTATGGTAGCCTTTGAAGATATTTTAGCTTTACTCATCTATGGATTGGTGTTGTTTCCAACGTCCCAAGTTTCGCTGATGTCAACGCCATAAGGATCTTTCTCGATTGGAAACCTGCTCCCACTTTGCTTGGTGACACGATTTCCATTCATCATAGGAATCATCAAGGATATGGAACTATCGTGTGTCAGGTACTGCTTTTCAAATGGATTGTCTCACACTTGCCTAAATCTCCTATCTTCCGCGAAACAAAGACGATTGGCATTGGTCTCAAGACTCATGTGATTTATATCCATTGGTATACCTTAAGCATAATGAGATGGAAATCATTGAGAGTCAGGAGAATTTGCCAACGCACTTCTCCTATCGGTACAAAATGAGGAATCAACTACAACCCATTCTCAAGTAGACGTCAACCTGACACGCAAACTCTAGTAAACCTCTTGGTTTTATAGTGGAAAGCTACTTCTATCATGAGGGAGAGGATTCCCAAGGTTTGAAAGCTAGGATGATCAGAGCTTGGCATCACATCCGAAGGAAGGAAAAAGGTAAGGCAAGGAATTGTGTAGCCATGGAAATCTACACTTCTTGGGTAAAGAAAAGAGCGAAGGAATTTCGAATGCCTTATGCTTATGAAGAACCCATGTTCTCAACAGCTTCCAAATCAACAATTTTTCCCGTCGAGACTATGGGAGAATACCAAGAAGCTTTGGCCAAGATGAGGCTCGAGAAAGAAGCTTTGGAAGACAAGTCCCTTAAGACTGATCTCGAAAATGAGAAGCTTAAGAAGCAAGTCAAAGATCATGAAAAGATGCTTTACTTCCAGGATGAATGGCTCATGGAGAAAGATGAGAAGATTCGCCAGAAAGATAATGCGATCAAAAGATACATCAAAGAAAGGAAAAGAAAGCTTGAGGAAATGACAACCAACGATCCCGCTCCCGACGAGTGGAAGAAAGTCATTAGCAAGTCGAAGCCGAGAAAGTCGAATCGAAAGCTCACTATGGAAAGGAAACTCAAGAAGCTACATCAAGCTTTTGGATCTTCATCCGACAAGGACGATTAATTAGTTTAGTTTGTAATTTTTATCATTTATTTTATCATTTGTGAGCAATGCTCAAAAAAAATTTGTTGTAATCTTCTTTCAATAATCAATAAAATATGTGTTTTCCATCCAAATATTTGCCGAAATTTCTTTAGCGTAAATTTTGGAAATTCCTTTCTTTGCATTTATAATCATGCATCATACTTTGCATATCGAGTCTATTGTTCAGAGTTTGATCTTTTGGAATTTTTTCCGTAAAGGAAAAGATCGCTGTCGTCGCTGCCTTAGAGTTTCTCACCACGCCCACACTTACTCAAACATACAATACACGCTCAAAAAGAAGGAAAGTAATGGAAGGATTTGAGCAAGAAAATGTTGAGCTTCAGAGTACAAAGGACAACATTGCAAGAAGAGGTGGAGAGACTCACTTCTTTGGTCAACTCGTTGCGAGCGCAAAGTCGCAAGCAACATCGAAAGCACAAAATTAAGCGGTGATTTCGAGGTCACTACTACTCCGCCAATCAAGTAGTTCACCCTTCAAGATGCCGTAAGTTATCCATGGGCATGCCTTTAATTTCGCATCGGATTTCCAATCGACTTCTCGTACAAACAACCACGCTTGAAGTACCTACTTTGCGTAACTCAACACTTACTCAAAGATGGAGTAACTTTTCCAAGTTACTATGACAGCTTTTCAACCGATCATGACAAACTCAGCTTCTGTAGTTCACACTACTGCAGACGAAGAAGTCTATCATAATCCAGGTGACAACACGAATCCTCGTGGCCCGATGGAAACTCTCCAGGAACAGCTCCTCAAAATGAAGCTCGAAATTAAAACGATTCGAGGGAAGGAATTGTTGGGAAGAACGATCTCGTGCTTAGTTCCTCGCAGAAGGATACCGCAAAAATTCAAAGTCCCTGAATTTGAAAAGTATAAAAGAAATTCCTGTCCACAGAGTCATCTTACGATGTACGCTAGGAAAATGTCTACGTACAACGATAATCACTAGTTGTTAATCCACTACTTCCAAGACAGTCTCACAGCCGACAAGTGGTACATGGGCTAGATAGCGAATATCCGACATTCAATGACTTAGGTGAAGCCTTCATCCAAAGAATACAAATTTAACTTGACATGGCTCCGATCGATCAACTCCGCTCCATGTCTCAGAAGGAAAGAGAGACATTCAAAGAGTACACCCAACGTTGGAGGGAAATTGCTGGCCAAGTCAACCCACCGTTAGAGGAGAAAGAAATGACCAAGGTATTCTTAAACACTCTTGGCCCATTTTACTAAACGAATGATCGCCATTCCCCGAGATTTCACCGAGATGGTAAGCATGGAATGCGGCAGAGGAAGGAGTTCGAACAGACGCCCGACTAGAGAGATAGGGACTTCTAGTGGAACTAAGAAGGTTGGAACCAATTTTCCAAAGAAAAGGAACATGACATAGGGATGGTATCCCGAGGGAAACCGCGAAGAATGTCACAACAACAACGATGTGTGCCATAGCACCCGCTGGTAATACAAGTTCAAATACGTGAATTGCTTCATAGCCCAACAAACTCAACAACCTCGACAACAGTGCTCAGCTCAACAATCGTAACCGGCGCCTGTGGTCTCACAATTTGACCCAATTCAATGACGCATACACAAAACTATATCCCGCATTAATAGAAAGGAATCTTGTGCAAACAAGGTCACCACCTCCGTACGTATAAATTGCCATGGTGGTACAAAGGACGATCTTGCCCTTTTCATCAAGGGCACGGTCATGATCTTGAGCATTGCATCGCCCTAGGCAAGTGCAAAGGTTAGTAAGGTCTAACCTTCTTTCCTTTAGAAATACAACCAACGCAAGCAAATCCACTTCCCAAATATAGTGGACATATCGTGAATTTGATACTAAGAAATACAGATCGGTATCTTGTCATAGACGTGAATCGATCGAGGAAACTTGGTACACCCATGATACATATAGTACAATGGGCGCCACTAAACACGATTACGCAGCTTGCAGCATCTGCTTCGAGGATCTTCGAGGATGTCCAACCATAAGAGCGTATATTCAACGATTACTAGACATCGGTGACATATGTATCTACGTAAATGTAAATGACTATGACGTGAATACAGAGGCATTTTCCGCACGAGCTTTTAGTCTCGTATATCAACTCGAAATTCTCAAGTAAACGTTATTGTCCCTTGTTTCAATATGCCCAAGCACGTGGAGATTGAATATAACGGTTCAAACATTCCAGGGTCTCCTTTGGTGATTTGCCTACCCGGTCCTGTTTACACAGCTCGACAAAGCAACCGCTATCAATACAATGCGACTATGATAAGATGGGAAGGAGAAACCCCGCCAACTATTTCAGCAATGTCAACATAATCGAGATCGGACGAGTAACGCCGTGGACGAGTACATACTCGCTACCAAGACCGTTGTTCCGTTGTTAGACAAAATCCGGTTAACGTATCTCCCGAGAATCCCACGAGGATTCCCGTTGTTAATCCAAGCATAAATGTTGGTCCGCCTGATAGAACCGACGTTAACTCAGATTTTGATGAGATTTTGAAACTAATCAAGAAAAGCGAGCAGTAGTCGTGGATCACCGATGCGCACTCTCCAAAATTTAGATACTATCTCTACTTTTGAACCCAAAGCTCACCGAGAAGCTTTGACGAAAGTACTAGATCGCTTATGTAGATCACGACGTGACTGCACTACTTTTGAGGTATTGTGGGCAACATAACAAATGCAATAACTTGAGCTTCAAAGGATGAAGAACTCCCGTAAGAAGGGAAAGATCACAACTGCTCGATATCTCGATGATTTGTCAATCGATTCTTTGTCCAATGTACTAGTAGATACCGTTCATCCTTAAACATAATGCCAAAACGACTCGCCGCTTAGCTTACAAAGGAACACCAATGAAGTTCAATGACATAGTGGTAAGAGCCTTAGACGGATCAAGGAAGTCGCATCGGGAAGTCGATCTCCGATGACAATTGGTCCGCATACCTTCCAAATCACTTTCCAAGTCATGGATGTGCCACCGCTACGCTTGTTTGCTAGAAGACCATGGATACACGAAGGTGAGCAAGTGACTTCCACTTCCACCGTGCTAAAGTTTACAAAGAATGGGAAGCTAGTGACCATCATCGTGAACAAGCGCTACTAATAAGCCATTTATCCGCTTTTCTTTCATCACACCTAACGACGCTTGAAGGAACACCGTCCCACGAACATCCGTTAGAAGATGAATCTACAAGCAAAAGGTGTCATCTATCTCCTCTTACAAAGAAGCAAAGACAAATAGTGAAAGATGGTAATGTCGCTGGTCGGGGACAAGTAATCAAACCTGCCAACAACGAGACGAAAGCCGACTCGGTTTGCTCCAAAGATTTCCTAAAGAAAAGCAAAGGATGAAGTACACCAATCGAGAAGTATTCCACATGGGGTTTCTTAAACCCTGCTTCCAAGAGGTTAATGTTCTTACCATTGAAGGTGATGAAGACGATCTCTGGATCAAGAGTGGAGCACTTATCTAAACAAATTTGAATATGTGTCTCGTGAAGAATCGTGACGCTACCGCACTATCCTCCGATCGATCAATTCAAAGACATGTCCCTACAAAAGAATAAAATGCACCGTCCCTTCAAGTTTGGGATACCTGGGAGAACCAAGTGGAAAGTTTGACTACATGGTGAAATACAATGCGCCGTAAAGCTCAAAAATCGACTGAAGACATCCAAATTAATCGGATGGGGTGATTCTTTGAGTATCCTAGTCAACCGTAAGAGGTGTACACATCTTCCCGATCCCATCAACCGATTGAGGTTCCAAATGAAGATCTCTGCTTTAACGCACCTGTGGAGTTTGTTAAACCAGATCTTAACTATCACTACATCAACGTAATTACTGATGATCATGGATACGATTCGGATACGACTAGAAAGTGTCGATAATGAGTCTCTTCACTCAAGATTGGAGAGTACATCCCGTAAGTCCACGCAAATGCCAATAGAAAGTACATATGCTATATCCCATGCTTCCCGATCTGTTCATCAAGCAGAAGAAGATTGCTTTAGCAAAGACAAAAGGCAAGGTCCGTCGCCGTAGTCTTCAAAGCTCGCTCAACCAACGACCAAAGTCTACTCAAGGATTAAACCAAGTGGAAAGTTACCCGAGTACCCGACTTCCAAGGAGTTCGCCACCATGGAAACCCGAAGTTCGGACTAATGTTCATAGCTCTAAGTAGTTTATCTTTGCTTTTGTTTTGAACTCTCCTTGCCCAAAGCGAAGAGATGTTTTATAGGGTTTAACTTTTAAATAATTTCTTTGTCTTGCCCAAGACAAATGAGTTTGTATTTTAGGCCCTGCTTCATATTGTGAATCATAAATAAACGCGTTGTTTTGATTCCACATTTTGTGTTTGTTTTTATTTTTACCCTTTCTTGGAAATGATAATCCTAAAAACACAATAAAAATCTTCAAAAATAAAATATAATCGCATCCACTTTTACATTAACTTTTCAAAAAAAAATGAAAAAGAGAGTTAATTAATCAAACATAAATCAAATATGCATTAATGATGGACAAATCCATTGAACGAATAACTCTATGCTCTCTCCCAACTTTGAAATCCCCATGAAGTCGCCGAGGAAGAAGTTGAAGAAGAGATCCTGATGAGATTTCGACTACTTAAGCACGAGGAAAGAATCATTCACCTCACAAAGAGCCTTTGGAAGCAATCAACTTAGGTTCAAGAAGACAAAAAGAAGTAAACATCGGAGCTCTACCGACAAAGAACGCCAAGGGAAAACCGATAGATCTTCTCAAAGAATACGCTGATGTGTTCGCTTGGTCCTACCAGACATGCCGGGTTTAGATACCAAAGATCGTGAGCATCACTTGCCATTAAACCGAGTGTCCACCGCTAAACAGAGATCGAGGAGAGTTCACCCCGAAATGGCCGACAAAATCAAAAGGGAAGTTCAAAAGCAATGACGCAGTTTCCTCGTCACCGAATATCCTCAATGGCTAGCCAACATAGTGCATGTCTCCAAGAAAGACGGAAAGGTCGAATGTGTGTTGACTAACGACTTGAACAAAGCTAGTCCAAAGATGATTTCACCACCGCATATCGACATGCTAGTGGATGGTACCGCAAAGTTCAACGCCTTTTCCTTCATGGACGGTTTCTCCGGTTACAATCGATCCGAATGGCTCTCAAGACATGGAGAAGACATCTTTATCACGCCATGGGGCACATTTTGCTACAAAGTAATGCCGTTGATTAAAGAATGCAAAGAACTTACAGATGGCAATGACTACTCTCTTTCATGACATGATGCACAAAGAGATCAAGTCACGGACGACATGATAGCAAAGTCCGACAATCAAGAAGAGCATATAGAATATCTCTTGAAGTTGTTTCAATGACTAAGGAAATTTCATCGAATCCTAACAAATGCACCTTTGGGGTAAGATCCGAAAACTCCTAGGTTTCATCGTCACCAAAGAGGTATTGAAGTTGACCGACAAAGTCAAGGCTATTCAAGAAATGCCTACGCCACATACGTAAAAGCAAGTAAGAGGATTTCTTGGACGATTGAATTACATCTCCAGATTTATCTCTCAAATGACTGCTACTACTCTGAGAGGATAATAGTCGGCAAAATATGGACAACTTCCCTGTTGTGCTTCGGGTATTGATCCAATGCCTGTTATCGGAGGATAACTTGTGATCGTTCGGATAGGGTTTCCCATCTAGCTTCGGGTGTTAATCCTGGATTCGTTGTCGGAGGACAACTAGGGCGGTCGTTCGGATAGGGTTTCCCCCCGCTTCGCATTAATCTCGGACCTGTTGTCGGAGGACAACTAGGGTGGTCGCTCGTATAGTTTTCCCATCCGCTTCGGCATTAATCTCGACCTGTTGTCGGAGGACAACTAGGGTGGTCGTTCAGATAGTTTTCCTGTCTGGCTTCGGGCATTAATCCTGGACTTGTTTGTTTCAGAAGTGATTTTCACCTGTTTTGGGAAAAACAAAAGAAACTTTGATAGAATATCATTAGTCCTATGCAAATTATGATGCATGACAATGTGTATGAATGACATATGCACAAATTATGACTTTTATGAGTAATGTATGAATGATAGATGTTGTGGTATTTCAAAACATATCCATCTTGAAGAAGATGCAGACATTCTGCTTGGGGATTCCTGGCTTCTGTTGGGACGAAACGGATTGGAAACTCTGAGAAGAAAGATAACCTCGATTCCTCTGATGCATTATCTGACCAAGTCTTAAGCTAGATATTGTTGAGGATGGTAGAGATCGAGAGACGCGCTGCTGAGGATCTTGTGCATAGACCCCGCTGGGGAAATTAGAGGCGCCCATCGGGATCTTGCGACAGATCCCGCCGAGAGCATTTGATAGTTGCCGAGACAGGTTAGAAGGATCCGGAGCCCGCCGAAATCTCCGGGCCGGGAATAAAAGATGGTTTCCTCCGATGCACTATCCGACCATGTTTCAAGTCCGATACCGCTGTTTCCGGGAGGTGATGATTCGAGAGATATTTTGATGGGGATACCGCCGGTGATGAATCGTTATCGCTGGAGACTAATGTAACATGGCTTAGTTTGATTGGGATCACTGCTCGAGGACTAACATGATGAAGCTTGGAATGTCGGGACTAGTGGAGGAAAATGCGTACTCCATTGGGGAAATTTTGTGATGAGTGACATCTCTGTGGGGATTGTACTTTGTGGAACGACAGGACTTTCATCATCATCTCAATTCCCCGGAGCCTCGTAGTAATTACCCTTGTTCGTTCACTTTTCGTATATTTGTAAATAGATTCTTATTGTTAGATGCATATAATCATTCAAAGCAAACGTTGGACTTTATGCAAGCAACAATAGTGAAAATTTTAAAAAGAAAGAACTTGTATTAATTTGAAATGAGGCGTACGGCCAAGTAGTTTGTACACAAGAAAAGTAAAAAAGCTATGCGGAAACAATCTCGTTAAGTTCCAACTATGCTAGTACTCATATATTTCAACTATCTCATCTCCTTGCTGTCAGTAGAAAGTGAGTGAATTGATTTTTTCCATTTGAACCTTGGATGCTGATAGTAGTCTATAGATAGATGATCTGGACGAGACATAGTCGTACGCTTAAATCTCTAACTTTTGCCTAGACCGCCTTCGGGCCGCCCACCGGATTCCCTTTTGCCCAAGCCGCTTTTCGTGTTTTCGACTTGCGGTGTACTTGTTTTGTATGTATCCTTAATTTTGCCCGAACCCTTTGGTTCGCCAGATGCCCTTATTTTTGCCTAGGTCACCGACCTAGCGTGTCTCTTTATGCGTAGTATTTTTGACTATGTCTCGCTCACAAGGTGTGGGAAGTCTTCACCATCTATGGTGCTAAGTATCATAGCTCCCGAAAATACTGCTTGACTACAAACGGTCCCTCGAGGTGGGAGTCCATTTGCCCTCGATCACCTTGTGGAAGAATGATGCGCTTGACTACTAAATCACCGACTTGGTAGACCCGGTGCTTGACCTTTGTTGAATGCTCGATCATTCGCTCGATAGATCTGTCCATGGCGATGGATAGTCGTTTTCAATCAAGTTAACTGGTCAAGGCGAGTTTGGATCCAATCGCCTTCACCTAGCTCGCATCTTGGAGGACTCGTCGAGGGTATCGAACCTCGATTGGTAGGATCGCCCATACCGTATACAAGAGAGAAGGGGTTGCCGCTGATGTTCGTGATCAGAAAGCGATAATCATGAAGAGCAATGGTAACATCTCATGCCAATCCTTGTAAGTCACCGCCATCTTCTCAGATAATCTTCTTAATGTTCTTGTTGGCGGCCCATAGTGCCATTCATCTTAATAAGGATAAGAGTTGTGATGCTTGATCTTGAATCTGCAAGTAGTTCGGTGATCATCTTGTTGTTGAGATTAGAACCATTATCTGTGATAATCCTTTCGGGAGTTCCATACCGACAGATAAGATTATGCTTGATGAATCGAGCCACAACATTCTTGGTAACAGATGCGAACGAGGCTGCTTCTACCCACTTGGTGAAATAGTCAATTGCCACAAGGATGAAACGATGTCCGCTGGAAGCGGCTTGATTTCTCCGATCATGTCAATGCCCCACATTGCAAAAGGCCAAGGAGCTGTTAGAACATTCAGAGGTACTGGAGGTACGTGCACTTTGTCTGCATAAATATGGCATTTGTGACAAGATCTAGCATATCGGTGACAATCAGCTTCCATGGTGGACCAATAGTAACTTGTTCTCAAAATCTTCTTAGCCATTGTATGACCACCGGAGTGGGTACCAAATGCGCCTTCGTAACTCTTCCATGATACGTGCTTTCTCGTCCCCACAATGAGTAAACACAAGTCGTGATTGCTTTGTATAAGATGTCGTTGTCGAGGAAGAATTTGGATGCGAACCTTCTCAAAACTTATCATTGATGATGCCCTCTGGATATTCCCGAGTCTCAAGATACCTCTTCACGCCATAGTACCAAGGTTTCTCCGATCAAGCTCATAAAAATATGCTGGTTCACAAACTTCTCAATGATGATCCGGGAGCCTCGTTGTCCCATCCGACCTTGAACATAGATGACATAGTAGCTAACGCGCCCGCCAACCGATTCTCTTCGTGGAATGTGAATGAAAGTGATCTCTTCAAGTAGGGGATCAAACTCAAAACATGCTCGATATGGAATGAGATTCGGATGCTTCGATCCCACTCGCCTTAATGACCGATCACCAAAGTCGAGTCTCCATACACTTGTAAGAACTTGATTCTTAAGTCAATAGCAGCTTTAATACCCATGATGCACGCTCAGATTCACCATGTAGTTAGTGCAATCAAACAAAGTCTGGCGGTGAATGGCGTGTGTCCAGTAGGGATGTAATGATGGCGCCAATGCCATTGCCAAGTGCATTTGAGGCTCCATCAAAGACCATGGTCCATCGATCCTTGTTCAAGTCCTTCGTCTCGTCCCGGTTCTTCACAATCGACTAGTAAAACATCTTCATCTGAAACTCGAATCGCATAGATCGATAGTCATCTACGGCTTGATGAGCCAAATGATCGGCTACTATACTCCTTTGATCGCTTTCGAGAAGTATATCGATGTCGATTCGGTCAAGATCATTTGCCATCTTGCTATTCTTCCCGAGAGAGTCGGTTTCTCAATATGTATTTTATCGGATCCATCTTGAAATCAACAAGGTAGTGTGAGTCAACATATACCGCCTTAGTCGGCGAAAGCCCAATAAAGCGCTGCAAGTTTTCTCGAGTGTGAGTATCTTGTTTCACAATGGTAAACTTTTGCTAAGGTAGTATATTGCATACTCTTTTCGACTGCATCGCATGTTTCCCCAACACACACCCCATTGAGTTCTAATACCGCCAAGTACATGATAAGAGGTCTTCCTTAGGCAGCGGCATCGATAGGAGGATTCTGTAGGTACTCCTTGATTTTGTCAAAAGTGATCTGGCAATCATCGTTCCATTCCACTACTTGATCTTTCTTCAGTAACTTGAAGATTGGCTCACAAGTAGCAGTTAGATGTGCAATGAACATGGCAATGTAATTCAATCGGCCCAAGAAACCTCTGACTTCCTTCTCGGTGCGGGGAGCTGGCATCTCTTGAATAGCTTTAACCTTGGCTGGGTCAACTTCAATACCTTTACCGCTGACAACAAACCCTAGGAGTTTTCCGGAGCGGACTCCAAAGGTGCATTTTTTGGGGTTAAGTCTCAATATATACTTCTTCAACCTATCAAATAGTTTCCGTAGATGATCAAGATGTACTTCTTTAGTCTGTGATCGAGCTATCATATCGTCGACGTAGACCTCTATCTCGTGATGAATCATGTCATGAAATAACGTCACCATGGCATCGATAAGTGGCGCCCGCTCTTCAAATCCGAACGGTATAAACTTGTAGCAGAAAGTGCCCCACTGTGTAACGAAAATAGTCTTCTCCATGTCTTCAGGAGCCATCTTGATCTGATTGTAACCAGAGAAACCACCCATGAAGGAGAAAACCTTATGTTGAGCGGTGTTGTCAACCGTGACATCAATATGAGGTAGTGGAAATCGCCTTCTGACTTTGTTCGATCTCGAATCCACACACATTCGCATTTTGCCATCCTTCTTAGGCACAGCACCACATTAGCCACCCACTATGGATAGGAAGTAACAACTAAGAAACCATTGAACCGCTTCATAACTTCGACTTTGATTTTCTCTCGACATCTCGTGACGATGCGACTAACCTTTGTTTCACAGTGGAGAAAACCTTCTTTGTCGAATCGATGTACCACAATATCAATGTCCAAACCTGCATGTCTTTGTATGACCAAGCAAAACCTCGATATAGTCTCGTAGCATCCGAACCAATCTTTCTCGACATCGCTCAAGACCCGCCCTATCTTGATCTCTTTTCTGCTTCATTAGTACCCAAATTCACAACCTCAATCGCTCTTCGTGTGGTTGTATAACTCGCTTCTTGTTGTAGCAATCGACAAGTTCTCTGGCACTTCACAATCTTCCTCACTTTCGCTTCGGCTTGGTAGATCGGATTATCAAGTCATATTTAGCAATAGATAGCTGCTTTGAAGGGGTGATAAAGTAAAAGAAAGAAAGAAACAATTAAATGCAAAAGTCTAACGATTTTATTGAATGAAAATATGCAAATGATGATAATAACCTCACAAACGAGCCATGATGCCCCTGTAAGGCACTAGGCTTTAGAGTTTATTGTTCAAAACATAGAAAACGAAAAGCAAAACAAAACAAAGCAATTACTCCCCGCCTAAAGGAGATTGGTATGACGCCTTCGCCTTCCAATTGCCGAGTCCGCTGTGAGTTGGAAGATCCACCGATGTCAAGTCGTTGTCGCCGCCTTCTATAGCATGGATTCCATTCGCCGATGCGGAGGAAGTTGGCCGCACGTCATGCATCATCTTCTCGACTGATGGTGAAGCCTAAACCGCCTTGTCGATTTGAAAGGAAGATCGTGAGCTGTCCCCAAATAGTACTACCTCTTTCTTCAACTGCACTGAGCATCCTTCAACGAGGCCATCCTAGGCGGAACTTGTATAACTGGAGTGACAGAGAGTCAACAGCATGACTGGGATTGTTTCAAAAGCTTGACAGGAGTCTCAAGAATTCACCCTCCACCTCGAGGTATCGGAATGACCGAGATGACCGATATATTCTTCTTCACCACATACCAGAACAACCTTCCCTTTACCGGTACTTCAACTCGATGCAAGATAGAGGTAATACGCCGCCCCATGTATCCAAGGGCCCAAGTAGGCAAGAGTAAGTCGGACGGATGTCCATGACAAAGAAAGTAGAGTCGAAAGTCCGGGAACCGACTTTAACAGTAATGAACTCTCCAAGTATCGCTTAGAACCATCAAAAGCTCTCACAATTATGTCACCGGTTTCGTAACCAACCCTTCAACATCAAGTCGATCAAAAGCGCCTTCGAAGGATATTCAGAGCGAACCGTATCCACCAAAACATGAGACAATGTAGTGCCCTTGCATTCAACAGAGATGTGCAAGGATTTATTGTGTTTCTTCCCGGCAGGAGTCAAATCAACATCAGAGAAGCCTAGGTCGTTGTTGGCAGCCAGGCTAGCAATACAAACTTCAAATTGATCAGTAGTAGTGTCTTGCGGCACGTGAGCATTCTTCAGAAATTTTACCAAGGCTTTAGCATGAGCCTCAGAGCACAAGAGCAGAGCAAGCATGGAGATTTTGGACGGAGTCTGTCCCAATTGTTCCACAATATTGTAGTCACTCTTCTTGATGATCTTCGAATTTCTCCATTTCTTGTTTGAGGTGTCTTCAAGAACTTCCTTTGGTACTTCGGCCGAGCAGATGAGAGTCATCGTTCTTTCCTCTAGTCTCGGAACCGGTTGAATAGCCGGAATGCAAGCCGGAGTCGCAGTGTCTTTTGAGGAGAGATTGGAGAGAATACTCTTCCTGCTCGGGTCACCTTACTTGATCCGGCGATGTTGTCAATGTTAGGAATGGTAGCTTCAACTGTAAGATCTTCAATGGTTAGAGGGTCTTGCTTGACGCCATGATAGAAGACATCAGATCCATAATTCCAAGGAATAGCTTTGTCGGAGGAATATGGAACTGGTCTAGGAGAAGTAATGTTGAGAGCTGCCACTCTAGGCATGTAATCGCAGAGGAAATCCTTATTGTGTTAACATCAAGATAGTCTTCTAGGAAATCGTCACCCCATCCGGTTGCCTTAACATCTTCAATAGGAATCTTGTAGCTCTCGTGAACATTGTACTTCACCATGTAATCAAACTTTCCACTTGCTGCCCCAAGGTATCCCACACATTCGCATTTCATTCACATCTTCGATCTTCGCTTAGACATGTCTTCACACGTTCTCCACAGTGGTTTCGTGAATAGTATTTCACTGTTATCCATCATGCACCAACACGCCTTCTCAACCAAGCACAACCATCGTGCGATGGGCACCAACGCAATTCCGGGCATCCTGGTTGACACCGCCGCAAATTCTTCTTAATACCATCGAGGAATGGTCAAGTCATCTATGTTGAAAACATAAGCATTCTCGCCAATAGCATTGGAACTTTTGTCATGGTTAGGCATAGGAGCGTGATCACATTGGAGTCTCAACAGAGGGTCAAACTCAACTGCTTAGCTTCAATCATATCTTGAATCTTGTTCTTTAGAGCCCAACAGCTTGTTGTCGCCTCGGCTATTGGAGTGGTAAGCACACTTAGCATTAGGATTGTATCTCGAGAGGAAGTGTTGACACCGAGGAGGATCCTTCAAAGTAATCACCGCTTTCAACATGTGTTGCAAGGCTTGCGACAACGGCATGTTGATCTTCAGAACTATCTTCGTGGCGCTGCTCACGCGCTGTCTCACCGAGGTTGTACCGATGTAGGATCGAGATCACAACCCCCTACGATTGAGCACGATCGATCTTGGCTCGCTCACCATACACAACATTAGTTTCTTTCTTACCACCAAAAGATCTCTTCGCAGATTTGAAGATGCTCTACATGAATCTTCCCACTCTTGATACCACCTTCAATACACTCTCCTCACAATATCACCGGTGAATCCGGCTAAAGAGTTTCCAATCGATGATTGAAGAATGGACTGCGTTGTTCCATAAACATATCAACCAACTCCCTATGGACAAGGGTGGTTGAACTCACCGCTAGATCTCTCCATTTCGAGCATACTTTTGAACTTTTCATCACGACCCATAGACATGCTCAGTAGTTGCATGCGAGTGGGTGCCAACTCAAGATTGTACTCATATTGTCTCAGAAAGCATCCGCTAAGTCACCCAAGTACGGATACGCCATTTTCTAGTCGATAATACCACTCCAATTGAGTTCCGACAAACTCTCTTGAAAATAATGCATCCACAACTTTCTCATCAATGGGGTTGATCTTCAACATAGGACTTCAAATGCAGCTTGACAAGAAATGCCATCATATTTGGCAAAAGTTGGAACTTTGAACTGGGAGGAATCACCACACCAGTGGACAAGACTCAAATCATCAAAATTCAGCCTGACATCTTCAGTGTTTCTACAAGATTCGACGGTCTTCAAGTTGCTTGTACTTGTCATCTTCATCAAAGTATCGGTCATTATCAAGTGATCTTCTTTGTCCTTCTCGTGCTCACGCTGGTCTTCTTCATGTCCCTTGACACTTCCCCGCCTTGACACTTTCTTCGAGAGCTCTATCCGGCGACCACTTTAGGACCACCTTTGTAACGCCTACCCATGTTGAGAACACCAACGACCCTCTTCTTTCTCGTTGATGAGTTTCTTCAGATCTTCTTGGCCTTGGACCAAGCTAGTGAACATCTCCCGAACCGAGCATTCTCGAGCCCGAGATCTTTGACTGTTCAAGAGCCATTTCGCTAAAATAAATAGCGAGAAATGAGAAACCAATCTTCAATGTACCGTATGAGATGTTATGCCATGATATGCGATGTTTATGTAAATGCAATGCAATGTTTTCAAGGACCTTAGAATTTAAATTTGTTAAACAAGCACGAACAAACATTTATTAGTTCTCTTTTATTCTCTTTCTTTTAAGTACAAAAGATAGTTCAAAACAATAAAAAAAATAAAAGAACAAAAATCCTAGCTCTAAGTCTCCCATGGGCGCTTCCTCTTGGTGTCGAGGTAGGCTGATGTTTCGCCCTCGTGAAGTAGCTTGGTCAACTCTAGTACCTTCTTCTCGCTTGCATAACACCGAGCTTCAAATGTATCCTTCTTCTTGTCGAATCCAGATCTCTTCAAGTCTTCAAAATCAGAGGCATGTCGATGGAGAATAGTATAGGTACGCCACCTATAGCAACAGTTCCATAATTACGTAAAACAGCGTGAATGGCATCATGAGGTTTTGAGCTCGAGCTCGCACCCATTTGAGGTAAGGTTCCCAAGGAATGGAGTTTTGGTGCCCCAAAGTCTTGGTATCGCCTTCTTTACCATGCCCCAAGCGTATGAACCTTCGCTTGCATTCGAGATCGTGGTTGTAGTCGAACACAATATCTTGGAGAAGCATATCATGAGGACCATCTCTTCGAGCAAAACCAAACCGACGAGAGCTAGAGAAGGGTTGTAAGTAATACTCCTTATACCAAGTAGTGGTACATTAGGGAATTCTCCACAACGCTCAATGAATGTGAAGTCCTTTTGAGAGAAAAGGCTCCAACGGATATCCGAATGAGAGAGTGACATTAGTCTTGAGACCACTTCAATCTTTGTTCATTCTTCAATATTGATGGAGGAAGGTGCGGAATAAACCACCTGGAAAGTAACGGTATACAACACATGAGAGTTCCTTGTCTCTTAGTAGTACGAGTGTGGAGAGAATGCAGAATATCTCAAGTAAAGTAGGCATGGATTGCGAGTAAGAAACAACTTGATGGCGTTGACATCTATGAATTGATCCGAGTTAGGAAATAGAACCAAACCATAGATTAGCAAGGCCAAAATGTCTTCGAATGCATGGAAACTCATAACTTTGAGGAACTCTCGGGCTTTCTTAATTAAGAACTTGCAAGTAAACCCTTAACTCCGCTTCTTGTTTCCCAATTGGCTTCAATGTCTGAGTGCTTTAGATGTAATGCTGATGCGATGTCTTCATACCTAGGAACCTTTTCTAAACCGGTGAATGGCATTTGGTCAAGAATAGGTATCCCAAGTAGCTTAGAGAACTCTTCCAAGGTAGGAACTAACTGATAATTTGGGAATGTAAAGCAATGGTGTTTCGGATCAAGAACCGAATAGACGCATCATATCTTCTTCAAAACCGGAGATAACCAAGTCAAGTAGATAACCATGTCTTTTGATGAACTGAGCATGATCGGGAATCTCTGAAACCAATTCTTTGAGCTGAGAAGGTACACCCATAAAGTTGATTCGAATAGTCTTTCTAGAAGCCATAACCCCTACAAAACAGAGCAAAGATAAATCCCTAGATCCTTGAAATAGTTAGAAATGATATGCAATACGATGATGTCATGATGTCATGTTTAGCACACACAAACAATTCACACAATGAGCCTAGGTTTAAGGCTTGCATGAGGTATAGGTGATTACCCCACCAAAAGTTTGAGTTGGTTCATCCCGTCCTATAATAGTAACCGGTTTCTAGGAATCTCATATCATTGATCTTTCTCAGAGGCTTATTTCAATACGACTACCAAATGGTCGATCGAAAATATCCCAAAAGTCCGATCTTAATGAGCGTAGCATCGAGTATCGCCAACCTTAGTCTCAGACCAAAGCCGCCATCTCACTACCTTCTAATGGCCAAGATGGGTCAATTAAGGTTCTAAAAGTTTAGTTAGTGGATGACACCACGCAGAACCAAATACTATCCTCAACTTGGAAATGAGGAGTATCAGACATCCAAAGTGTCACACTAACGTAGCCATCATGTTGACCGCTTCGATACGCCTAACGGTCGCGACGATTTATTGCTACTTACCTAAAAGGAAAGCTGGATCCGGGTGTAGGATCCCCCACAAGTATAATACCCAAGCAACCCTTAAAGATAAAGCAAGCAAATCAAACAGAAAGCAGAGTGATCTAGCAATCCCTAAGGTATTTCTCTTTAGGTGTCTCTCAGTCGCCATCGTAATACGTGAACTGACTTTGAGATTTTGTATCGCAATGTGCGAATAGCAAGAGTCGCCACCGACTTTTCTTTTATCCAATTAAGGAAGGTGAAAAGAACAGAAAAGACCTTCGTTAGATTCTCGAGTAAGGGAGAAGGTTATGAAAAGGGAAGGTATTAGCACCCTTTCCATCCGTAGTTATCTACGGCTCTTAGTTGCTCTTAGATCACTTTAAAAATTGTGCTTTGTGTGTTTGATAAAATGTTTTGAAAAGGCATTTCGCTTTGACTTTGTAATGATTCATATAGGAATGTATACAAAGTGTTTGGAAATTTTTTGTTTTGAAAAGGGTTTGAACTTTGACAAAAGTGTGAGGTGTAAAAGTATTTTGATAGAGCAAGCAACTAAAAGTCTTATTACCTACTCGTAATGGTCGTGTTGTTTTACGTTCCTTTAGAATAGTGTTATCCATACCATTAGTTGGTAGGTAACCCTATTCGTTGGATGTAAGAGGGACATTCGAAGGGACATCGGATGGTCATAGAAGGCAACTTGTAGGAAGTATCCTAGCAAATTCGAAGGGACGATCATCATATTTCGTAGGCAACCATCGAGGGTCAAGATCATGTATTCGTAGGCGACATCGTGGGTTTATGATCTTTGTATCGAAGGGACTATGATGATTTGTTTTGAAGGCAACGGTGCTAGGATACCTCGAGGGACTTGACCATTTGTATTCGTAAAGGCAACGAGAGAGAATTACCCTAAGGGGTGCATGTGTGAAAAGAGTGTGTTGAATTCAGTTATATGTTATCTTGAAATTATGAGTGATCTATGTCCAATTGTATCTTGCCATACACGCCTAATTACTAGCTTTATAGGTGCAAAGTAAATCATGAAATGTAAAGTCCCACGCTATTACATGGCTTTGGGGCTACATAATAAGAGTGCGAAAATAAAAGTCCTAATTAAACTATTACATCCCATAGGCGCTACATAATTGAAAAGAAAAGGTAAAAATCGTCCGAAACGTTACAACCTCGAATGATACATAATCTAAAACAAGAGAAATTGCATAAGAAGAAAATGTTAGTAAAAACATGATTTTTGAATGAGGAAAAAGGTTTTTGATTAGTGATGACATTAATATGATAAGATAAATTTTTGGTAATTTTCTGAATCGATTTGATAATTTAAAAACAATTAAAAGTCATTCAAATGATTAATTAATAATTAAATTAAATATGCATGCAAAATAATAATTTTAATATTAAAAATTAAATCAAGATTTTTCGATAATTATGCAAAAAGAAATATTTTTGGAGTTTTTTAGATGCATGATAAAATTATTTAACGATAAATTAAATTGTATGGAAAATATTAAAGAAAATAGAAAAAAAACATGTTAGTTTTCAAAGAAGCAAAAAAGAAAGGTCTTGCCAGGATTCGAACTCGAGACCCTTGGATGAAAACTCAAGTCTGCTTGCCTTTACCACTGAGCCAACACGTGTTTGGTGTTTGGAAATTGGAAAGGTTGCATTATATATGATAACGTGTCATGGATTTGAAGTTCAACGACAGTCAGCCGTGTGGGATCCAGGTTGAATGGATGGACGAATCAGATAGCTCGCTTTTGCCACGCATACCCTCGCCGGTCAACACATGTCAACGACGCCGGAGCCCTAGCTCCGGTCTTCTTCGACGACGAGCAGAATCCTCAAACTTGCAAAATACGTAGAATAAAAAGGAAAAGAGCACCCTACCCCTAAGTCGAGGGTCATGAACACGATGGTGGTGTTCGTCTCGAAAACACCAGATCAACCAGCTCGATTCAAATTCAAAATGCCCTAGCCATAGTGATTTGAGTTCTATGCGCAAGCTTACATGTAATGCATCATTCATTATCTAAAGAGTGTCCCGAGTCCAAATATGCAAGCAAAAAGTAGTACGCATGAATAATGAAAATCAAAATTCAAGAAAATACCAAATCGGAGCAAGGTGTATGGCACGATCTGGGCAGTCTTGGCTTCGAGTAAGGACTGGTATTGAACCCTGGGAATCTCAGGAACACGTTTGGATGGCTAGAACACCTTGAAACTTGCTGGAACTTGGGATTCAAAATTGCCAACTTTTGTGAAATTTTTTGAAAATAAGGATTGCTTGTATAGCTAGGGTTTCCGTCCTTGGTCTTGTGCAATGTGTTGGGTATTTATAGAGTGTAATATTAGAGCAAAAAGAAGGAAAAAAGATATGCCATTCAATGCAAAATAATTTCCTTTCAAATAAAATCAAATCTTTTGAAAATTTGATTTTCTCTTCCATATGAGAGCTAGCACAAATTTGGCAAGTCTTGTGGGCTATCTTGGACCTCAAGTTTGATAAAAATCCAATCCATTTGAAAATATACCTTGTTTTCATATTTTATTTAATTTAAATTTGAATTAAATGTTTTTAAATTCAAAAATAAAAGGTGGTCGTGGAAAGGCATCAATAGGTCACAAATAATATTATGAACAAGTTTGGATCATAAAATTATAGGCCCATTTGGAAAACATTGGATTTTGACAAATATCTCTCTTTGTGCAATTGTCCAAAAATGCCCAACTTGTACAAGGTGTATTTTGCTCAATTTTCCACATTTTTGAGTGTTCTTGGACTTTTTAGAAAGCTCTAGGTGTCCTCTAAACAACCTCTTTCGTTTCATCTCAATTGGAGTTTCCATGCTCAATAAATCTTCAATACAAAAAGTTGACTTTTTGTTGACTTTGAAAAGGACCTGTAATGTTTTGATCCATATCTTCAAAATGAAGCATTTTTGGAATATTCTTGTGATACATGAAGTTGTAGAGAATTTAATTCTCTTCAAAATGAGAGGTGGTGGAAAAATTTCTGAGAAAGTATGAAGAAGTTATGCTCAGTCAAAGTTCAGTTGACTTTTCATTGAGAAACCCTAATTTGGAAAGTTTGACTTTTTGAGCAAATCTTGAGTTTTCTTGATGAATCATGATCAACCCTTGATCAAATGATGATTGTGACTTCAAAATGAGGATGTTGACCAAAAATCAGGAAGTTTGACTGTATGTTGACCACAATTGACTTTTTATCCAATACAACTGATTTTCAACCATCTGAGCAATTGTCTGAGGAAACTTGACTTGTGAGGCTTGAAACTTGACATGGAGAATATTTGAAGCATATGAAGAGGCATGGTGACCATTGGAGATGTTGGAAGTCCATCTTGATCTGAGAATTGCCAAACCCTAGCTTGGGTTGATTGTCTAGGAGAGGATTTGTCTGATCAACCATTGAGGGATCCTTGAGTATGGATGCATGAAATGTCTTGAGAAGTAGGAGGGCAAATTTTGGGGTATGACAACACCATCATTACATCTCCTACAGGCGGACACACGCCTTTCACCTCCAGATTATGTTTCCGCTGCACTAACAACATGGTCGAATACGAAGCGTGCATCATGGGTATTAGAGCTGCTATTGACTTAAGAATCAAATTCTTGCAAGTGTACGGAGACTCAACTTTAGTGATCAGTCAGATCAGAGGCGAGTGGGATACGGGACATCCGAATCTCATTCCATATCGAGAGCATGTGTTGAATCTGATCCCTTACTTCGAAGAAATCACTTTCAATCATATTCCACGAGAAGAGAATCAACTGGCAGACGCATTAGCTACTATGTCATCTATGTTCAAGGTCAGATGGGACAACGAGGCTCCCCAAATTATCATCAAAAAGTTTGATGAACCAGCACACTGTTATGAACTTGATACAGAAGAGAAGCCTTGGTTCTACGAAGTGAAGAGGTATCTTGAGACTCAGGAACATCCCGCAGGGGCATCCGTCAATGACAAGAAGTTCTTAAGAAGATTCGCATCCAAATTCTTTCTCAGCAACGACATCTTATACAAGCGCAACCACGACTTGTGTTTACTCCGCTGTGTAGATTAGAAAACTGCAGAGCGGATCATGGAAGAATTACACAACACCCACTCCAGTGGACATACGATGGCTAAGAAGATTCTGATAACAGGTTACTACTGGTCCACCACAGAAGCTGATTGTCATCGTTATGCTCGATCTTGTCACAAATGCCAGCTATACGCAAATAAAGTGCACGATCCTGTCCACCGAATGTTCGACCGCCTTGGCCTTTCGCAATGTGGGGCATTGACATGATCGCAGAAATCAAATCTACCGCTTCCAATGGGCATCGTTTCATCCTCGTGGCAATTGACTATTTTACCAAATGGGTAGAAGCCTGTCGCATCTTACCAAGAATGTTATGGCTCAATTCATCAAGCATAATCTTATCTATCGGTACGGCACTCCCGAAAGGATTATCACAGATAACGGTACCAATCTCAACAACAAAATGATCACCGAACTCTGCACGCAGTTCAAGATCAAGCATCACAACTCTTCTCCATATCGACCTAAAATGAAAGGCGCAGTGGAAGCCGCCAACAAGAATTTTAAGAAGATTATACAAAAGATGACAGTGACTTACAAGGATTGGCATGAGATGTTACCATTTGCCCTCCATGGTTACCGCACTACAGTATGAACATCTACAGGGGCAACCCCCTTCTCTCTTGTATACGGTATGGAAGCAGTACTACCAATCGAGGTTCAGATACCCTCAACCAGAGTCCTCCAAGACGCAGAACTAGGTAAAGACGAATGGATCTAGACCCGCCTCGACCAGATCAACTTGATCGACGAAAAACGACTCGCATCCATCTGCCATGGACAGATATATCAGAAACAAATAATCAGAGCGTTCAATAAGAAAGTCAAACACCGAGCCTACAAGGTCGATGATTTAGTAGTCAAGCGCATCATCCTTCCACAAGGTGATCCTGTGGGAAATGGACTCCCACCCACGAGGGACCGCTTGTAGTCAAAACAAGATTTTCCCGGAGCTATGATACTTAGCACCATGGATGGCGAAGACTTCCCACACCTCGTAAATGCGCATAGTCAAAAATACTATGCATGAACGAGACCCGCTAGGTCGATCGACCTAGGCAAAAATAAGGGCATCCCGAGAACCAAAGAGGTTCGCAAAAGTTAAGGATATATACAAAATGTACAGCAAGTCGAAAACCGAAGGCGGTTGGGCAAAAAGGGTATCCCGATAGATCAAAACCAAAGGGCGGTCTAGGAAAAGTTAGGGATTTAAGCGCATAACTATGTCTCATCCATATCACCTACTTACGATCATGACTACTATCAGCATTCAAGATTCAAATGGCGAAAATCAATTCACTCACTTTCTACTGACAACAAGGAGATGAGATAGTCGAAATATATGAGCACTAGCATAGTTGAAACTCGACGAGATTATTTCCGCATAACTTTTTACTTTCATTGTATACAAACTGCTTGGCCATATGCCACCTTTCAAAATTAATGCAAATTATTTCTTTTACAGTGTTCATTATTGTTGTCTTTTGCATAAAGTCCAATGATTGCTTTGAATAATTATATGCATTTGACAATAAACATCTGTTCACAAACATACGAAAAGCGAACGAACAAAAATAATTACTGCAGGTTCTAGAAATTGAGATGACGACTAAAGTCACCAATGCATTCCTCGCGAGATAGTTCCACAGAGGTATTTATCCCCAGCAGAATATCTCCCAATGATTATCATTCCCCGATAGCAGCAGTATCTAGACTTGAAACTTGGTCATATAGTGCATCAGAGGAACCCTACGTCTCTTTTATTCCCCAGCCAGAGGTTTCAACAAACTTTAGATTCATCACCTCAAAGGAATCTTCGAGCCTCGACTCCAAACAATAATCAGATATTCCCCAAAAAGATCTACGCACAAGATCCCCAGCGGAGTATCTCCCAGCTTTTATTCTTTCCAACAACCTTAATATCTAGACTTGAAACTTGGTCAGATAGTGCATCGGAGGAATCAAGGACATCTCTTTCTCCTCCAAATCAGGGTTTTCAGCAACTTCATCCCCAAGCAGAAGTCAGAAATCCCCGGTAGGACGTCCTCATCTTCTTCAAGATGGATATGTTTTGAAATACCACAACATCTACATTCATACATTATTCATAACAAAAAAAAACATGACATGTGCATATATCATTCATGTACATTATCATATGCTCGCATGCATCATAATCTACATAAAACTAACTATATCCTGTCAAAGTTTTTATTTTTTCCAGCAGGTAAAAGATATGTTCCAAACGGAAGGTCAAGGATTAATACCCGAAACAAGACGGGGAACCCAATCTAAAAGACCATACAAATCTTTTCCAAATGGAAGGTCCAGGATTAATACCCGAGACAAGACGGGGAACCCAATCTGAAAGACCGCACAAATATTTTCCAAATGGAAGGTCAAAGATTAATACCCGAAACAAGACGGGGAACCCTATTTGAAAGACCATACAAGTTGTCCTCCGACAACAGGCATTGAATCAACACCCGAAGCAAGACGGGAAAACTATCCACATTCTGCCAAATACCTACCTCAGAATAGCCAGGACGAAGGTTTATTCTGACTCTCTCTTATTATCAACAGCAACTACAGAGTCTGACGTACAACTCAGTTGCCCCGGATGGCATATTTAAGCCCATCTCCGACTATTTGTCAATATCTCTCTCTACCTTCAGAATGCTGCATATTTGGTTAAAAATCAATACGTATCATTGACTTCATTCAAAGGCGAGTGTGAAGTCTAACGTACGACTCAACATCATTCTCTCTGGATGGCATCTTAAGCCCATCTCCGTGCTTTCTTCTTATTTTCAAAAATACCTACAGGGTCTAACGAACGACTCACTCCCCAACATCATTCTCCTGATGGCATCTTAAGCCCATCTCCGATGTTTATTCTATTTGAACGACGTTCGCGAGTCTAGCATACGACTCACTCTCCAGCAACAGCTTCTCCAAATGGCATCTGTAAGCCCATTCTAGCGCATCATCAACCAACAGCGAGTGCAAATTTTCAGGTGTACTCGAGTGTTCAATCATCTTCTACCTTCAAGTCACGAAAGGAAAGCATGCCAATCTAAATCTTCCAGTACAAGAAGATTGAGCAGGGGCAACTGTCATACCCCAAAATTTTCCCTCTTACTTCTCAAGACATTTTACATATCCATGCTCAGGGATTTCACAAGGGTTGACCAGACAAACCCTCTCCTAAGCAATCAACCCAAACTAGGGTTTTGGCCATTCTCAAATAAAGGTGGGCCTCATACACTTCCAGTGGTCATCATGCCCCATCATATTCTTCAAAGAATCTCCATGTCAAGTTTCAAGCCTTACAAGTCAAGTTTTCTCAGACAATTGCTCAGATGATTGAAAATCAGTTGTATTGGATAAAAAGTCAACTGTGGTCAACATACAGTCAAACTTCATAATTTTTGGTCAACATCCATATTTTGAATTGATATTCACCATTTGATCAAGGATTGATCATGATTCATCAAGAAAAGTCAAGAATTGATCAAAAGTCAAAGTTTCCAAATTGGGCTTTCTTAGACAAAAGTCAACAGAACTTTGACCAGGCATAACTTTCACATACTTTATCAGAAATTTTTCCACCACAGCTCATTTTGAATATAATTCAATTCTCTACAACTTCATGTATCACAATCTTGGGCAGAAAATGCTTCATTTGGAAGTTATGGATCAAAACATAACAGGTCCTTTTAAAAGTCAACAAAAAGTCAACTTTTTGTAAAGAAGTGTTCATGAGCATGGAAACTCCAATGAAGATGAAACCAAAAAGGTTGTTTAGAGGACATCTTAAGCTTTCTAAAAAGTCCAAGAACACCCAAAAATGTTTAAAATTGAGAAAGATACACCTTGTACAAGTTGAGCATTTTTGAGGAGGTGCACAAAGAGAAATAGTTGACAAAACCAAATTTTTTGCAAATGGGCCTAACTTTTCTTGATTCAAACATGTTCCTTAGCTGAATTGGAACCTCCAAGCCCAAGTCCTTGAATTTATCTTTTATTTTTTATTTATTTTGGATTTTTAATCATTTAAATGCCAATTTAATTAAAATAAAAGATAGAAAATCAAAAATTAATTGCAAGGTGGATTTTCTCTCATTCTTGAGGTCCAAGCAAGCCATACAAGCTGTCAATTTTGAAATTTCATTGATTGGAAAAGGAATTGAATGAGATTTGAAAAAAAGGCAATATTTGGTTTCATTCCAAATCAAATATTTTCTCATTGATTGGCATATAATTTCTTCATAATTCTTGACCTAATTCATTCTACTATAAGTACATGTTGCATCCACAAGCACAAGGGACAAAATTCTTGCCTCCAAGAACCCTAAAAAAGCTTCAAAAACCGTGTGATACAAGGAAGTACCAGCCTGTTTTTGGATAAATTCAAGCGAAACAAAGTGTTCCAACACACCCTTGGTACTCTCTGAAGCTTTTCCAATCATTACCAGCCACCAACAAGCTCAGAATCACGATATCCTACTCACGGTTTGCACACCTTTCTCTTAAATTCGATTTTGTACATACATGCACTTTTAATATGATTCGATTGCATATCTGTGTTTAGGATGATATTTCAAAGCTATTTGAATCGCTCAATTGAGTTTTATGCAGGAGTACCGTGATGCCATTGTTAGGGTTCGTAAGCTCTAATTTAGGATCCTTCAATTTAGCCAAAATTGACCAAACCACGGGCACCATCGTGTTCACGGACCAAATCGAGTCAATTCATGTCTCTAACATATTTATATTACATATTTTTGAGATTTGTGATTCATGTGTTATAGCTACGAACAAACCGTTGGTAAAGGCTACGGCTATGAATGCAAACCGTAGGTAAAAGTCCCAAAACGATGATGAACACACAGATTTTTGGATTTGAAATATTTTAAATTCGATTTTCATATTTATTTTATTCCGCTCATTATACTAACATGATGTGCACGTAGCTCGCTTGGCAAAGGAGTATGATGATGACCACTGTGACCCCGGTTCGATCCTCGGCCTCTCTCAATTTTTGCAACCTTGCAAAACTAACATTTTTCTTATTTTCTTATTTATTTCCTTTTCTAATTTAATTTCTCTTCAAATAATTTTCTAACACATCAAAAAATCACCAAAAATATTTTCTTTTGCATTTAGGATAGAAAATGTTTATTTAATTTTTGCATAAAATTAATATTTTTGCATGCATATTTTAGTAAATTGTTAATTAACCATAAAATTGACTTTTAATTAATTTTCTTTACTAAAACCAATCCAGAAAATTCCCAAAAAATTGTTCTATCATCTAATTAGGATTACTAACCTAAAAACTTTTTCTTAACTCAAAAATCTTTTTACTAACACATTTTCTCTGCGAAATTCTTTTCTTTTTCCGATTATTATGTATCTGCTTCCAGGTTGTAATAGTTAGGATTAATTTTCTTGCATTTCTTTTTTCCAATATTATGTAACTGCTCATGGGATGTAATAGCTTAATTAGGATTTACTTTCCGCACTCCTATATTATGTAACTGCCCCAAAGCCATGTAATAGCGTAGGATTTACTTTCCGCACTTTACTTTCCGCAATTTACTTTCCGCACCCATATAAACTGATAGTAACTAGGCGTGTATAGCAAGATAAAAACGAACATAGATCACTTATAATTTTAAGATAACATATATGAATTTAACACACTCTCTTCTCACATGCACCCCCTAGGCTATTCTCTCGTTGCCTTCGAATAAATGGTCAAGTCCTCGAATGTAGAGGTATCCTAGCACCGTTGCCTACAACATATCATCATAGTCCCTTCGATACAAAGATCATAGTCCCTCGACGTGGCCTACGAATACATGATCTCGTCCCTCGATTGTTGCCTACAAAACGTGATGATCGTCCCTTCGAATGTGCTAGGATACTCCTACAAGTTTCCTTCTATGACCATCCGATGTCCCTTCGAATGTCCCTCTTACATCCAACGAATAGGGTTACCTACCAACTAATGGTATGGATAGCGCTATTCTAAAGGAAAGCGAAATAACACGAAAACGACCGTTCTGAGTAGGTAATAAGACTTTTAGTTGTTTGCTCTATCAAAATACTTTTCACACCTCACACTTTTACAAAGTTGAAACATTTTTCAAAACGAAACATTTCCAAACACTTCGTATACATTCCAGCATGAATCATTACGAAGTCAAAGTGAATGCCTTTTCAAAACATTTTTCAAACACACACACAGAAAGCAAAAATTTTAAAGTGAGCTAAAGCAACTAAGAGCCCGTAGATAACTACGGATGGAAAGGGTGCTAATACCTTCCCTTTTCATAACCTTCTCCCTTACTCAGAATCTAACGAAGGTCTTTTTCTGTTCTTTTCACCTTCCCTTAATTGGATAAAAAAAATCGGTGGCAACTCTTGCTATCCGCAACATTTGCGATCAAAAGCAAAACAAATTTCAAAGTCAGTTCTCCC
>CM038795.1:96745342-96816933 GCA_021764765.1 Vicia sativa | reverse complement strand
TTTTTGAGGTGTAAAGAAACCAATTATGAACATTTTTTAAGGATTAAAAGGACCAAAATAAATTTTAACTTTAACATCTGAGATAAAAAAGTATTTTGTATTAAAATTATAAGATGACATCATATTTTAATTTATTGATTTATTTTTATAAGAATTGACAGATAACATATGCAAATATGAATATTTATGTATCTATAGACTATAGGTACATTTATATATCTTATGGGGTGGCAAAACGGGCACTTTGTCACTTCATATAAGCTGCAAAAAGCGGGCGGACAAACCCGCCAAGTGTAATGGACATAAAAATCAAGCCCGCCCCGCTAAGGTGACGAGTTGGGCGGGCGGCGGACTTGTCCGCCCTATTTTTTTTTTTATTTATTTTTTCATTTTTAATATATTAATAATTTTTTTTACATTTAATTAGATTTTCACTTTTTTAGAACATGTTTTTGTAAGTATATTTTCAAGAAATTTTACTTAAAAATATTGCATATATTCACATATAAATGTATGAAATAAAATCATTAAAAATTATAATGACTAAAATTAACAAAAAAGGAGGAACTTAAGTCGGACAGGCGAGCGGATATGCGGTGGGTTTTAGCAGACGGCGAGGCTTTAGCGGAGGCGAGACTTAGGCAGACGGCAGACTTTCTGACAGGGCGAGCTTTAGCGTGGCAGTCCTAAAATCCCAATCCCCCACTGTTTTTGGCGGGTGCAGGCGGCCAGCAGACCACAGCCCATTTGCCACTCTACTTATAGGTCTATACAGTATATAATTTGATGCCATGCGAATATGGATTTGGGTTGTAAGATTTTTCAAATTATGAATATATAAAAATATGTAGGCTAAATTACAGTTTTGGTCCCCTATTTTAGTGTTTTCACGATTTTTGTCCCTATTTTGTTTTTAAACACTTTGGTCCCCATCCTATTTTATTTCTAAAAAGCTTATATGTCACTTTTTAAATCGTGACATATAATAAAATATCAATTGTGTGTTATTAGATTACAGGAATGAAAAACATTTATTTTAAGCGGTGAAACATAGTTGTTTTTATAGCCAAAATGAGAATGAAGACCAAAAGTATTTAAAAATAAAATAAGAAAATAAAATCGTAAAAATATAAAATAAAGAGGATCAAAAATAATTTAACCAATTATGTATTATAAATATTATACCCAAATCCTACCATTACTATCCCTAAATTTAACGGAGAATTTCATCTAGGTTTATATTGTGATTAGTGGTTTAGGATATATTGGGTTAAATTGAATTTTCTCCGATCTAAATTTTTTTTATTTTAGATTTAGTCAATTAATTTTATTTTATATAATAAATCGATTAATTTAATTTAGTAGTTCAAAGAAACAATTCATCGACTAAACCTTATTTCTACAAAAAATCAAACATCGAATAATAGTCAAATCTAAATTTGATCATTTAAAAATTCAAATTATATGGTGAGAATATATTTGCATTAAACATCTAAAATCAGTAATAAAAACCGACACTCAAAATTATATTTTGAGGAATACTAACAATATATTCTCTTACACACGTATTTTAACATAGTTTCTTTTATAGATTAAAGTTCTTAAAAGTCTTGCAAAATTTATATATAATCTACATAATGTAAAGGCTTCTTTAATTTAAATTTTCTTTCTATATTTTAAACATATTTTATAAAATCTTTCTCAAAAACAGTAGAGTTGTCAAACTCATATTTTATTAATTAATAGAACAATTCTGATACTCAATAATTGATCTCTTCATAAAAGCCTTGCCAAATTCATATAATCTAAAAAATGTAAGGAATTCTTTTTTTGAATATTTTTTAAAAGTAATTTTATGAAAACTTTCTCAAAAGTAGTAGAGGTTGTTAAAACTCATATTGTATAAATTAATAGAATAATCTTGATACTTAATAATTTAAAAATTCTCTCTTAAAAATTTTAACATAATAAAAACCACATAATTTTCCAAAAAATTACATCTTTCAAATAATTTTATGAAAATATCACTTTTATTACTAAAATAGTTAGAATATTATATATTGTGCTCTTTCTTTGCTAAAAAGAAATTCAAAACCACTTCTTTTATGAAAGATAATGGATTGAATGAATTTATACATGAAAATTGACCTTAGCTATTGTGATCATGGCTATACTTATAGCATGCTAGGTTTACAACTTTTTGACACGCACAATTTCGATAATATGAATCCAAACACAACGATACATTGCTAAGTGATGAGAGAGAAAGGAAATGTTAGTAAGCTAGATTCCTTATGTCTCACTTATTTATCCATTTTATGTTAATCTGCAGCTAAGTCTTCTCCTTTTTCACTATATATTTCACGTGCCATTGTTTGAGAATTTATTTTGTCATCTTTTTATCGAGTTGAAATTTTTTCGGGGTGTGTGTGTGTGTTTGATATAGAAATTTCTAAAATAACGAAATTGAATTTTCGATTTTTCAAATAAAAAACCGAAATTTTAGGGGGTTTGAAATTTAGATCGAATCTGAGAAATTCTGAATTTTCAGTAAAATCAAGAATTTTTCAAATTTTTTTTACTGTATTTGAAATTTCGATATATACAAAATTTAAATTTATATATACAAGAAATTTGAAATTTCTAGTATCTAAATTTTTTTGAATACATGATTTGAAATTTCCGATATTCAAAATTTGTTTTAAAAATTTTGTGGGATATCGAAAATTTCAACAAAGATAAAATTAAGAATAAAAATATTTGTGGTATCAAGTACAAGTAAGGTATGCAGTAAAAATTCTCCGTTGTTAGATTTTCTTCACACCCCAGTTTGATCTTCTAGCACCCCAATTTGATCCGACACTCCACAATTTCTATGTATCATTTTAACTCTGTAAAATTTTAAAAGACATTTCACAAAAACATCGTTCCATTTTAAAATTTTCAGAACGTGTAGTGATTTTCAAAATTTTCATATAAATTATCAGGCATTTACAATATGACTAGTAAATTTAAGTTTTTATTGCATTTTTAGTGTTATTAAAATTTTCATGCCTTTTTACAGTATTTTTAAAAAATCTAATAAAAAAATAGCAGTGTAGTCGGATCAATTTGGATTATTTTTTGATTAAAAAATGTCAAATCTATGATATTCTATTGGTTTGGTTTGATTTGGTTTTAATTTTAATAAATGGAACCAAACCAAATTAGTCATTTAGTTTGATTTGTTTTGGTTGGTTGATCGATTTAAGAGTTTTTTTCAAATATTATATTTATCGGTGTATTCTCCATTATCGTGTTTAAAATAATTTATTTCATGTCCTATTTTTAAAATAAATTACAAGTTGCTCTTAATCTGTACGAAACAACGATATGATTTCTATTGCATCATGAAATAAATTCACTATCAAATATAAAAGTTGACACTTGGCACAAAAAACTTGGAAATGGATTTGAAAGCTTAACAAATAAAATACAACAAAACACATCAATTAACATGTTTCACACCTCAAACACACGCAAAAACTATTTTGCAACAAGACTAGAAGGAATTTTTGAAGAAGAAACAAAAAAGTAAAATAAAATGTGAAAATTAACGAAGAGAAGAACACGAAGAGGAGACCATAACATATCAAAAGCAGCGGTATAGAAACAGCGATGGAGCAGCGAGAAGCGATAGTTCAATAAAGCAAATTTTTGTGACTTATGGTTCTATTTTCTATGTTTTGGAGTTTAGTTCTATATGCATGTTTCTTGAAAGGAAGAAAGTGTAAACAAAGATGGATAATAGTTTGAATGATATAAAATTTGGGCTTTATTATGGGTGGAATAAAGGACTTAGAACATAATTATATCCATTGGCTTGGATCATGGTTTGGTGCTAAAAACTAAAATCGAGGAGGTGAACCAATCACATCGATTTTATTTACTTGATTCAATTTTAAAATTGAACTAGAAACAATTGATTTATTTTGGTTTGATTGGTCGATTTAATTGGTTTTCGACTGCTTACACCCCTAGTAAAAATGCATACATGTTTCCGAATTTTTTTTAAAATTTGATAAAAATGAAAATGTTCTATCGTTTTTTAAAAAATCTGAAAATTCATAAACATCATTATTGAATTTTTTTTTTGAAAAATTCATAATGGTACCATGTTTTTTTAAAATTTTGGTAGGCTAAATAATTTTGTTTTATTTTGAAAATGGGAGGATCATATGGATGATTGTTTCTCGGGAGTGTAGAGCCAGAAGCTACTATTCGGTAGTCGGGCGAGGAAAAAGTGATGTAGAGGACTCGCATCTCCCCACAGGCAAAGCAGTGGAGAAGTGTGACACCCAAATAATTCAACTATTAAATAATTAGAAATTTAATTATTAATTTAATTAAAGGTTTAATTATTGGCATTTTTAATTAATGGATTTAATTAATTAATTAAATGAATGGGAGTGTTGGAGTGCGAAGTGGAATTGAGAGGTGTATAGAGTAAAAGCTACAATTATCCTACTATATTATTTTATTATTGGTAATAATAAAAGGAATAAATAAAGGAATAGAGGAAATAAGAAGGGTTTGAGAGTTGCACTCTACGTACTTTTGAAGAAGGAAAAAGAGGAAAAGTCGGCGTCGAGTTCGAAGATTCATCGCGAGTAAGGGTGATTTAGTGCGATTATTATGCCTTATAGGTTTTGATGATCAATAGAATGAATTGATCCGTTAGGAATCTCGAATTAGGAATTCTAGGTGTGCCCTAATGTTATGATCCGGCGTAATAATTCAATTGGAATTGATAAGAGCGATTAATTGTGTAGATTGATTGTAGGCTAATTGGAAAACATAATTTTGTGGTCGATTGGATGTGGCAACATGAATTAATTACATTACGGTGTATTATGAAGTTTAGTAATGAATGGATCAATTGGGATTCCAAAGCGATTGAAGATAAAAGCTGTTTTGGTGAAAAATATGATGTGGGTGACCACATGGGACTATGGATCGATGCAAGTGGGAAAATCTTTGAAAACGGGAGTGGGAAAAGCATGCATCGATGCATAGGGCGTACATTGACTCGTAAGGCAAAATTTGAAGCTATGCATCGACACATACGTGTTATGCATCGATGCATACTGAACAAAATTTCAAAAATGCAGAATTTTAATTGTATGCATCGATGCATACGAGACTTGCATCGACGCAAGCTATTTATGCATTGATGCATGAAACATGCATCGATGCATCTTCGTTTAACCAGAACATAAATTTTTGAAAATTATTTTGGTCATATCTTTGCGACCGTAACTCCGATTTAGGCATAGTTGGTATCGTTGGAAAACTTAGAACGCGTATTATCTATTAAGAACATTTTTAAAACCCAGTAATTGAATCTTGAGGGGTTGATATGGCTTTTCGTAGGAAGGATTCGTTGTAATTCGTGATTATTCGTTGAGTATATTGCTGTATGTTAATTCCATGTGTTGTGATTAACGTTTTATGTTCATGATTACTTTGTTATCATGTGTTTGTTGGTGGTGTTATTGTGTATGGAATTATGTGGTGTTAATATTCCGTTAATTGAATGGCATGCTTTTGGATGTGCATATGCATTATAATTGAGTTAATTCCCATTGTGTGGAATTTGGCTCGTATTGCCAATAGTACCCATTGTGGGTGGTGAGAATTGGATTAGTGTCACGGTGATTGTGGGCGAATCGATGTTGGTGACTTAGTTCGTTTGGTACCACATGCATTGAGTGCATTGCATATGTAATTATAACATGTTAGGATGATTTCGAGTGTTATAATGACATTATTTATTATTATATACATTATGATACTGTGTGCATTGTATTTGTGGATTGTGTCTGGTTATGCTAATGAGGTGAAATAATGTATTGATCGTTTTATTGATTTAAAAAGCGTATAATACATTTTAATTGTTGATGAAATCTACTTCACTTTGATGATTTTAGATTGAAGTGTGAGCCACTTAGGAGTTAGTGAGGATAACTTTGAGCTGTGCTATTTAGATTGTCCGCGTGTTAGTGTCATGCTCTGGTAGTTGTAACACTGGGGAACGATTGGTTTAGAGTTATCATTAAACTCTGTTTTCTTTTGGTTTATGTTGGAATAATTATGAATTGGATTTATTAGTTTTTGTTGCTTTATTTTATTTGTTAAACTTAATCATTGGTTTTGAATTATATTTAATAAGTTCTTGATAAAGAATGACATGATGAATGAGATTTTCTATTCTAAATAATTGTGACGCCCTTTCGTTATGTTAAACTCTGATTAAATATATAATTCGCGAGGAAATTAGAAGGGGTGTTACAGCGAACATGCATTGATAAGTGTTTGATTCATAGTAAATTATCACATTAAAATATGATATTTATCTTACTCAAATTACAAGATTCTAACATGAAAACCTCAACTAATTAATAAAAGTAGTCTTGTGCAAGTTTACTTTGATTTAGTTTACATTTCTGTAGGTTATGGCCCTTAAACAAAAAACAAGAATTCAGATAGTTCAATAAGAGAGCAGTAGCGAACTCCACCGAAGTTAAGCCATAAAGTTACAAAATTTCACTCCCATCAAGGAGTAGCTAAAATAGTTTTCTTAGCGAGCTGAAGTGTACATTTAGCCACTTTTATCACTAATCGTTGGACATGGTTCACGTTTAGAGTACTTATGATAAGAAAAGCCACAAAACACTCAAGATGAATAAAAAATATTTCAAATTTTCTTAGTAGTGACAAAGCTTGTTCACTAAATAAAAAAGCTAGCTAGAAACGCGAAGTTAACTGTAACACCCGTAATTAATTAAAAATAATTTAATCCAATATTATTGAGTATTTTCGATTAAGTCGTAATTAAGTCGAATTTACGGGTGAATCGTTAAGTTAATGGTCGTAAAATTAGTCGGAAGAAAAATAATATTAAAATTTATTTCATATTTAGAGTTACTAATTAAATATGGTGAATTAATGAGGTGAAAATAGCATTTTTAGGAGTATTATTTAGTAGACCAATTTATATTAAAGCCCATTATTAATTGAGTGGCCTAGTGACATAGGAAGTAGTGTTGTTTACAAAACCAAAAATAGTCGCATACTGATAGCGAAGAAAGAAAAAGAATTGAATTAGGAACAAGGGTTGCTAGCGGTCAAATGTTGTTCGAAATTTCGTTTTCGATCAATTTTCAACTTCCTTGATCAAAAGGTAAGGGGTAGGTTCGATTTATATAATCGATTGTAGGATAATTTTATGTGGGGTTTAGGGTTATATAATTACACTAATCGTGTTTTCTCTGATGAATTTATGTTGTTGGAATGTGTGATATTGTTTCTGTGTTGAAATTATTACGCTATATGTGTCCACTGTCTTTGTATTCTTTATTACATGTAATTGGTTGCGATGAAGGAAAAATAACATTACATTGTTACATAAGGAAAGCACTGCCCATAAATTCAAAGGAAAGGAGGCGATCGCAATGAATGCCTAGAAAAGATGAAGCAGAGCTTCCATATAGGAGGGAATTTTGGTGTGGGCCCCACGGGCGAGAGCCCGGTAGGCTCACAGGGGTGGATGCCTCACACTCCTTTCCTTACTTGTTTTGTTCACGTGGTTTGTGTAATGGCTTAGGTTGTATATTGTCTTGGCACATTAGGATAGTATAAAATGATGATAGTTAGTAAATTGAGTAAGGAATGCTAGCAAAATGAAAGGTGAAATAACAGTAGCGAAATAATACTCCCTAGCGATTAACGAGGTAACCATAGAAAGTAATTAGCAGAAATAAATTATAGCGAGGATGTGAATTAAGTAAAAATGATCCATTTAATGCAAAAAAACTTGTAGTGGCAGAAATTAGTGAAATTTATTTAATTAATGTGATGTTACGGAAGCCAAAAACAGTCAGAAGTTAAATGTCCAGTCAATTTAAGCGGTAAAATTAGTTTATCGAATTGGACGAAATTTTGCGAGTAGTTTGGGTATCTGGTAGTTAAATAAAACTTTTAAATTTCGTTAATTTGCGTCGATTCTTTGGATTTAAATGCTTGTCGGAGCGATGTTGTTTGTTCGGTGGACAATCTTTGAATATTAAGCTTAAATGAATGAAGTCGAAAATTGAAGTTGATTGTATTAATTTTATAAGTTTCATTGTGTAGCGTTGTTATTATTAAATTAAATTAATCGGTTCACGCATGATTTAAGTTGTTGTTATATCATTGTATCATACATAGCATGTGCATTATCAAGTTGGCATTAGCACCATTGAAAGTTGAAACTTATACCTTGTTGAATACTCGATATACAGGAATGATTTTTAAGTTGGGTTTACTCCAAATGGATCCATGCATTATTAAATTAAATCGCATCCAATTACATTTAAGTTGTTGTTGATTATTATTTGTTATAATATATTATTTTGATTAATAGTAATTATTTTATGATTCTTTACCATATGAATTATCATACTTTTGCTTATATTTTTAATATCTCACCCTTTCTATTTGTTGGCCGTTACCTTTATATTGGTAACGTGCGATATGAAATAGAAGGTTTAGTAACTTAACACATCGCTGACTCATACACTCGAAAACGAGCGCTTATTTTCTTTTTATTTTCCTTCCGTTGAATTAAAGTTGTGGTTTTGAAAATATTAGTGGTTTTCCGTTGCTTTCAAAGATGCTATGCTATTTTGCAATTATTCATGTTGAGAATCCGCTGCGATCTATTATTTAAAAGTTGAATTGTTGAGACTAAATATGTTTCAATTGTTTCTTAATTACTATATATACTATATATCCGCGAAATTAGATTGTTTTAATGTTGATTTCAAGTTGTGAAAATGTATATGCCTCAAATTTAATTAAATTTATAAAAAGCGTTAGGTAGGGTAGAATTGTTACATTAGTGGTATCGGGCGGTCGGTCCGTCCCAGCCAGGTTGTTATTAACAATTGATTATTAATTACTTTATCTAAATATTGGTTATGTTGCGATACTTAGTTGAAATGGGTGGAAGGAATGATCTGCGATTCTTCTACTCTGAAAGCAATGACTCACTCGGAGAATCAACCTAATCTTTGGCGAGGATCTTGTATCGAAGTTTGGCCATCTTCGGAGAGAGAATCCACCCGGTATTCAAAGGCAAACATGATCACGATGGTGCTGGAATGGTTGAAAAAATTGAGAGAGTTTTTGCGTGATAAATTGTACTACGGCGCATAAATCCGTATGGAACTCACATGTTAGCTAGTGGGGTGATTGGTGGTTGGACACGAATGCAAGATTGGAACTGCGGTGAAGAAGTCACTTGGGTTGTGTTCAGTGGAAATTACGAAAGTATTATCTGAAGATGTTCGAAAGTAAAAAGATATTGAATTTCTGCAGGGCGATATATATCAAGTATCTTCTTGAAATTTGTGGAGTTAGCCAATTCATCCCTATTACCTTATGGCTTGAATTCTAAAAAGTTTGAAAATGGGTTGCGTACAAAAAAAGCATTATCGAAAAGATCCGTGTTTTCTATTTTGGTGGATATTTGATAAAAGACCATGCTCATTACAAAAAAACAAAAACCAGCAAACCGGCAATGGTAATACTCCAGCAAAAACAGAAAACTTACCGGGGTCGAGAAACTAAGTGGAGCGGTACTCTACTTTATTGTTATTACAAGTGTAAACAATAAGCAATACGCCTACTTGAAAAGGTGTTCCGTTGTGGCAGGCCCAGGCATGCAATATTGATTGTAGCACAAAGAAATAATATGCTTTAATTATGGTGAAGAGGGACATTGGGAGTCGGTGTAAAAACGAAGAAGCACAATCTGGTGGAAAGTGTTTGCTTTGGTGGTGATTCTTGAACAATGAGGACAAACTTATCGAGTACATGTTTCATAAATAGTACTCCTTTAGTACTATTATTAATCTTGATGCTCTCATTGTTTTATATTTGTTGATTGCGTTAAAGATTAGGTCTTATGTTGTCTTCTATGAATGATACAATGGTAGATTGAGGTCCAACCAAGGATCGGTGACTACTTCTCTTGTATGCTTGAAGTGTCCTTTGTCAATCTTAATCTGGACTTTTTGTTGATATAATTTGTTTGCCGTTAAGTGGGTTGGATGTAATTACGGGTGAGCTGGTTAGAGCATAACTATATTTCATATTAGCGATTATAATAAGTACGTGAGGTTTTCCAGCTGGCAGAAGAAGAAGAAAATTTTCATTTTGGTGTCGCCTAGCGATTCTGACAGATTGTTGAAGGAAGAAGCATGATGTTTTCATTGATGGCAACATTGTCAATGGAGAATCAAGCTATAATTGATGAGTTCAGAATGGTGCGTGAGTTTCGAATTTTCACGATGAAATTCGGATGTACCACGAGCAGGAAGTTAATTTAGTATTGATCTTGTACCGTACGAGACCTATTTCTATGGCACCATACGAATATCCGCATACGAGTTGGCGAAATTGAAGCTGTTAGAAGAACTACTTGAGAAAAAGTTTGTCAGACCAAGTGTATCACCGTTGGGAGCTCCGGTGTTGTTAGTAAAGAAGAAGATGGAAGCATGAGGCTTTGTGTTGATTCTGAACAAGCCCGAATAACGTATGTGATCAGGAACAAGTATCCAGCTTCAAATTGATGACTTGATGGATCAATTGGTGGGTGCTAGTGTGTTTATAAAGATTGATTCTGATCGAGTTATCACCAAATTAAAGTGAAAGATGAAGACATTTAGAAAGGCGGCTTCGGGGCGTGTTATGGACACTGAATAATACGTGATGCCTTTCGGTACCAATCTTGGGAGTATTTATTGAATATATGAACCGCATCTTTCATAATTACTTGGATCGGTTTGTGGTAGTGTTTTTATTGATATTTTGATTTATTCTAAGTCGGATGAGGAGCATCGAGCATTTGAAGAAAGTGTTACAAGTTACGAAAGAAAGAAAGTTGTATGCTAAAGCGTCCAAATGTGAATTACGGTTGAAAGAGGTTAGTTTTCTCGGCATGTCATTTCAAGTAGTGGCATTGTTGTGGACCCGTCTAAAGTAGATCTGTGTTGCAATGAGGAAACTACGATCAGAAAAGCGAGATTAAGAGCTTTTAGGTTTGGTGGTTTATTCGAAGGTTTATTGAAGGACTTTCCAAGTTGGCACTTCCATTAACAAAGTTAACTTGTAAAGTAAAGCTTTTGTGTGGGATGTACAATGTGAGGAGAGTTTTACGAGTTGAAGAAGAGATTGACGTCGGCTCCAATTTTGACTTTACCAAAACCGGAAGAACCTTTTGTAGTGTATTGTGATGCTTCTAAAATGGGATTAGATGGGGTGTTGATGCAAGATGAAAAGGTTGTTGCTTATGCATCAAGACAGTTGAGAATTCATGAGAAGAATTATCCTACACATGATCTAGAACTTCTCTGCGATTGTATTTGTATTGAAAATTTGGAACATTATTTATACGGCTCTAGATTTGAAGTGTTTAGCGACCACAAAAGTTTGAAGTATTTGTTCGACCAAAAAGAATTGAATATGAGGCAGCGAAGATGGTTAGAGTTATTGAAAGATTATGACTTTGGTTTGAATTATCATCCAGGTAAAGCTAATGTGGTAGCTGATGCGTTGAGTCGAAAGACTCTACACATGTCGGCAATGATGGTTAAAGTTGGAATTAATTGAAGAGATATGAGTCTTGTTTGTGAGGCGACACATGATGTTAAACTAGGAATGTTGAAGATTAATAATGATTCTGGATAAGATCAAAGAATCACGAAGTTGGATGTGGCGGTAGATTCGATGGTTGGAATTGATCGATCAAAATTAGTGATTTTAATGTAGATGCGGGTGTGTTGAGATTACGTGAATTTGTATTCACGATGATGTGAAAAAGATTAATTTTGGAAGAAGGGCATAGGAGTAAGTTAAGCATTCATCCGAGGCTACTAAAATGTATCAAGATTTGAAGAAATTATTTTGGTGGCCTAGAATGAGCGTGATATTATGCGGTACATGTTTGACTTGTCAAGTCAACTACGAAATTGTCAACCATTGGAAATTCAGTGGAAGTGGGATAGTATTTCAATGGATTTCATAACAAATTACCTAATCTTGAGGACATAATTCCGTTTGGGTGATTGTTGATAGGCACCAAGTCGGCTCATTTCGTATTGACATTTTCCCTATACCGAGTTGGCGGAAATATATCCCGAGGTAAAAGCTACAGTGTTCCATTGAGATTGTGGATAGATCCGAGGTTCATATCGATTTTGGCAAAGTTCTGACGTTAGGCTCTAAGTTAAGGTTGAGTTCAATCATCCTCAAGCTGATGGTCAAACAAAAGAATCGGTCATTGGAAGATTTTTGCGAGCATGTGTTCTTGAAGAGAGGTTTCGCCACACTTGATTGATAGAATTCACATATAATAATAGTTACCATTCTAGCATCGAAATGGAACCTTTTGAGCGTTGTATGGTTGGAGGTGTAGGAATCCATTGTGTTGGCATGAGGCGGAGAGTGTATTGCTTGGGCTGAACTAGTTAGAAACCATCGAGAGGTGAAGCTTATCGTGAAAAGATGAAGGCTTCCCAATTAGGCGAAGATTTATCACGGAACAGTTTAGAATTTCGGCGGTGAACATGTATTCTTGACACGATGTGGGTGTTGGGCGAGCATTGAAATCGAAGAAACTTACTCCTCTTTTATTGGTCCATAAATATTGAAAAATTTACTTATAGGGTGGCGTTGCCACCGAATCTTCCATGCCATGTGTCATCTCCGGAATATATTCAAATAACATCATCACAATTAATAATGCGGTAAATAAACATACAGCCGATACCGATCAAGAGACAATTTTATGCCAAAAGACATTGGCAAAAGGTTATAGCCCGCTGACAAGGGTTGGAAACCGTGCAAGACTCTTATCCGAGTTGTTTGAATCAAAAAGTTCAAAAAAAAATATTTAAATACAAAGTAAAATTGCCGCCATTTAATCCAAATCCAATTTTTGATTAAGTTATAAGGTTAAGTTAATGGTCGGGTAAAAATTAGTGGGAAGAAAATAATATTAAAATTTATTTCATATTTAGAGTTACTAATTAAATATGGTGAATTAATGATGAGGTGAAAATAGCATTGCCAAATATTAGTAACCCCCGCCGTAACCCTAGTGACATAAGGAAGTAATTGTTTACCAAAGGCGATGATCACGTGTGATGCGAAAGAAAAGGAATTGAATTGGGAACAAGGGTTGCTAGGTCGTACTGCTGTCCAGAATTTCGTTTTCCGATCAATTTTCCTTCGATCAAGGGTATGGGGTTCGGGTTATCGATTATAAAATAATTGTGGGAAATTTTATGTTATTATATACTGTCATGTTTTCTGCGATGAATTTATGTTGTTGGAATGTGTGATATTGTTTCTGTGTTGAAATTATACGCTATATGTGTCCCTGTCTTTGTTATGTAATGGTTGCGATGAAGGAAATATAACATTACATTACATAAAGGCACCCGCCATTCACCAAAGGCGATCGCCATGGATGCCTAGAAGAAGATGGAGAGGGTCCCACAGGAGGAAACCCCGGCAAAACACGGACCGCTCTACCGGGGCGCCTCACACCTTTCCCACCACTGCATGTAGTAATGGCTTAGGTTGTATATTTTCTTGGCACATTATGATTGTATAACATGATGATAGTTAGTAAATTGAGTAAATTGCTAGAAAATGAAAAGGTGAAATAACGGTAGCAAAATAATACTCTACGACCAACGGAAAAGCCATAGCGAAATAAAATTATAGCGAGCGATTTGAATTAAGTAGTAAAATGATCCATCCGCGGAAAAAAACTTGTAGTGGCGAATTGAGTAGCGAAATTTAATTTAGCTAGTGCGATGCAAGCCAAAGAAACTAATTGTCGGTCAATTTAATACCGTAAAAATTAGTTTTTAAATTGGATGAAATTTTGAAGAGTAGTTATATCGGGTATTAAATAAAGCATTTCGTTTTGTTGAATTTCGTCTTCTAGATTGTAGACTCAAAATGATGTTGTTTGTTCCCGAATTGGACAATCTTTGAATCGTAGGCTTAAATTGCCGAAGTCGAAAATTGAAGTTGATTGTATTAATTTTATAAGTTGCATTGTGTTGACGTTGTTAATTGTTGTTGAAGTCGAAGTTGGTTGATTAAGTTGATGCAGTTCACACATGATTTAAGTTGCTGTTGTTTTATGTTGTTGTTGAAGCTGTAATCGTTGTATCATACATAGCATGTGCATTATCAAGTTGGCCTGGATTTGCACCACGTTGAAAGTTGAAGGCTTATGCCTTGTTGAATGCCTCGATAACCTGACATGATTTTAAGTTGGGAGTTTTACTCCAAATGGATCCACATGCATTTGCATTAGTCGAGTCGCATCCGAATTGCATTTTAAGTTGTTGTTGATTATTATGTTGTTATGTGGAATATCGTATTTTGGTTGATTGAAGTAGTAATTATTTTATGATTCTTTACCTAGCATATGAATTATCATACTTTTGCTTATATTTTTCGATATCTCACCCTTTCTATTTTGTTGGCCGTTACCTTTATATTGGTAACGTGCAGGTAACGAAGAGTAGAAGGTTTAGTAGCTTATGGCGCCGTCGCTCTGATACGTAGCACTCGGGGGGAAACGAACGCTTGTTTTCTTTTATGTTTACGCATTTCCTTCCGTTGAATTAAAGTTGTGGTTTTGAGAAATATTAGTGGTTTTCCGTTGCTCAAAGATGCTATGCTATTTTGCAATTATTCATGTTGAGAATCCGTTGCGGTCTATTATTTAAAGTTGAATTGTTGAAGACTAAGTATGTTTCAATTGTTTCTTAATTACTATGTGCTATGTATCCGCTGAGAATTAGATTGTTTTAATGTTGATTTCAAGTTGTGAAAATGTGTAATGCCTCAAATTTTAAGTCGAAATTTTGGCACTCTGATTTATAAAACGTTGGGTAGAATTGGGGTGTTACATTAACAACTCTTTTGAATTGTTTGCTTTAAGAAAAATAATAATGCACAAAAAAGGGAAAATTATATTACCTGAATGACCACGGGAATGCATCCTTGCAAAATATTCAGAAAAATAGCAAGTGTACTATTTTGCCTCTACAGTAACACTTTAAACCCGAGCTTCCTTTTCGGATACCTCTCTTACTATGCTTTGTACTTAAGTCTTTTTCCGATTTTCCTCCTTTTTATTCAGACAATCACATTAAGGCAATGTGAATTATTATGATTATCACACGCACAAGACTACTCAATAATGTTCTATTTAGGCACCAAATAAGCAATAATTGCTACTTTTAACTACCGACGAAATTTTCAAAGCTCTTCAGTTTATATATTGTCCTTTTTGAACGACGTTTGGGGATCAACCTCCTTTAGGCTGAATATCCGGGTGAGAGCTACCCAACTTAGCGGACCGTTTACCTTTTACCGCCTTTTCTAAATTTTGTGCCACAATTATTTGTTTCCCAACCAATCGTACATGCATGTGAATCTAGATTATACCAGACTGTCAAGATAAACTACTCAAGAAGTACTTCTCAAGATTCAAGCACTATGGTATAAATCTACACGGTAGACTCGTATCACTTTTTAGAGAACCTAGGGTGTTCAAACAAACCTCTTTCTGTCACATTATTCCGAACTTCCTACCCTCAAACAATCATCCTTTTATCTCTATATAATATTCCCAATCTCTTTGAAATAAACGCTTTTGCTCAAATTAAAAAATCTGGTTAAAATTTGGGAAGAACTTCAAAGTGCGGTTTTTACCACCACCAAACACACACAAAAAAAGCAAATAATATAAAATAAATAAAAATAAAAACAACAAATCCCCCCAAACTTGAACTAAACATTAATCCCAATGTTTTAGAATAAGAACTTGTAAGATTGTTTATTACCTTGCGAAACAATACTAACAACAAAAGGAAATACTTAATCATTAAAAGTGTGGGTTTCCATCCACAAAGTGTTATATTTAACGTCGCATGACTCGCGGTTCATCACCATATTAGCGTGACTTATATGACACAAAGAACATATCATTTTTTCTTTCTTTTGTTTGGCGCAATCTAGCTAACTTAAAGTATTGATGATTTTGCTTCAAATGATTTCAGTTTGATTTTATTGAACAAGGCATAAATGTCATCCAATAATTTGTCTATTTTTTACGTAGTTACTGTAGATTGGCAGCAATTTTGGTAAAATATTCTGCTCAGGAAATGCCATGAAGAATAACTTGTGAAGCAAAATGTATCAGCAAGTTTTATGAAGATGTCAAAACAGATGTCATGACATGTGTTATAGAACTGAACTGGTTTTTCACTTCAGAAACATTAGGATTCAATTTGTTTTAATTGTATGCTTGAAGTAAATAAGGCTTTGTAACGTTCTACTACAACATTATTAGAGAGCTTTTATCCTATTTTCATGGAGAAAGTAAAGGACACGTAAAAGACTGCACGTGAAGCAATTCATGGGCCAACCCTAGTCTTGTTGTTCATATAAAAAGGAAACCTAACCCTACTTGTAGAGTTAACCACAGAGAGAATATTGAACGTACTGTGTTTAAGTTTTAGGTTTTAAGTCTTTGTTAATTGTTCCTTATGAGCCACTCTAGTATTGTTTAATAATTGAGGTGTACGTTAGTTGAGTTATAAGTTTTTAATCATCTATAAGCTTTGAATCAATGATGGTGATGTGTCTTTGAAGTGTGTCTTCAAGTCTTTGTTATTATTATTATCACCGTGTGTGATTGAGGAGTGAGAGGGTTTATCATATCTAAGAGGTTCTTAGGTAGAAGAGTCATTAGGTAGTGATTAAGTAAGGATGTAAACAAGGAATTTTAATTTAAATTAATATTGCTAATAGTGGATTCAAGTAGTATCATACCCCAATTTTTGACCTAATATACCACCTTATCATACAATATGATTTTGTTTTTGGTCATTAGGGTTTCATTTTGGATTCAAAGACAACGATCTTTGAGTTTATTCCTCATGATCTATCTTGATCATCAAATTTTTCATCAATCATATCGAAATTAGGGTTTTCATCGGATGAGCAATGATTTGGAAAAATCAAGTGTTAAAATTTCACACTTTTTCAATTCCACTTTGAATTGGAAAAAACTCAAAACATGAAAGTTGTAGCCCTTGAAACAAGCTTTCCAAAATGTCCAAGAACTCTCAAATCCATGGGGTCTAGCTATACTTTGGATTTTGAAACATAGAGCTCCAAAATCCTTGATTTTCAAGTACAAAGTTCAAGATTATAGGTCATTTTTGAGTTTCTTCTTCTAGAAGCCATGCCACCTTGCAAAGAGAGTTAGAGCTGATAAAAAAATCAGATGGAGAGTAATTATGATGGGATAAGATCAAGTTGAAAAATTAACCATGGTTAAAAGGAAGCTTCCTTTTGCATTTAATGCAAAAATGACTTCCTTGCCCTCTAAGGCAACTTGTAAATACCAAAGCCATTTCCCTTCCCTTGACATTCAGAACTTGTGACCTATAAATAGAGGTCATGTTGGCCAATTAAAACCACACCAAAGCTATGCAAGAACATGCTTTCTCTCTTCTTTCTTAAAATTCAAGAAACATAGTTCAAATTGAGAAATTTTGCATTTTTGAAAACTTGTGAAAAAACATGAAAGATTTGGTGTCTAACATGTCTTAAAATCAATATGTAACTTGTTTGAAACTTAAAATCAACACAAGAATCACTAAAACTCAAAGTTGCTTTTCATATTTCCAAATTTGCCAAAACTGCCTTAAACTTCAAGCTGATAGTTTGGCTCGAGCTAGTTGTGTTTTGATCATCCAAACATCATCAATATACTTCATATGAATGATCCAAACCATCATCCTTGATCTGTAACAGCTCTAACATCAAATTCGAGTTTCACTTTGAACCATATGCAGGTGGACTTGGTCAGAACAATTCAAGCAATTTCAGAGTGAGCAGACCTTCCAAAATGTCACCATACACGATTTCAATTAGGATTTTCAATTTTAGGGTTCTTTGTGTTCTTGCAAAATTCAATCATGTTAAACTGAAAATAAATGAAATTAAACAACATAATCATGTTCCTGGGCTCAAAACGATCAATTTTGATGTTTACTTCGTTCAATTTCATCAAGAAATAAGGATTTGAGGATTGATTGAAGATTGGAGGAAGAAGATGAACAACTTGCGCGTTTTTCAAATTCAAATATCCATTTTAAAATATAATTAGTTGGTTTAACTTCAATACGGATGTATTACACTTCCATGATTTGACTCACTCTTAAGTCATTTATACCTTGCCTTTCCTTGAGGTCCGGGTTCGAGTAGCCTTGGGACCATTTTTTTATAAACTTTGTAATTTTTCTTCATTTGTTACAAACTTTGACTTTTTCAAAACCAATCAAAACTCCTCATTTTGAGGTGATTTTTGTACACTTGTCAATTAATGTATCTATTTTAAGATAGTGTCAAAGTTTTTCAGAAAACTTTCATCCGATTATATTTTATCGAGGCAGCGGTACTTTTGAGTACTTTTCAAAGCACCTTTAAAGGTGATTTTTCAAACTTTAAAGCCGATTCTTTTCAAAACTTCTTGTAAGAAAATTTCACTTTTCCCAAACACTTTCAAGATCATTTTCAAAACTTTTCATCAAACTTACATCTTTTTTTTCCATGATCGATCCGATTTAAACGGTAAAACTGAATTCGTTTTCTCTCGAATTTCTTAACCGATCATGGGCCTCCCTCACGGTGTAAGTCCCAAAATTCTTTTATGTACATAATTATTTCTTTGTACATATCAAATTCTTTTCATATACATACAAATTTTACATACATAATCTGAGACGTCTTTTGTAAAATCTGACAAACTTGATCGTTTGTTTTGTTTGTATATCCACTAAATACCATTGGTATTAAAAGGAGCATTATTCCCGGTGAAACTGCTTTTAAACCAATGGGCCTCCCTTATGGTGTAAGTCCCAACCATCCTATTTACATCCACATCCTCTTGTACATAAATACTCGTTCGTGTACATACTTACTTCCTTGTACACAATTCAAACTTGTAAATAATCAAGTTACGCTCGTTTTAAACGCACGCTTTACACACTTGTTTATATTTACTTTATAAACTCTTATAAATAAACATCATGCATCTGTTTATATTTCCTTCATAAACTCACGAATACATATCACACACACACACTTGTTTATACAACTTCTAGTTATAACATAACAACTAGTCTAACATTAGGTTCCCCAGTTTTAGCCTCCTCTTGGGCTTTGTACAAGGTTACTCATTTCATCGAGTTCAGCCTCCTCTTAGGCTTCATATAAGAAAACTCATTCATTTGAGTTGACCTCCTTAGGCTTCATATAAGACAACACTCCCTGTTGAGTCAGGCCTCCTCTTGGGCTTCGTTCAAAGAACTCCTCATTGAGTTTAGCCTTCTCTTGGGCATCATACAAAGAAAGAGACCGGAAATCTCTTATGACCTCCTATTGGGCTTCCCATACAAAGAATCACCACGTTAGGATAGAACCACGAGTATAATTTCCGGTGAAATTGCTCTTGATTCTAAGAGGATGGTTTCGGTGAAATCCTCTTAAAGCCAAAGCCACCATACCCTAGCTTCCTCTTGAGCTTCATACAAGGACCCTCGATGACCCTCGGAATGCCTCCTCTTGGGCTTACAATACAAGGACCCATGGGCTTCTTAAAAGCATCCTCTAATCCAGTCAATTTCTCCTCGAGATTTAGGCGTTTATCATCTCTATGGAAGAAGTATCTCATCTATCACATCACATACAATCAAAAACTTTTCAAACTCTTTTCAAACAAAACATCTCTTAATTGTAAGTGGTAGCAACACCTCAAGAAAACACCCAATGCTTACAATTAAAAGATTCAATCATTTTCAAACATCTTTCTTAAACATGTAAGTGGTAACGCTTGTACACTCAAGCAAAACACCTATAACTACGATGAAAGATTTCAATCAATCAACTTTTCAAAATGTATGTGATGAAATAGATTAGATACATTTTCATTAGGATGACATTTGTCTGTGTCTCTTAATAACATCCCGTTGCTTCCACTAGCATAAGTGGGAACTACGATTGCTCGACTTTCTCAATATCCTTTTGAGAATCGTTAGGCACAATGTCTCATCCTTGCCGAGCAAATTTCTTTCTCCCTCAAACCAAACAAACCATAGATCCCTTTAGATCCGAGCTACAAATGCTTTGATTCCCATTAAGGAATATGTATGCGAGAAGATCCAATGATCTTCAGGCAATAATAACAAAATCTAGGATCCCACATAATCTATCCTTCTTGAAATCCCAAAGGAGAAACTTTCCCAATCATAGAAATAGCAATTTAAAACACACAAACATATCAAACGTATTCATATATAAAGCTATAGATAACTATATATATTTAGGGTACTCCATCTATTCCCTTTATATAACAAACCCCCTTATCCGGAATCTCCCCAATGCGTTGCGTCTAGTTTGTACTAGTCGTTACGCATATCATATCAATTGAGGGTATTAACAGCTTTCCCCTTTTTCATAATCATAATTTCTTGTGTTGAAAATAATAAAAGCTTGATGCCCGCGGCATCTTTATAAACAAATCAAAAGAGTAAATCGTTTCGAGCCAGAGATTCGAATTCAGATTCGATTCCCTAGCGCGTCACTTTTTAACGCGAATAGGAAAAATGGCGACTCTGCTGGGGAGTACGCTAAATTTTGATTTTTCAAAAAAAATGTGACTCTGCTCAAGAGCACCAAGCTTTTTTGTTTTCAAAAAAAGAAGAAAAAAAAGGGGTTAAGCTTGCATGTGTGCATATGTTTGTTTTTCTTTATTGCGTGTTTTTGCGATTTCATCTGATGGAAAGAAATCCTAACCCGGATTTAAGAAACATTTTAAGATCTAGGTGGGGGTATAGTCCTATTAACTTGTGAGAAGTCTCAGTACTTACGGAGTTAATTTGAGATCCCTCTCTCAGAGGAGGTTGTTTTGGGAGTATTTGTGTTTAGCAAGTATTTGTGAAGACATTTTGCTTTCAAGAGAACTACAAGTGAGTGGTACATAGAACACATAACCCATCACGGCCATTTAGGATGTAGTGCGAAATATTCGGCGTAAGCCTAGAATAGTGTCATGCGAGACTACTGATCGAGAGTTTTCTTGAAAAATATTATTGGACTTGAGTATTCCACAAATCAGATAATATTTCAAAGAAAGCGTTGAGCTGTATTATCGATGAACACTTTCACGGATGAATAAGCCCTTAGAACTTACCCGTTGATTCTTATCGTTGGCTTCATGCTCGTGACTTGAGCGCTTGACCGTGTGTATAACTACTAACCATGTTTGTAGCATTCATGCATTCATTCAAAAACTTCATTTCTCTTCCCATTTCCAAAGAATTTAGAGATTTTTCTTTGTAAATATTTTAGGTTAGGGTGATGGGCGTGGAGGAAGATTCACCAAGAATCTGTTTAGAATTCACGGCGTGGGAAAGTTGAAAGAGTTAGCATCCTTGGTAGAAGATCCTCGGTTTCAAAAGCGCTATGGAACTCTTTTAACTATTACGAACACTAATGTTGATGAAGGACTTCTCAAAACTTTCGTTCGATTTACGATCCGATCTATCATTGTTTCACATTCCACGACTATCGGTTGATGCCTACTTTGGAAAATGCGCACACATCCTAGGTATCTCGATGTCGGACAAAGTGCCTTTCAATGGTTTGGAAGCCATTCCTAAGTCACCAGTCATTGCAACAATGACTCACTTAAAGAAAGCTGAGATAGACAAAAACCTCACTACCAAAGGAAAACTCTTAGGACTAACTTCAAAGTTCCTAATGGAGAAGGCTCTTAAATTCTCTAAAGCCGGTAGTATGGTAGCCTTTGAAGATATTTTAGCTTTACTCATCTATGGATTGGTGTTGTTTCCCAACGTCCCAAGTTTCGTTGATGTCAACGCCATAAGGATCTTTCTGATTGGAAATCCCGTTCCCACTTTGCTTGGTGACACGTATTTCTCCATTCATCATAGGAATCATCAAGGATATGGAACTATCGTGTGTTGTGTACCTCTGTTTTTCAAATGGATTGTCTCACACTTGCCTAAATCTCCTATCTTCCGCGAAAACAAAGACGATTGGCATTGGTCTCGAAGACTCATGTCTCTTACAAACGCGATATCCATTGGTATACCTTAGCGGACAATGAGATGGAAATCATTGAGGAGCATGGAGAATTTGCCAGCGTACCTCTCATCGGTACAAATGAGGAATCAACTACAACCCATTCTGGCGGGGCGTCAACTCGGATCATAAACTCTAGTAAACCTCTTGGTTTTATAGTGAAGCTACTTCTATCATGAGGAAGGATTCCCAAGGTTTGAAAGCTAGGATGATCGAGCTTGGCATCACATCAGAAGGAAGGAAAAGGTAAAGCAAGGAATTGTGTAGCCATGAAATCTACACTTCTTGGGTAAAGAAAAGCGAAGGAATTTCGAATGCCTTATGCTTATGAAGAACCCATGTTCTCAACGACTTCAAATCAACAATTTTCCCGTCGAGACTATGGGAGAATACCAAAGCTTTGGCCAAGATGAGGCTCGAGAAAGAAGCTTTGGAAGACAAGTCCCTTAAGGCGATCTCGAAAATGAAAGCTTAAGAAGCAAGTCAAAGATCATGAAAGATGCTTTACTTCCGGATGAATGGCTCATGGAGAAAGATGAGAAGATTACGCGAGAAAGATAATGCGATCAAAAGATACATCAAAGAAAGGAAAAGCTTGAGGAAATGACAACCGCGATCCTGCTCCGACAGTGGAAGAAAGTCATTAGCTGAAAGCCGAAAATTGAAAGCTCACTATGGAAAGGAAATCCTGAAGTTGAAGCTACATCAAGCTTTTGGATCTTCATCCGACAAGGACGATTAATTAGTTTAGTTTGTAATTTTTATCATTTATTTTATCATTTGTGTGAGCAATGCTCAAAAAAAAAATTTGTTGTAATCTTCTTTCAATAATCAATAAAATATGTGTTTTCCATCCAAATATTTGCCAGAAATTTCTCTTTTAGCGTAAATTCTTTGGAAATTCCTTTCTCTTTGCATTTATAATCATGCATCATACTTTGCATATCGAGTCTATTGTCTAGAGTTTGATCTTTTGGAATTTTTTTTCCAGAAAGGAAAAGATCGTCAAGCTGTCGCGTCTTAGAGTTTCTCGACCACGTCCGACCTACTCGAACATACAATACGTTCAAAAGAAAAAGTAATGGAAGGATTTGAGCAAGAAAATGTTGAGCTTCGTAGTACAGTGACAACATTGCAAGAAGAGGTGGAGAGACTCACTTCTTTGGTCAACTCGTTGGCAGTAGCGCAAAGTCAGCAAGTAACATCGAGCAGTCAAAATTAAGCGGTGATTTCAGAGGTCACTACTACTCCAGTTTCAACTGTTGCGCGATAGTTCACCCTTGTATGCGAAGGTTATCCATGGGGCATGCCTTTTAATTTCGGCATCGGTTCGTCATCGACTTCTCGGTACAAACAACCACGCTTGAAGTACCTACTGCGAGAACTCAACACCTCCGCGGCATGGGTAACTTTTCCATAAGTTACTATGCGGTTTCTCAACCGATCATGACAAACTCGACACATGGTTCACACACTGCAGGCGAAGAAGTCTATCATAATCCGGTGACAACACGAATCCTCGTGGCGATGGAAACTCTCCGGAAGCGGCTCCTCAAATGGCTCGAAATTAAAGCGATTCGAGGAAGGAATTGTTTGGGAAGAGCGCCCATGATCGTGCTTAGTTCCTCGCGTAAGATACGCAAAATTCAAAGTCCTGAATTTGAAAAGTATAAAAAATTCACGTCCGAGTCATCTTACGATATACGCTAGGAAAATGTCTACAACGATAATCACTAGTTGTTAATCCACTACTTCCAGAGCAGGTCTCACAGTATTTGCCGAAGTGGTACATGGGGCTAGATAGCGCGAATATCCAGACATTCAATGACTTAGGTGAAGCCTTCATCCAGCAATACAAATTTAACTTGGACATGGCTCCAGATCGGGATCAACTCCGCTCCATGTCTCAGAAGGAAAGAGAGACATTCAAAGTACACCCAGCGTTGGAGGAAATTGCTGCCCAAGTCAACCCAGTTAGAGGAAAAAAATGACCAAGGTATTCTTAAACACTCTTGGCCCATTTTACTACGAGCGAATGATCGCTTGCTCCGGAGATTTCACGAGATGGTAAGCATGGGAATGCGGCTAGAGGAAGGAGTTCGAGCAGGGACTGACTAGAGATAGGGACTTCTAGTGGAACTAAGAAGGTTGGAACCAATTTTCCAAAGAAAAAGGAACATGACATAGGGATGGTATCCCGAGGGAAACCGCGAAAGAATGTCAGTCAACAACGACAGGTAGCTGCCATAGCACCCGTTGGTAATACAAGTTCAAATACAGGAATTGCTTCGCAGTTCCAACAAACTCAACAACCTCGACAACAGGCTCAACAGTTCAACAATCAGAACCGTGCGCCCAGGGTCTCACAATTTGACCCAATTCCGATGACGTACACAAAACTATATCCTGCATTAATAGAAAGGAATCTTGTGCAAACAAGGTCACCACCTCCGGTACCAGATAAATTGCCATGGTGGTACAAAGCGGACGTATCTTGCCCTTTTCATCAAGGGGCATCGGGTCATGATCTTGAGCATTGCATCGCCCTAAAAGGCGAAGTGCAAAGGTTAGTAAGGTCTAACCTTCTTTCCTTTAGAAATACAAATCCAAACGTGCAAGCAAATCCACTTCCCAGTCATAGTGGACATATCGTGAATTTGATACTAAGAAATACAGATCGGTATCTTGTCATAGACGTGAATCTGATCAGAGGAAACTTGGTACAGCTCCATGATACATATAGTACAATGGGCGTTTTCACTAAACAATTCACGCGACTTGCGCATACGCTTGAGGATCTTCGAGGATGTCCAACCATAGGCGGACATTCAGCGATTACTAGACATCGGTGACATACGGATCTGACGAAATGACTATGGCGTGAATCTGGTGAGGGCATTTTCCGCATGAGCTTTTAGTCTCAGATATCAACTCGGAAATTCCCGAAGTAAACGTTATTGTCCCTTGTTTCAATATGCCCAAGCACGTGGAGATTGAATATAACGGTTCAAACATTCCAGGGTCTCCTTTGGTGATTTGCCTACCGGTCTGTTTCATCTGATTCGACAAAGCAATTCGCTATCAATACAATGCGACTATGATAGAAGATGGGAAGGAGAAACCCCTGCCAACTATTTCAGCCAATGTCAACATAACTGAGATCGGACGAGTAACGCGAAGTGGACGAGTACATACTCATGCTACCAAGACCGCTGTTGTTCTGTTGTTAGACAAAATCCGGTTAACGTATCTCCGAGAATCCCACGAGGATTCCGTTGTTAATCAAGCATAAATGTTGGTCCTTTGATAGAACCGCGTTAACTCAGTTTTGATGAGATTTTGAAACTAATCAAGAAAAGCGAGTACAGAGTCGTGGATCAGCTGATGCAGACTCCCTCCAAAATTTAGATACTATCTCTACTTTTGAACTCCAAAGCTCACCGAGAAGCTTTGATGAAAGTACTAGATCAAGCTTATGTAGATCACGACGTGACTACAGACCAGTTTGGAGGTATTGTGGGCAACATAACAGCTTACAATAACTTGAGCTTCAGTGATGAAGAACTCCCAGAAGAAGGGAAAGATCACAATCTGGCTCTGCATATCTCGATGATTTGTCAATCAGATTCTTTGTCCAATGTACTAGTAGATACCGGTTCATCCTTAAACATAATGCCAAAAACGACTCTCGCTCGTTTAGCTTACAAAGGAACACCAATGAAGTTCAATGACATAGTGGTAAGAGCCTTAGACGGATCAAGGAAGTCAGTTACTGGGGAAGTCGATCTCCCGATGACAATTGGTCCGCATACCTTCCAAATCACTTTCCAAGTCATGGATGTGCCACACTTCAGTTGTTTGCTAGGAAGACCATGGATACCGGCGAGGGCGATGACTTCCACTCTCCACGAAGCTAAAGTTTACGATGAAATGGGAAGCTAGTGACCATCATCGGTGAACAAGCGTTACTAATAAGCCATTTATCCGATTTTCTTTCATCACATTAACGTTGAAGGAACACCGTCCCACGAACATCCGTTAGAAGATGAATCTACAAGCAAAAGCAGGTCATCTATCTCCTCTTACAAAGAAGCAGCACAAATAGTGAAAGATGGTAATGCTGCGGGTTGGGGACAAGTAATCAAACCTGTCAACAACGAGACGAAAGCCGGACTCGGGTTTGCTCCAGTATTTCCTAAAGAAAAGCAAAGGGATGAAGTACTTCGCCCAATCAGAGAAGTATTCCACAGTGGGGGTTTCTTAAACCCTGTTCTCCAAGAGGTTAATGTTCTTACCATTGAAGGTGATGAAGACGATCTCTCGGGATCTGAAGAGTGGAGCACTTATCTAAACAGCTTTGAATATGTGTCTCAGGAAGAATCGTACGCGCCGTACTATCCTCCGTGATCAATTCAAAGACATGTCCCTACAAAGAATAAAATACTGTCCCTTAAAGTTTGGGATACCTTGGGAGAACCAAGTGGAAAGTTTGACTACATGGTGAAATACAATGCTTGCTCAAATCGAATTGAAGACATCCGATTGCTGGATGGGGTGATTCTTTGAGTATCCTAGTCAACGGAAGAGGTGTACACATCTTCCGATCCCATCAACCGATTGAGGTTCCAAATGAAGATCTACCTTTACTTTGTGGAGTTTGTTAAACGGATCTTAACTATCACTACATCAACGTAATTACCGATGATCAGGGATACGATTCGGGATACGAATTAGAAAGTGTCGCTGACAATGAGTCTCTTCACTCTGAAGATTGGAGAGTACATCCCCAGAAGTCCACGCAAATGCCAATAGAAAGTACATATGCTATATCCCATGCTTCCCGATCTGTTCATCAAGCAGAAGAAGATTGCTTTAGCAGCACAAAAGGCAAGGTCCGTCGTCCAGAGTCTTCAAAGCCTGCTCAACCAACGACCAAAGTCTACTCAAGGATTAAACCAAGTGGAAAGTTACCTGAGTACCTCGACTTCCAAGGAGTTCGCCACTACTGGAAACCTGTTGAAGTTCGGACTAATGTTCATAGCTCTAAGTAGTTTATCTTTGCTTTTGTTTTGAACTCTCGCCTTGCCCAAAGCGAAGAGATGTTTTATAGGGTTTAACTTTTAAATAATTTCTCTTTGTCTTGCCCAAGACAAATGAGTTTGTATTTTAGGGCCCTGTTTCATATTGTGAATCATAAATAAAACGCGTTGTTTTGATTCCACACTTTGTGTTTGTTTTTTATTTTTACCCTTTCTTGGAAATGATAATCCTAAAAAACACAATAAAAATCTTCAAAAAAATAAAATATAATCTGCATCCACTTTTACATTAACTTTTTCAAAAAAAAAATGAAAAAAAGAGAGTTAATTAATCAAACATAAATCAAATATGCAGATTAACAGATGGACAAATCCATTGAACGCAATAACTCTATGCTCTCTCAACTTTGAAATCCCAGTGAAGTCGCCGAGGAAGAAGTTGAAGAAGAGATCTGGATGAGATTTCGACTACTTAAGCACGAGGAAAGAATCATTCGACCTCACAAAGAGCCTTTGGAAGCAATCAACTTAGGTTGAAGAAGACAAAAAGTAAACATCGGAGCTCTACTCGGCAAAGCGTCAAGGAAGCGATAGATCTTCTCAAAGAATACGTTGATGTGTTCGCTTGTCCTACCAGGACATGCAGGGTTTAGATACCGACATCGTGGAGCATCACTTGCCATTAAAGCGGAGTGTCCACCGTTAACAAAGGCGAGAGAGTTCACCTGAAATGGCCGACAAAATCAAAGGGAAGTTCAAAAGCTCGGCGGTTTCCTCGTCACCTGAATATCCTCAATGGCTAGCCAACATAGTGCATGTCTCCAAGAAAGGCGGAAAGGTCGAAATGTGTGTTGACTAGGGACTTGAACAAAGCTAGTCCAAAGATGATTTCCACTACCGCATATCGACATGCTAGTGGATGGTCTTAAAGTTCAACGTCTTTTCCTTCATGGACGGTTTCTCTCAATCAGATCCGAATGGCTCCGAAGACATGGAAGACATCTTTTATCACGCCATGGGGCACATTTTGCTACAAAGTAATGCCGTTTGGATTAAAGAATGCGAAACAACTTACAGATAGCAATGACTACTCTCTTCATGACATGATGCACAAAGAGATCGAAGTCTCGTGGGCGACATGATAGCAAAGTCGACAACGAAGAAGAGCATATAGAATATCTCTTGAAGTTGTTTCACGACTAAGAAATTTCGACCGCTGAATCCTAACAAATGCACCTTTGGGGTAAGATCTGGAAAACTCCTAGGTTTCATCGTCGGTCAAAGAGGTATTGAAGTTATTACGACAAAGTCAAGGCTATTCAAGAAATACCTCGCCACATCTGAGAAAAGCAAGTAAGAGGATTTCTTGGGCGATTGAATTACATCTCCGTTTATCTCTCAAATGCTACTACTACGAGAGGATAATAGTCGGCAAAATATGGACAACTTCTGTTGTGCTTGGTATTGAATGCACATTATCGGAGGATAACTTGTGATCGTTCGGATAGGGTTTCCCATCTAGCTTCGGGTGTTAATCCTGGATTCGTTGTCGGAGGACAACTAGGGCGGTCGTTCGGATAGGGTTTCCCGTCTGGCTTCGGGCATTAATCCTGGACCTGTTGTCGGAGGACAACTAGGGTGGTCGTTCAGATAGTTTTCCCATCTGGCTTCGGGCATTAATCCTGGACCTGTTGTCGGAGGACAACTAGGGTGGTCGTTCAGATAGTTTTCCTGTCTGGCTTCGGGCATTAATCCTGGACTTGTTTGTTTCAGAAGTGATTTTCACCTGTTTTGGGAAAAACAAAAGAAACTTTGATAGAATATCATTAGTCCTATGCAAATTATGATGCATGACAATGTGTATGAATGACATATGCACAAATTATGACTTTTATGAGTAATGTATGAATGATAGATGTTGTGGTATTTCAAAACATATCCATCTTGAAGAAGATGGAACATGCTTGGGTTCTGGCTTGTTGGGACGAAACGGATTGGAAACTCTGAGAAGAAAGATAACCTCGATTCCTCTGATGCATTATCTGACCAAGTCTTAAGCTAGATATTGTTGAGGATGGTAGAGATCGAGAGACGCGCTGCTGAGGATCTTGTGCATAGACCCTGCTGGGGGGAAAATTAGGAGGCTCTCTTGGGATCTTGCATAGATCTGTGGAGAGCATTTGATAGTTCTTGGGAGGAGGGTTAGAAGGATGCGGGCCGTCGAAATCTCTGGCTGGGGAATAAAAGATGTAGGTTTCCTCCGATGCACTATCTGACCATGTTTCAAGTCTGGATACTGCTGTTGTCGGGGAGGTGATGATTGCTGAGAGATATTTTGATGGGGATACCTCTGCTGGTGATGAATCGTTACTGCTTGGAGACTAATGTAACATGGCTTAGTTTGATTGGGATCACTGCTCGAGGACTAACATGATGAAGCTTGGAATGTCGGGACTAGTGGAGGAAAATGCGTACTCCATTGGGGAAATTTTGTGATGAGTGACATCTCTGTGGGGATTGTACTTTGCAGGGGAACGTATTGGTGACTTTCATCATCATCTCAATTCCTGGAGCCTGTAGTAATTACCCTTGTTCGTTCACTTTTCGTATATTTGTAAATAGATTCTTATTGTTAGATGCATATAATCATTCAAAGCAAACGTTGGACTTTATGCAAGCAACAATAGTGAAAATTTTAAAAAGAAAGAACTTGTATTAATTTGAAATGAGGCGTACGGCCAAGTAGTTTGTACACAAGAAAAGTAAAAAAGCTATGCGGAAACAATCTCGTTAAGTTCCAACTATGCTAGTACTCATATATTTCAACTATCTCATCTCCTTCTGTCGTGAAAGTGAGTGAATTGATTTTTCCATTTGAACCTTGGATCTGATAGTAGTCTATAGATAGATGATACGGACGAGACATAGTAAATGCGCTTAAATCTCTAACTTTTGCCTAGACCGCCCTTTCGGGTTTTAGGTCTCAGGATTCCCTTTTTGCCCAAGCCTTTTGGTTTTCGACTTGCGGGTGTACTTGTTTTGTATGTATCCTTAATTTTTGCCCGAACCCTTTTGGTTCGCGGGATACTATTTTTGCCTAGGTCGATCGACCTAGCGGGTCTCTTTATCGTAGTATTTTTGACTATGTCTGCGTTCACAAGGTGTGGGAAGTCTTCACCATCTATGGTGCTAAGTATCATAGCTCCGCCGAAAATCTGTCTTGACTACAAACGGTCCCTCGTGGGTGGGAGTCCATTTGCCCACAGGATCACCTTGTGGAAGAATGATCGCTTGACTACTAAATCAACGACTTGGTAGACCCGGTGCTTATTTTTTGTTGAATGCTCGATCATTAAACCGATAGATCATCCATGGCGGATGGATGCGAGTCGTTTTAAATCAATCAAGTTAATCTGGTCAAGGCGGTTTGGATCAATCGTCTTCACCTAGCTACGCATCTTGGAGGACTACGGTTGAGGTATCCCGAACCTCGATTGGTAGGGCCTCCATACCGTATACAAGAGAAGGGGTTGCCTGTTGATGTTAAATCTTGTAGTGCGATAATCATAATCATGAAGAGCGAATGGTAACATCTCATGCCAATCCTTGTAAGTCACATCATCTTACGTATAATCTTCTTAATGTTCTTGTTGGCGGCTTCCATAGTGCCATTCATCTTAGGTGATAAGGAGAAGAGTTGTGATGCTTGATCTTGAGCTGCGTGCGAGTTCGGTGATCATCTTGTTGTTGAGATTAGAACCATTATCGTGATAATCCTTTCGGGAGTTCCATACCGGCAGTAAGATTATGCTTGATGAATCGAGCCACAACATTCTTGGTAGCAGAGATCACGAGCAGTACATACCCACTTGGTGAAATAGTCAATTGCCACAAGGATGAAGCGATGTCCGTTGGGCGATGGGCTTGATTTCTCCGATCATGTCAATGCCCCACATTGCAAAAGGCCAAGGACATTAGAACATTGAGTCTTTGGAGTACGTGCACTTTATGCATAAATATGGCATTTGTGACAAGATCTAGCATATCGGTGACAATCAGCTTCCATGGTGGACCAATAGTAACTTGTTCTCAAAATCTTCTTAGCCATTGTATGACCACTGGAGTGGGTACCAAATGCGCCTTCGTGTAACTCTTCCATGATACGTCTTTCTTTGTTTCGGTCCCCACAGTGAGTAAACACAAGTCGTGATTGCGTTTGTATAAGATGTCGTTGCCGAGGAAGAATTTGGATGCGAACCTTCTCAAAAACTTCTTATCATTGACAGATGCCCCTGCGGGATATTCCTGAGTCTCAAGATACCTCTTCACGTCATAGTACCAAGGTTTCTCTTACGTATCAAGCTCATAAAATATCTTTGGTTAGTCAAACTTCTCAATGATGATCAGGGAGCCTCGTTGTCCCATCGACCTTGAACATAGATGACATAGTAGCTAGCGTCATGGCGATTCTCTTCTCGTGGAATGTGAATGAAAGTGATCTCTTGATAGGGATCAAACTCAAAACATGCTCTCGATATGGAATGAGATTCGGATGCTTCGTATCCCGCCCTTAATCGGTGATCACTAAAGTTGAGTCTCCATACACTTGTAAGAACTTGATTCTTAAGTCAATAGCGACTTTAATACCCATGATGCACGCTTATTCACCATGTAGTTAGTGCAAGAAACAAAATCTGGCGGTGAATGGCGTGTCCGCTGTAGGGATGTAATGATGGCGCCAATGCCATTGCCAAGTGCATTTGAGGCTCCATCAAAGACCATGGTCCATCGGGATCCTTGTTCAAGTCCTTAAATGCGGTCACAGTTCTTCCAATCGGTGACTAGTAAAACATCTTCATCGGAAACTCGAACTGCATAGTGATAGTCATCTGACGATGAGCCAAATGATCGGCTACTATACTCCCTTTGATTGCTTTAAGAAGTATCTTTGGATGTCGTATTCGGTCAAGATCATTTGCCATCTTGCTATTCTTCGGAGAGTGGTTTCTCGAATCGTATTTTATCGGATCCATCTTGAAATCAACAAGGTAGTGTGAGTCAACATATCTTGTCTTAGTCGTGAGACCCAATAAGCGTTGCAAGTTTTCTCATTTGAGTATCTTGTTTCACGTCGGTAAACTTTTGCTAAGGTAGTATATTGCATACTCTTTCGACCAGACTCGTTATGTTTCCCAACACACACCCATTGAGTTCTCTAATCTCAAGTACATGATAAGAGGTCTTCCTTAGGCGGCATCGGGATAGGAGGATTACATGGTACTCCTTGATTTTGTCAAAAGTGATCGGCAATCATCGTTCCATTCCACTACTTGATCTTTCTTGATAACTTGAAGATTGGCTCACAAGTAGCGATTAGATGTGCAATGAACATGGCAATGTAATTCATCGGAAACCTCGACTTCCTTCTCGGTGCGGGGCTGGCATCTCTTGAATAGCTTTAACCTTGGTGAGTCAACTTCAATACCTTTACGGCGACAACAAACCCTAGGAGTTTTCGGGCCGGACTCCAAAGGTGCATTTTTGGGTTAAGTCTCAATATATACTTCTTGACCTATCAAATAGTTTAGTAGATGATCAAGATGTACTTCTTTAGTGCGTGATCGAGCTATCATATAAATCGGCGTAGACCTCTATCTCGTGATGAATCATGTCATGAAATAACGTCACCATGGCACGATAAGTGGCGCCCGCGTTCTTGATCGAGCGGTATAAACTTGTAGCGAAAGTGCCCCTTTGTATAGAAAATAGTCTTCTCCATGTCTTGAGAGCCATCTTGATCGATTGTAACGGAGAAACCACCCATGAAGGAAAACCTTATGTTGGCGGTGTTGTCAACGAGGACATCAATATGAGGTAGTGGGAAATCGTCTTTCGGACTCGCTTTGTTCAGATCTACTAATCCACACACATTAGTACCTTGCCATCCTTCTTAGGCACGAGGCACCACATTAGCCACCCACTATGGATAGGAAGTAATGACTAAAACCAGCGCTTCTTAACCGACTTTGATTTTCTCGACATCTCGGGCGCATCGTGAACCTTTTGTTTCACGGGAAAACCTTCTTTTGTCGGTGTCGATGTACCACAATATCAATGTCGGAACTGGCATGTCTTTGTATGACCAAGCAAAAACCTCGATATAGTCTCGTAGCATACGAACCAATCTTTCTGACCTTTGTTCTCAAGACCCGCTCCTATCTTGATCTCTTTTCTGTCTTCATTAGTACCCAAATTCACAACCTCAACTGGCTCTTCGTGTGGTTGTATAACTCGCTCTTCTTGTTGTAGCAGTCTGACAAGTTCTCTTGGCACTTCACAATCTTCCTCACTTTCGTCTTCGGCTTGGTAGATCGGATTATCGAAGTCATATTTAGCAATAGCATAGCTGTTTTGAAGGGGTGATAAAGTAAAAGAAAGAAAGAAACAATTAAATGCAAAAGTCTAACGATTTTATTGAATGAAAATATGCAAATGACAGATAATAACCCTCACAAACGAGCCACGATGCCCCGGGTAAGGCACTAGGCTTTAGAGTTTATTGTTCAAAACATAGAAAACGAAAAGCAAAACAAAAACAAAGGCAATTACTCCTGTCTAAAGGAGATTGGTATAGCGTCTTGATCTTCCAATTCTTTGAGTCCGTTGCGAGGAGTTGGGAAGATCAATTGCGATGTCGAAGTCGTTGTCGTAAATCTTCTATAGCATGGATTCCATTACGGTGATGCGGAAAGGAAGTTGGCGGCACGTTCGCGGCGTATCATCTTCGACCTCGATGGTGAAGCCTAAACCGGTCTTGTCGGTTGAAAGGAAGATCGGGGCTGTCCTAAATAGTACTACCTCTTTCTTCAATGCGACTTGAGCATCCTTGACGAGGCCATCCTAAGCGGAACTTGTATAACCGGGAGTAGCGGGAGAGTCAGCATGACTCGGGGATTGTTTCAAAAGCTTGACGGAGTCTCGAAGAATTCACCCTCCACCTCGAGTATCGGAATGGTAGATATGACCATATATTCTTCTTCACCACATCTTGTAACAACCTTCCCTTTAAGGGTACTTCAACCCGATGCAAGATAGAGTATGACGCGCCCATGTATCCAAGGGTCCAAGTAGGCAAGAGTAATTGGACGGATGTCCATGACAAAAGAAAGTAAGTCGAAAGCAGGAACCGAGTTTAGCGGAGAATGAACTCTCCAATCTTTCGCTTAGAACCATCAAAAGCTCTCACAATTATGTCCTTTGGGTTTGAACCGGTCCTTCAATATCAAGTCGATCAAAGCGGTCTTGGAAGGATATTGAGCGGAACCGGTATCCACAAAACATGAGACAATGTAGTGCCCTTGCATTCAAGAGATGTGCAAGGATTTGTTGTGTTTCTTCCGTGAGTCAAATCAACATCGAGAAGCCTAGGTCGTTGTTGGCGGCCAGGCTAGCAATACAAACTTCAAATTGATCGGTAGTAGTGTCTTGCACGTGAGCATTCTTGAAAATTTTACCAAGGCTTTAGCATGAGCCTCGAGCACAAAGCGAGCAAGCATGGAGATTTTGAGTCTGTCCCAATGTTCCACAATATTGTAGTCACTCTTCTTGATGATCTTGAATTTCCTCCATTTCTTGTTTGGAGGTGTCTTGACAACTTCCTTTGGTACTTCGGCTGGGATGATGAGTTGGTTCTTTCCCTCTAGTCTCGGGAACTGGTTGAATAAATTTGGAATGCAAATCATGATGTCTTTGGAGGAGAGATTTACGGAGAATACTCTTCCGGTTCTGGTCACCTTACTTGATCCGGCGATGTTGTCAATGTTAGGAATGGTAGCTTCAACTGTAAGATCTTCAATGGTTAGAGGGTCTTGCTTGACGCCATGATAGAAGACATCAGATCCATAATTCCAAGGAATAGCTTTGTCGGAGGAATATGGAACTGGTCTAGGAGAAGTAATGTTGAGAGCTGCCACTCTAGGCACAGAATCAGCAGAGGAAATCCTTATTGTGTTAACATCAGCATAGTCTTCTAGGAAATCGTCACCCCATCCGGTTGCCTTAACATCTTCAATAGGAATCTTGTAGCTCTCAGGAACATTGTACTTCACCATGTAATCAAACTTTCCACTTGGCTGCCCCAAGGTATCCCACACATTCGGTACAGTTTCATTCACATCTTCGATCTTCAGTTTCTTAGACATGTCTTCACACAGATTCTCCACAGGTGGTTTCAGGAATAGTATTTCACGGTTATCCATCACGCACTGAACGTCTTCTCGACCAACCAACCATCAGTGCGAGATGGGCACCACAATTCTCTGGGCATCACAGGTTGACAGACTTGCGGCAAATTCTTCTTGATCATCGGAGGAATGGTCAGGTCATCTATGTTGAAAACATAAGCATTCTCGCCAATAGCATTGGTACTTTTGTCATGGTTAGGCATAGGAGCGTTGATCACGTTAGGAGTCTCAACAGGAGGGTCAAACTCAATCTGCTTAGCTTCAATCATATCTTGAATCTTGTTCTTTAGAGCCCAGCGTTGTCGATTCGTGCCTGGGCTATTGGGTGGTAAGCACACTTAGCATTAGGATTGTATCTCGGAGAGGAAGTGTTGACACTCTGAGGAGGATCCTTCAAAGTAATCAGCTCTGCTTTCAACATGTGTTGCAAGGCTTGCGACAACGGCATGTTGATCTTCGTAAACTATCTTCGTGGCGGCGTTACGGCTCTGCGTTGTCTCGGAGGTTGTCCTGATGTAGGATTGGAGATCACAACTGCCCCCACAGATTGAGCACGATCGATCTTGGCTCTGCTTTTCTGACCATACACAACATTAGTTTCTTTCTTACCACCAAAAGATCTCTTCGCAGCATTTGAAGATGCCTCTACATGAATCTTCCCACTCTTGATACCAGCTTCAATACACTCTCCTGTCAATATCAGCTCGGTGAATCCGGCTAAAGAGTTTCTAATCAGATGATTGAAGAATGGACCTGTCAGTGTTCCCATAAACATATCAACCAACTCCCTATGGGACAAGGGTGGTTGAACTCTGCCTGCTAGATCTCTCCATTTCTGAGCATACTCTTTGAACTTTTCATCACGACCCATAGACATGCTCTGTAGTTGCATGCGAGTGGGTGCCAACTCAGCATTGTACTCATATTGTCTGTAGAAAGCATCCGCTAAGTCACTCCAAGTACGGATACAGTCATTTTCTAGCTGATAATACCACTCCAATTGAGTTCCGGACAAACTCTCTTGAAAATAATGCATCCACACTTTACATCATCGGTGTGGGGTTGATCTTGAACATAGGACTTCAAATGCGACTTGGACAAGAAATGCCATCATATTTGGCAAAAGTTGGAACTTTGAACTTGGGAGGAATCACCACACGAGGACAAGACTCAAATCATCAAAATTCAGCCGGACATCTTGAGTTTTCTCTGACATTCAGACGGTCTTCAAGTTGCTTGTACTTGTCATCTTCATCAAAGTACTGGTCATTATCAAGTGATCTTCTTTGTCCTTCTCAGGCTCACGTTGGTCTTCTTCATGTCCCTTGACACTTCCCTCAGTCTTGACACTCCCTTCTGAGAGCTCTATCCGGTGACCATTTAGGACCACCTTTGTAACGTCTACCCATGTTGAGAACACCAACGACCCTCTTCTTTACATTGATGAGTTTCTTGGATCTTCTTAGCCTTGGACCAAGCTAGTGAACATCTCCAGGCCCAGGCATTACGAGCACGGAGATCTTTGTGATCTGTTCAAGACCCATTTACGCTAAAATAAATAGCGAGAAAATGAGAAAACCAATCTTCGATGTACCTGTTATGAGATGTTATGCCATGATATGCGATGTTTATGTAAATGCAATGCAATATTTTCAAGGACCTTAGGAATTTAAATTTGTTAAACAAGCACGAACAAACATTTATTAGTTCTCTTTTTATTCTCTTTCTTTTTAAGTACAAAGATAGTTCGAAACAATAAAATAAAATAAAAGAACAAAAATCCTAGAGCTCTAAGTCTCCCATGGGCGCTTCCTCTTGGTGTCGAGGTAGGCGTTGATGTTTCGCTCCTCGTGAAGTAGCTTGGTCAACTCTAGTACCTTCTTCTCGCTTGCATAACACTGAGCTTCAAATGTATCCTTTCTTCTTTAAAAATCCGGGATCTCTTCAAGTCTTCAAAATCGGTAGGCATGTCGGGATGGAGAATAGTATAGGTCGTCACCTATAGCAACAGGTTCCATAATTCTTGGTAAAGCAGTGAATGGCATCATGAGGTTTGAGCTCGAGCTCGCACCCATTTGAGGTAAGGTTCCCAAGGAATGGAGTTTGGTGCCCCAAAGTCTTGGTATCGATCTTCTTTACCATGCCCCAGCGTGTATGAACCTTGACGGTAATTCGGAGATCGTGGTTGTAGTCGAACACAATATCTTGGAGAAGCATATCATGAGGACCATCTCTTGAGCAAAACCAAAGACGTAGAGCTAGAGAAGGGTTGTAAGTAATACCTCCCCTTATACCAAGTAGTGGTACATTAGGGAATTCCCCACAACGCTCAATGAATGTGAAGTCCTTTTGGGAGAAAAGGCTCCAACGGATATCTGAATGAGAGAGTGACATTAGTCTTTGAGACCACTTCAATCTTTGTTCATTCTTCAATATTGATGGAGGAAGGTGCGGAATAAACCACCTGGAAAGTAACGGTATACAACACATGAGAGTTCCTTGTCTCTTAGTAGTACGAGTGTGGAGAGAATGCAGAATATCTCTAAGTAAAGTAGGCACAGGATTGCGAGTAAGAAACAACTTGATGGCGTTGACATCTATGAATTGATCCGAGTTAGGAAATAGAACCAAACCATAGATTAGCAAGGCCAAAATGTCTTCGAATGCATGGAAACTCATAACTTTGAGGAACTCTCGGGCTTTCTTAATTAAGAACTTGCAAGTAAACCCTTAACTCCGCTTCTTGTTTCCCAATTGGCTTCAATATAAAGTGCTTTAGATGTAATCTTGATCACGATGTCTTCATACCTAGGAACCTTTTCTAAACGGTGAATGGCATTTGGTCAAGAATAGGTATCCCAGTAGCAGAGAACTCTTCAAGGTAGGAACTAGCGATAATTTGGGAATGTAAAGCAATGGTGTTTCGGATCGAAGAAGCTGGAATAGGACGTGCATCATATCTTCTTCAAAACCGGAGATAACCAAGTCAAGTAGATAACCATGTCTTTTGATGGTGAGCATGATCGGGAATCTACGAAACCAATTCTTTGGTGAGAAGGTACACCCATAAAGTTGATTCGAATAGTCTTTCTAGAAGCCATAACCCTACAAAGCAGCAAAGATAAATCCTAGATCCTTGAAATAGTTAGAAATGATATGCAATACGATGATGTCATGATGTCATGTTTAGCACACAAACAATTCACACAATGAGCCTAGGTTTAAGGCTTGCATGAGGTATAGGTGATTACCCACCAAAAGTTTGAGTTGGTTCATCTGTCTATAATAGTAAGGGTTCTAGGAATCTCATATCATTGATCTTTCTCGTGGCGTTTATTTCAATCGACTACCAAATGGTCGACCGAAAATATCCCAAAGTCGATCTTAATGGCGTAGCATCAGTATCGACCAACCTTAATCTGCACCAAAGCGGCCATCTCACTACCTTCTAATGGCCAAGATGGGTCAATTAAGGTTCTAAAAGTTTAGTTAGTCTTGATGACACCACGAAACCAAATACTATCCTCGACTTGGAAATGAGGAGTATCAGGACATCAAAGTGTCACACTAACGTAGCCATCATGTTGACCGTTTGATATCGCCTAACAGTCATGACGATTATTGCTACTTACCTAAAAGGAAACTGGATCCGGTGTAGGATCCCCACAAATATAATACCCAAGCAACCCTTAAAGATAAAGCAAGCAAATCAAGCGAAGCAGAAGTGATCTAGCAATCCCTAAGGTATTCTCTCTTTAGGTGTCTCCCAGTGTCGCCGATTACATGTCTGGTGAAGCTGACTTTGAGATTTTGTATCGCAAATGTGCGAATAGCAAAATCGCCACCGACTTTTCTTTTATCAATTAAGGAAGGTGAAAAGAGCGGAAAAGACCTTCGTTAGATTCTGAGTAAGGGAGAAGGTTATGAAAAGGGAAGGTATTAGCACCCCTTTCCATCCGTAGTTATCTACGGGCTCTTAGTTGCTCTTAGATCACTTTAAAAATTGTGCTTTCTGTGTGTTTGATAAAAATGTTTTGAAAAGGCATTTCGCTTTGACTTTGTAATGATTCATATAGGAATGTATACAAAGTGTTTGGAAATTTTTTGTTTTGAAAAGGGTTTGAACTTTGACAAAAGTGTGAGGTGTAAAAAGTATTTTGATAGAGCAAGCAACTAAAAGTCTTATTACCTACTCAGAATGGTCGTTTTCGTGTTGTTTTACGTTCCTTTAGAATAGTGTTATCCATACCATTAGTTGGTAGGTAACCCTATTCGTTGGATGTAAGAGGGACATTCGAAGGGACATCGGATGGTCATAGAAGGCAACTTGTAGGAAGTATCCTAGCAAATTCGAAGGGACGATCATCATATTTCGTAGGCAACCATCGAGGGTCAAGATCATGTATTCGTAGGCGACATCGTGGGTTTATGATCTTTGTATCGAAGGGACTATGATGATTTGTTTTGAAGGCAACGGTGCTAGGATACCTCTACGTTCGAGGGACTTGACCATTTGTATTCGTAAAGGCAACGAGAGAGAATTACCCTAAGGGGTGCATGTGTGAAAAGAGTGTGTTGAATTCAGTTATATGTTATCTTGAAATTATGAGTGATCTATGTCCAATTGTATCTTGCCATACACGCCTAATTACTAGCAGTTTATAGGGTGCAGAAAGTAAATTGCGGAAATGTAAAGTCCTACGCTATTACATGGCTTTGGGGGCAGTTACATAATAAGAGTGCGGAAAATAAAAGTCCTAATTAAACTATTACATCCCATAGGCAGTTACATAATTGAAAAAGAAAAGCAGAAAAAATCGTCCGAAACGTTACAACCTGTGAACAGATACATAATCGGAAAACAAGAGAAATTGCATAAGAAGAAAAATGTTAGTAAAAACATGATTTTTTGAATGAGGAAAAAGGTTTTTGATTAGTGATGACATTAATATGATAAGATAAATTTTTGGTAATTTTCTGAATCGATTTGATAATTTAAAAACAATTAAAAGTCATTCAAATGATTAATTAATAATTAAATTAAATATGCATGCAAAAATAATAATTTTAATATTAAAAATTAAATCAGTATTTTTCTGATAATTATGCAAAAAAAGAAATATTTTTGGAGTTTTTTAGATGCATGATAAAATTATTTAACGATAAATTAAATTGTATGGAAAATATTAAAGAAAATAGAAAAAAAACATGTTAGTTTTCAAAGAAGCAAAAAAGAAAGGTCTTGCCAGGATTCGAACTGGAGACCCTTGGATGAAAACTCAAGTCTGCTTGCCTTTACCACTGAGCCAACACGTGTTTGGTGTTTGGAAATTGGAAAGGTTGCATTATATATGATAACGTGTCATGGATTTGAAGTTCAACGCACAGTCAGCCGTGTGGGATCCAGGTTGAATGGATGGACGAATCAGATAGCTCGCTTTTGCCACGCATACCCTCGCCGGTCAACACATGTCAACGACGCCGGAGCCCTAGCTCCGGTCTTCTTCGCCGACGAGCAGAATCCTCAAACTTGCAAAATACGTAGAATAAAAAGGAAAAGAGCACCCTACCCCCCTAAGTCGAGGGCTGCGAACACGATGGTGGTGTTCGTTTGCCCTGAAAACACCTGTATCAACCAGTTCGATTCAAACAGTTCAAAATGCCCTAGCCATAGTGATTTGAGTTCTATGCGTGCAAGCTTACATGTAATGCATCATTCATTATCTAAAGAGTGTCCTGAGTCCAAATATGCAAGCAAAAACAGTTAGTAACGCATGAATAATGAAAATCAAAATTCAAGAAAATACCAAATCGGAGCAAGGTGTATGGCACGATCTGGGCAGTCTTGGCTTCGAGTAAGGACTGGTATTGAACCCTGGGAATCTCAGGAACACGTTTGGATGGCTAGAACACCTTGAAACTTGCTGGAACTTGGGATTCAAAATTGCCAACTTTTGTGAAATTTTTTGAAAATAAGGATTGCTTGTATAGCTAGGGTTTCCGTCCTTGGTCTTGTGCAATGTGTTGGGTATTTATAGAGTGTAATATTAGAGCAAAAAGAAGGAAAAAAGATATGCCATTCAATGCAAAATAATTTCCTTTCAAATAAAATCAAATCTTTTGAAAATTTGATTTTCTCTTCCATATGAGAGCTAGCACAAATTTGGCAAGTCTTGTGGGCTATCTTGGACCTCAAGTTTGATAAAAATCCAATCCATTTGAAAATATACCTTGTTTTCATATTTTATTTAATTTAAATTTGAATTAAATGTTTTTAAATTCAAAAATAAAAGGTGGTCGTGGAAAGGCATCAATAGGTCACAAATAATATTATGAACAAGTTTGGATCATAAAATTATAGGCCCATTTGGAAAACATTGGATTTTGACAAATATCTCTCTTTGTGCAATTGTCCAAAAATGCCCAACTTGTACTGTATTTTGCTCAATTTTCCACATTTTGAGTGTTCTTGGAACTCTAGGTGTCCTCTAAACAACCTCTTTCGTTTCATCTCAATTGGAGTTTCCATGCTCAATAAATCTTCAATACAAAAAGTTGACTTTTTGTTGACTTTGAAAAGGACCTGTAATGTTTTGATCCATATCTTCAAAATGAAGCATTTTTGGAATATTCTTGTGATACATGAAGTTGTAGAGAATTTAATTCTCTTCAAAATGAGAGGTGGTGGAAAAATTTCTGAGAAAGTATGAAGAAGTTATGCTCAGTCAAAGTTCAGTTGACTTTTCATTGAGAAACCCTAATTTGGAAAGTTTGACTTTTGAGCAAATCTTGAGTTTTCTTGATGAATCATGATCAACCCTTGATCAAATGATGATTGTGACTTCAAAATGAGGATGTTGACCAAAAATCAGGAAGTTTGAGTGTATGTTGACCACAATTGACTTTTATCAATCTGCGATTTTCAACCATCGAGCAATTATGCGAAACTTGACTTGTGAGGCTTGAAACTTGACATGGAGAATATTTGAAGCATATGAAGAGGCATGGTGACCATTGGAGATGTTGGAAGTCCATCTTGATCTGAGAATTGCCAAACCCTAGCTTGGGTTGATTGTCTAGGAGAGGATTTGTCTGATCAACCATTGAGGGATCCTTGAGTATGGATGCATGAAATGTCTTGAGAAGTAGGAGGGCAAATTTTGGGGTATGACAACACCATCATTACATCTCCTACAGGCGGACACACGCCTTTCACCTCCAGATTATGTTTCCGCTGCACTAACAACATGGTCGAATACGAAGCGTGCATCATGGGTATTAGAGCTGCTATTGACTTAAGAATCAAATTCTTGCAAGTGTACGGAGACTCAACTTTAGTGATCAGTCAGATCAGAGGCGAGTGGGATACGGGACATCCGAATCTCATTCCATATCGAGAGCATGTGTTGAATCTGATCCCTTACTTCGAAGAAATCACTTTCAATCATATTCCACGAGAAGAGAATCAACTGGCAGACGCATTAGCTACTATGTCATCTATGTTCAAGGTCAGATGGGACAACGAGGCTCCCCAAATTATCATCAAAAAGTTTGATGAACCAGCACACTGTTATGAACTTGATACAGAAGAGAAGCCTTGGTTCTACGAAGTGAAGAGGTATCTTGAGACTCAGGAACATCCCGCAGGGGCATCCGTCAATGACAAGAAGTTCTTAAGAAGATTCGCATCCAAATTCTTTCTCAGCAACGACATCTTATACAAGCGCAACCACGACTTGTGTTTACTCCGCTGTGTAGATTAGAAAACTGCAGAGCGGATCATGGAAGAATTACACGAAGGCGCATTCGGTACCCACTCCAGTGGACATACGATGGCTAAGAAGATTCTGATAACAGGTTACTACTGGTCCACCACAGAAGCTGATTGTCATCGTTATGCTCGATCTTGTCACAAATGCCAGCTATACGCAAATAAAGTGCACGTACCTCCGGTTCCGCTGAATGTTCTGACCGCTCCTTGGCCTTTCGCAATGTGGGGCATTGACATGATCGCAGAAATCAAATCTACCGCTTCCAATGGGCATCGTTTCATCCTCGTGGCAATTGACTATTTTACCAAATGGGTAGAAGCAGCCTCGTTCGCATCTGTTACCAAGAATGTTATGGCTCAATTCATCAAGCATAATCTTATCTATCGGTACGGCACTCCCGAAAGGATTATCACAGATAACGGTACCAATCTCAACAACAAAATGATCACCGAACTCTGCACGCAGTTCAAGATCAAGCATCACAACTCTTCTCCATATCGACCTAAAATGAAAGGCGCAGTGGAAGCCGCCAACAAGAATTTTAAGAAGATTATACAAAAGATGACAGTGACTTACAAGGATTGGCATGAGATGTTACCATTTGCCCTCCATGGTTACCGCACTACAGTATGAACATCTACAGGGGCAACCCCCTTCTCTCTTGTATACGGTATGGAAGCAGTACTACCAATCGAGGTTCAGATACCCTCAACCAGAGTCCTCCAAGACGCAGAACTAGGTAAAGACGAATGGATCTAGACCCGCCTCGACCAGATCAACTTGATCGACGAAAAACGACTCGCATCCATCTGCCATGGACAGATATATCAGAAACAAATAATCAGAGCGTTCAATAAGAAAGTCAAACACCGAGCCTACAAGGTCGATGATTTAGTAGTCAAGCGCATCATCCTTCCACAAGGTGATCCCAGGGGAAAATGGACTCCCACCTACGAGGGACCGTTTGTAGTCAAAACAGTATTTTCCGGCGGAGCTATGATACTTAGCACCATGGATGGCGAAGACTTCCCACACCCTGTAAATGCAGACATAGTCAAAAAATACTATGCATGAACGAGACCCGCTAGGTCGACTGACCTAGGCAAAAATAAGGGCATCCTGGAGAACCAAAGAGGTTCGGGCAAAAGTTAAGGATATATACAAAAATGTACAGCCGGCAAGTCGAAAACCTGCAAAGGCGGCTTGGGCAAAAAAGGGTATCCCGATAGACTGAAAACCCGAAAGGGGCGGTCTAGGAAAAAGTTAGGGATTTAAGCGTACAACTATGTCTCATCCATATCACCTACTTACAGACTACAGACTACTATCAGCATTCAAGATTCAAATGGCGAAAATCAATTCACTCACTTTCTACTGACAACAAGGAGATGAGATAGTCGAAATATATGAGCACTAGCATAGTTGAAACTCGACGAGATTATTTCCGCATAACTTTTTACTTTCATTGTATACAAACTGCTTGGCCATATGCCACCTTTCAAAATTAATGCAAATTATTTCTTTTACAGTGTTCATTATTGTTGTCTTTTGCATAAAGTCCAATGATTGCTTTGAATAATTATATGCATTTGACAATAAACATCATTCACAAACATCAGCGAGCGAACAAAAATAATTCTGCGGGTTCTAGAAATTGAGATGACGACTAAAGTCACCAATGCATTCCTCATGAGATAGTTCCACAGAGGTATTTATCCCCAGCAGAATATCTCCCAATGATTATCATTCCCCGACAGCAGCAGTATCTAGACTTGAAACTTGGTCATATAGTGCATCGGAGGAACCCTACGTCTCTTTTATTCCCCAGCCAGAGGTTTCAACAAACTTCAGATTCATCACCTCAAAGGAATCTTCGAGCCTCGACTCAAACAATAATCAGATATTCCCCAAAAAGATCTACGCACAAGATCCCCAGCGGAGTATCTCCCAGCTTTTATTCTTTCCAACAACCTTAATATCTAGACTTGAAACTTGGTCAGATAGTGCATCGGAGGAATCAAGGACATCTCTTTCTCCTCCAAATCAGGGTTTTCAGCAACTTCATCCCCAAGCAGAAGTCAGAAATCCCCGGTAGGACGTCCTCATCTTCTTCAAGATGGATATGTTTTGAAATACCACAACATCTACATTCATACATTATTCATAACAAAAAAAAACATGACATGTGCATATATCATTCATGTACATTATCATATGCTCGCATGCATCATAATCTACATAAAACTAACTATATCTGTCAAAGTTTTATTTTTCCAGTAAAAGATATGTTCCAAGCGGAAGGTCAAGGATTAATACCGAAACAAGGCAGGAACCCAATCTAAAAGACCATACAAATCTTTTCCAAATGGAAGGTCCAGGATTAATACCCGAGACAAGACGGGGAACCCAATCTGAAAGACCGCACAAATATTTTCCAAATGGAAGGTCAAAGATTAATACCCGAAACAAGACGGGGAACCCTATTTGAAAGACCATACAAGTTGTCCTCCGACAACAGGCATTGAATCAACACCCGAAGCAAGACGGGAAAACTATCCACATTCTGCCAAATACCTACCTCAGAATAGCCAGGACGAAGGTTTATTCTGACTCTCTCTTATTATCAACAGCAACTCTGTCGGCGTCTCGGATTGCCGGATGGCATATTTAAGCCCATCTCCGACTATTTGTCAATATCTCTCTACCTTCAGAATGCTGCATATTTGGTTAAAAATCAATACGTATCATTGACTTCATTCAAAGGCGAGTGTGAAGTCTAACGTACGACTCAACATCATTCTCTCTGGATGGCATCTTAAGCCCATCTCCGTGCTTTCTTCTTATTTTCAAAAATACCTACGGTTCAACGAGCGACTCACTCCCAACATCATTCTCCTGATGGCATCTTAAGCCCATCTCCGATGTTTATTCTATTTGAACGACGTTCGCGAGTCTAGCATACGACTCACTCTCCAGCAACAGCTTCTCCAAATGGCATCTGTAAGCCCATTCTAGCGCATCATCAACCAACAGCGAGTGCAAATTTTCAGGTGTACTCGAGTGTTCAATCATCTTCTACCTTCAAGTCACGAAAGGAAAGCATGCCAATCTAAATCTTCCAGTACAAGAAGATTGAGCAGGGGCAACTGTCATACCCCAAAATTTTCCCTCTTACTTCTCAAGACATTTTACATATCCATGCTCGAGGATTTCTGAGGTTGACGGACAAACCCTCTCTAAGCAATCAACCCAAACTAGGGTTTTGGCCATTCTCAAATAAAGGTGGGCCTCATACACTTCCAGTGGTCATCATGCCCCATCATATTCTTCAAAGAATCTCCATGTCAAGTTTCAAGCCTTACAAGTCAAGTTTTCTCAGACAATTGCTCAGATGATTGAAAATCAGTTGTATTGGATAAAAAGTCAACTGTGGTCAACATACAGTCAAACTTCATAATTTTTGGTCAACATCCATATTTTGAATTGATATTCACCATTTGATCAAGGATTGATCATGATTCATCAAGAAAAGTCAAGAATTGATCAAAAGTCAAAGTTTCCAAATTGGGCTTTCTTAGACAAAAGTCAACAGAACTTTGACCAGGCATAACTTTCACATACTTTATCAGAAATTTTTCCACCACAGCTCATTTTGAATATAATTCAATTCTCTACAACTTCATGTATCACAATCTTGGGCAGAAAATGCTTCATTTGGAAGTTATGGATCAAAACATAACAGGTCCTTTTAAAAGTCAACAAAAAGTCAACTTTTTGTAAAGAAGTGTTCATGAGCATGGAAACTCCAATGAAGATGAAACCAAAAAGGTTGTTTAGAGGACATCTTAAGCTTTCTAAAAAGTCCAAGAACACCCAAAAATGTTTAAAATTGAAAGATACACCTTGTACAAGTTGAGCATTTTTGAGGAGGTGCCTAAAGAGAAATAGTTGACAAAACCAAATTTTTGCAAATGGGCTAACTTTTCTTGATTCAAACATGTTCCTTAGCTGAATTGGAACCTCAAGCCCAAGTCCTTGAATTTATCTTTTATTTTTTATTTATTTTGGATTTTTAATCATTTAAATGCCAATTTAATTAAAATAAAAGATAGAAAATCAAAAATTAATTGCAAGGTGGATTTTCTCTCATTCTTGAGGTCCAAGCAAGCCATACAAGCTGTCAATTTTGAAATTTCATTGATTGGAAAAGGAATTGAATGAGATTTGAAAAAAAGGCAATATTTGGTTTCATTCCAAATCAAATATTTTCTCATTGATTGGCATATAATTTCTTCATAATTCTTGACCTAATTCATTCTACTATAAGTACATGTTGCATCCACAAGCACAAGGGACAAAATTCTTGCCTCCAAGAACCCTAAAAAAGCTTCAAAAAACCGTGTGATACAAGGAAGTACCAGCCAGGTTTTTGGATAAATTCAAGCGAAACAAAGTGTTCCAACACACTCCTTGGTACTCTCTGAAGCTTTTCCAATCATTACCAGCCACCAACAAGCTCAGAATCACGATATCCTACTCACGGTTTGCACACCTTTCTCTTAAATTCGATTTTGTACATACATGCACTTTTAATATGATTCGATTGCATATCTGTGTTTAGGATGATATTTCAAAGCTATTTGAATCGTTCAATTGAGTTTTAAGTGCAGGAGTACCGTGATGCCATTGTTAGGGTTCAGAAGCTCTAATTTAGGATCCTTCAATTTAGCCAAAATTGGACCAAACCACGGGCACCATCGTGTTCAGCGGACCAAATCGAGTCAATTCATGTCTCTCTAACATATTTATATTACATATTTTTGAGATTTGTGATTCACAGGTGTTATAGCTACGAACAAACCGTTGGTAAAGGCTACGGCTATGAATGCAAACCGTAGGTAAAAGTCCTGGCAAAAACGATGATGAACAGTCCGCGCGCGTATTTTTGGATTTGAAATATTTTAAATTCTGATTTTCATATTTATTTTATTCCGTTCATTATACTAACATGATGTGCACGTAGCTCAGTTGGCAAAGGGAGTATGATGATGACCACCAGGACCCTGGTTCGATCCCTGGCGCCTCTCTCAATTTTTGCAACCTTGCAAAACTAACATTTTTCTTATTTTCTTATTTATTTCCTTTTCTAATTTAATTTCTCTTCAAATAATTTTCTAACACATCAAAAAATCACCAAAAATATTTTCTTTTTGCATTTAGGATAGAAAAATGTTTATTTAATTTTTGGCATAAAAATTAATATTTTTGCATGCATATTTTAGTAAATTGTTAATTAACCATAAAATTGACTTTTAATTAATTTTCTTTACTAAAACCAATCCAGAAAATTCCCAAAAAATTGTTCTATCATCTAATTAGGATTACTAACCTAAAAACTTTTTCTTAACTCAAAAATCTTTTTTACTAACACATTTTCTCTCATGCGAAATTCTTTTCTTTTTCCGATTATTATGTATCTGCTTCCAGGTTGTAATAGTTAGGATTAATTTTCTTGCATTTCTTTTTTCCAATATTATGTAACTGCTCATGGGATGTAATAGCTTAATTAGGATTTACTTTCCGCACTCCTATATTATGTAACTGCCCCAAAGCCATGTAATAGCGTAGGATTTACTTTCCGCACTTTACTTTCCGCAATTTACTTTCCGCACCCATATAAACTGATAGTAACTAGGCGTGTATAGCAAGATAAAAACGAACATAGATCACTTATAATTTTAAGATAACATATATGAATTTAACACACTCTCTTCTCACATGCACCCCCTAGGCTATTCTCTCTCGTTGCCTTTCGAATAAATGGTCAAGTCCCTCGAATGTAGAGGTATCCTAGCACCGTTGCCTACAACATATCATCATAGTCCCTTCGATACAAAGATCATAGTCCCTCGACGTGGCCTACGAATACATGATCTCGTCCCTCGATTGTTGCCTACAAAACGTGATGATCGTCCCTTCGAATGTGCTAGGATACTCCTACAAGTTTCCTTCTATGACCATCCGATGTCCCTTCGAATGTCCCTCTTACATCCAACGAATAGGGTTACCTACCAACTAATGGTATGGATAGCGCTATTCTAAAGGAAAGCGAAATAACACGAAAACGACCGTTCTGAGTAGGTAATAAGACTTTTAGTTGTTTGCTCTATCAAAATACTTTTCACACCTCACACTTTTACAAAGTTGAAACATTTTCAAAGCGAAACATTTCCAAACACTTCGTATACATTCCAGCATGAATCATTACGAAGTCAAAGTGAATGCCTTTTCAAAACATTTTTCAAACACACACACAGAAAGCAAAAATTTTAAAGTGAGCTAAAGCAACTAAGAGCCCGTAGATAACTACGGATGGAAAGGGTGCTAATACCTTCCCTTTTCATAACCTTCTCCCTTACTCAGAATCTAACGAAGGTCTTTTTACATTCTTTTCACCTTCCTTAATTGGATAAAAAATCGGTGGCAACTCTTGCTATCCGCAACATTTGCGATCAAAAGCAAAACAAATTTCAAAGTCAGTTCTCCCACCGTATTATAGTATGTATCTGTGCAATCGTCTTTTGAAGCATAGGTCCTCTTATCCCCCGATTCAACATTCCCGTTACTTTTCTCACCATGCATATTCCAACATGTATAACTTTTATCAATTCCATACCGTATTAAATCGATGCCAAGTGAACTGCGTCGACCGGTTCCCATAACAGCAATACAAACAAGGACATGTCATTCGACTGGGGTCTTTGGCGTGCGCAACAACAAACTTAACAAACTCCGAAACACCATTCTCGTAGTCTTTCGAAAATCGATTGGAATACATCCATGTCTTATCCATATCAACTAATTAGTGCGAGAAAGCGATTATCTGCGTTTACGTCAAAATGCAAAATATACGGAATGGATCCGTATAAAGAAAAGCATAACATCTGAAAGACAATTTAAGACAAATTCATCACAATACCGTAACTTGAGGAAGAAATTTACCTCGGTTTATCGAACTCTAAGAAGCAGAGAGAATGGCGTCGTCGTCGAACTAGGTAGGAAAGCTGCTAACAAAAGAAAACTTATATTATAAAAATTGGATGAATGTACATGAATGAATGTAAGTGAAACTAACATGATAAACCAAATTCAATGCAAGCTATAAATCAACCGTAACAAAATCCGGGCAGCCATGAACAAACTTAGTAACGCGTATTAAAGTTCTATTAAAAAAAATAGGATGAATGTCATGAACATCTTGTGTCAAATGATATTTTAGACTAATGATATTTCACACTATTTTATGTTACTAATTATTATATGTGCACGATAACAACTAGTAAGTTAGTTGGATGAGAATGCTTACTAGGGTTTTAATCTTATCTTATACTAGCTAGAGCCAAATTGAAAATCTAACATTTGAAATTCTAAAGATTTTCTTGATATATAATCTTCTAATCAATCTTATCCGACTCTTTTAATATTATCTGCTATTAAAATATTCACACACAAAATGAAAAACACAAGTGTGATACTTGAGAATTTTATCGATATTAAGTAAGTGCTTTCAATACACTTAGCATATACTATTATATTCACACATAAAAGCATTCCGATTTACTTTTTCGCACTATATATAATGTATCACATACATAGAACAACTCAAACAAACCAAATATAACAAGATAGACTCCTATTTATCATACTTCAAATTTTTCAATGGAGTCTTGTAATCTAGATTGTTCTTGTTCTCAAGAATTGGATGAGATTTGAGTTTCCTTCTTTGTTCCCACTATCAAATGACTTAGCAAATGTATTATCTATCAAATGACTCCTATTTATCCCACTAACTAAACATTGAAAACAGAAGAAAAGGGAGATATAACAAACTTATAAGCAGACATGCACAGAAAGAAACTCTTATAAGCTATGAAGTACTGACAGCATTGACACTGAGACCGGTCACAAAACAGATATGCACAGAAGCTCCATTGTAACCTAGCCATGACAGACAATAACAAAGAACAATAACCAAAACATAAACACAAACATAGGCTGAACTAACCTTGTCTTCTGCGAACAAGAGCAAGTCTTTGTAGGAGAACGGCAGCAAACGAGGAACCGAATGATGGAGGAAGAACGGCGGCAAGAACACGAACGAAATGCTGGAGGAAGAACAGGAACGGATTGCTGGAGAATGCAAGGAAGAATGCGCGCAAGAACAGTACAGAATGAGAAACGAAGATGAACAGAACAAATGAGGGCCAAAAATCGTATTTAGGGTTTTCTAATTTTAATTATAAAATAACCTACGAAAGCGCTTTTAAAAGCGCTTTCTAAAGCCCATATATGAGAGCGCTTTTGAAGGAAAAAGCGCTTTCGTATCATAGGCCTATAGCAGCGCTTTAAAAAGAGCTTTCTTAAGTCCCCGTTGCAATACCCCAAAATTTGCCCTCCATCTACTCAAGAGATTTCATACATCTATGCTCAAGGATTCCTCAAGAGTTGATCAGACAAACTCTCTCTTAGACAATCAACCCAAACTAGGGTTTGGTATCTCTCAAGTCAAGATGAACTTCCAACATCTCCAATGGCCTTCATGCCTCCTCATATGCTTCAAAGATTCTCCATGTCAAGTTTCAAGCTTCACAAGTCAAGTTTCCTCAGACAATTGCTCAGATGGTTGAAAATCAGTTGTATTGGACAAAAAGTCAACTGTGGTCAACATACAGTCAAACTTCATAATTTCTGGTCAACATCCTCATTTTGAAGTTACATTCATCATTTGATCAAGGGTTGATCATGATTCATCAAGAAAACTCAAGATTTGCTCAAAAGTCAAACTTTCTAAATTAGGGTTTCTAGGTGAAAAGTCAATGAACTTTGGTGATCATAACTTTCTCATACTTTCTCGAAATTTTCCCACAAAGCTCATTTTGAAGGAAATTCAATTCTCTACAACTTCATGTCTCACAAGAATGTCAAAAATGCTTCATTTGAGAGGTATAGCTCAAAACATTACGGTCATTTTCAAAGTCAACAAAAGTCAACTTTTTGTTTTGAAGATATATTGAGCATGGTAACTCCAATTGATATGATACCAAAGACATTGTTTAGAGGACTCTTAGAGCTTTCCAAAAAGTCCAAGAACACTCAAAAATATGGAAAATTGAGCAAGATGCACCATCCACAAGTTGGGCAATTTTGAAAGAATGCACAAAGAGAGATACCTCAAAAAATCAAATCTTTTGCAAATGGGCCTACTTTTTCTTCATCCTAACTTATTCCTCATGCAATTAGGAATATCCAAGCCCAATGCCACGAATTTTTGATTTATTTTTCTATTTAATTTGTAATTTATTCATTTAAATGCAAATTAAATTTAAAAATAAATTATAAAATCAAAATTAATTGGAAGATTGATTTTTATTTCTTCTTTGTGATCCAATCAATACATTGAAAGCCAGCAAATTCGAAATTGGATCAATATGGGAAGATTAGATTGAAATTTGACCAAAATTTGAAGATTTGATTTCATGAAAAAATCAAGATTGATTATCATTGATTATTGATCAATTCTTTCCCAAATCAATCCCAAATCCATCCAATATAAATATGTGATGCATACCACACGGATTAGGGCAGAATTTCTGACTCAAGAACCCTTGTTGCAAGCTCAAAAAACCGTGCCTCTCAAGCAAAGTGCAATCCTATTTCCAACAGTTTTCAATCAATTTTAAGGTGTCAAACACATTCCTTGGCATCTCCAGAGTCGATCCAGATACTTACTTTGCCAAAAACCATCCAGAATCGTGAAATTCGAAATCGGTTTGTTCTTGAAAAATCCAAAATCGTATTCTGATTTTCATGCATATTTAACATGTTTTGTGTTTGTTTTTGTGATTAGTAGGAAGATTGCAAGCTTTCTGGGTACTTTAATTGCATTTTCATGGCGGAAACTCAAGGTGCCATGGTTAGGGTTCTGAGTTCGTTTTAGGGTTTCACGAAATACATAAAATTGGACAACAGACCTATACCATTGCATTGGAATGCTTCAGGAATCGAACCATGGTCTTAGATGTAATTTATATTATGTATCTGCATTTTGATTTTGCGGGGCGGTGGCGTCGAGCCAAAGCCGCTATCTTTCAAAATTCAAAATGAAGAAGGCGATCGTTGGCGCGGAGGCGAGGCAATGGGGAACAGCGTGTAATCCACTCGTTTCAATTTCCAAGCGATGGCGCGTTGGTTCGGATGCAAGGGTGGGTTTTCAAAGTTTGAAGCTAGTGTCTCGATTCGATCCAGGCTCGAGACACTTATTTTACAAGTTTGCAAAACCTCATATTTTCTATATTTTCTAATTCTTTTAATATTTGCATCATATTTTAATTATTTTCACAATTTTATTACGCATTAAAAATTATCAAAAATATATTTTATTTTATATTATATTCATAAAATCTTTATTTAATTTAATAAATTGAAAAATATCTTTTTGCATGCATATTTATTTTATTTTTATTTTAGCATTTAAATCATTGTAAATTAGTTTTAATTACTAAAATGCATCTAAAAAATCCCAAAAAATTATTTTAGCATATTTATCTTATTTCCAGCATATATTAATTTTCTCATATAAAAATTGGCATTTTTTCTAACATTTTCTCTTATTTCGATTTCATCATATTTTCCGATTTCTCGTTTGTTTCACAGGTTAATCCGATTCAGACGATTCTTCCGTTTTTATTTTATTTTTTCAATAATGTAATTGCATATGGGTTGTAATAGTTTTAATTAGGATTTTATTTTCCGCATTTTAAATTATGTATCTGCCCCAAAGCCATGTAATAGCGTAGGACTTATCTTTCCGCATTTTACATTTCGCATTTTAATTTTCGCACCTATAAATTGCTAGTAATTAGGCGTGTATGGCAAGATAAAATTGAACATAGCCCTCTAACTTCAAAGATAACATATCTGAATTTGACACACTCTTTCACATGCACCTTAGGGTAATTCTCTCGTTGCCTTCACGAATTCAAGCGGTCATGTCCCTCGAGCGTAGAGGTATTCTAGCACCGTTGCCTTCCAAATAAATCATCATAGTCCATTCGATACAAGAGATCATAGACCCACGATGTAGCCTCCGAATACATGATCTTGACCCTCGATTGTCGCCTCGAAAATGATGATAGTCCTTGAATGTGCTAGGATACTTCCTACAAGTTGCTTCGATGACCACCCGATGTCCTTGAATGTCCGCTTACATCCTACGAATGGAGCTACCTACTAACTAATGGTATGGCTAGCGCTATTCTAAAGGAGCGTAAATACGAAAATGACCATTAAGTGGGTAAATAAGTCTCTTAGTTGCTTGCTCTAAAAATGCTTTTCACACCACACTCCTTTCAAAGTTCAAATTTCTTTTCAAAACAAACATTTCGAACACTTTGTATACACTCCTACATGAGTCATTACAAAGTTAAAGCGAAATGCCTCTTTCAAAACATTTTGTCAAACACAGAAAGCAATTTTAAAAGTTATCTAAGAGCAACTAAGAGCCGTAGAATAAGCTGCGGATGGAAAGGGTGCTAATACCTTCCCTTTTCATAACCATTCTCCGAACTCGGAATCTAAGCGAAGGTCTTTTACGTATTTTACCTTCCCTTAATTGGATAAAAATAAAAGTCGGTGGCGACTCTTGCTATCCGCACATTTGGATACAAAAATCCTACAAAGTCGAGTTCACGTATTCTGAGCTGGCGACTCTGAGGACTACACCTAAAGAGAGAATGCCTTAGGGATTTCTAGATAACTTTTATTGCTTTTTGTTTGACTTGTATGCTTTATCTTTAAGGGTTGCTTGGGTATTATATTGTTGGGGATCCTACACCGGATCGGGTTTCCTTTTAGGTAAGTAGCATTAGATCATTGTGACCGCTGGGCGTATAACTACGCGATCAACATGATGGCTACGTTAGTGTGACACTTTGGTTGTCCGATACTCTTCATTCCCAAGTTGAAGATAGTATTTGGCTTCTGCGTGGTGTCATCAGCGCTAACTAAACTTTTAGAACCTTAATTGACCCATCTTGGCCATTAGAAGGTAGTGAGATGGCGGCTTTGGTGTAGACCGAGGTTGGTTGATACTCGATGCTACGCTCATTGAGATTAGACTTTTGGGACATTTCGATCGACCACTTGGCGTCGTATTGAAATAAGCGCCTGAGAAAGATCGTGATGTGAGATTCCTAGAACCGGTTACTATCATAGGGCGGGATGAACCAACTCAAACTTTTGGTGGGGTAATCACCTATACCTCATGCAAGCCTTAACCCTAGGCTCATTGTGTGAATTGTTTGTGTGTGCTAAACATGACATCATGACATCATTCGCATTGCATATCATTTCTAACTATTTCAAGGACCTAGGGATTTATCTTTGCTTTCTTTTATAGGGATTATGGCTTCTAGAAAGACTATCGAATCAACTTCATGGGTATCCTTCACTCAAAAATTGGTTTGAAATTCCGACCATGCTCGGTTCATCAAAGACATGGTTATCTTGATTTGGTTATCTCGGTTTTGAAGAAGATATGATGCATGTCTATTCGGTTCTTTGATCAAAACCATTGCTTTACATTTCAGTTATCGGTTGGTTCCTACCTTGGAAGAATTCTCTAAGTTACTTGGGATACCTATTCTTGACCAAATGCCATTCACGGTTTGGAAAAGGTTCCTAAGTTCGAAGACATCGCATCCGCCTTACACCTTAAGCGTTCGGATATCGAAGCCAATTGGGAAACTAGAAGTGGAGTTAAGGGTTTACTTTCCAAGTTCTTAATTAAGAAAGCAGGAATTCCTCAAAGTTATGAGTTTCCATGCATTTGAAAACATTGTGGCCTTGCTAATTTATGGTTTGGTTCTATTTCTAACTCGGATCAATTCATAGATGTTAATGCCATCAAGTTGTTCCTTACCCGAATCCGTGCCTACTTTACTTGGAGACATCTGCATTCTCTCCACACTCGTACTACTAGCGACAAGGAACTCTCATGTGTTGTGTCCGTTACTTTCGGTGGTTTATTTCGCACCTTCCTCCATCGGTTTGAAGAGCGAACAAAGGTTGAGATGGTCTCAAAGATTGATGTCACTCTCTCATTCGGATATCCGTTGGAATCTTTTCTCTCAAAAGGACTTCACATTCATTGGCGTTGTGGAGAATTCCCTAATGTACCACTACTTGGTATAAGGAGGTATTACTTACCCTTGTCTAGCTCTACGTCGGTTTGGTTTTGCTCGAAGAGATGGTCCACATGATATGCTTCTCCAGATGTTGTGTTCGACTACAATCACGATCTCGAATTACAAGCGAAGGTTCATACGCTTGGGGCATGGTAAAAAGGCGATACCAAGACTTTGGGGCACCGAACTCCATTCCTTGGGAACCTTACCTCAAATGGGTGCGAGCTCGAGCTCAAAACCTCATGATGCCATTCACGCTGTTTTACGGTAATTATGGAACCTATTGCTATAGGTGGCGTACCTATCTTGTTCTCCATCGACATGCCTCTGATTTTGAAGACTTGAAGAGATCACGGATTCGACTTAAAGAAGAGGGATACCTTTGAAGCTCGATGTTACTGGCGAGAAGAAAGTGCTAGAGTTGACGCTACTTCACGAGGCGAAACATCAGCCTTACATCGGCACCAGAGGAAGCGCCCATGGGAGACTTAGAGCTTTAGGATGTTTATGTTTTCTTTTATTGCTTTGAACTATCTCTTGTACTTAAAAGAAAAAGAATAATAAAGAAAGTACTAATAAATGTTTGTTCATTGCTTGTTTAACAAATTTAAATCTCTAAGGTCCTTGAAAACATTGCATTGCATTCGCATAAACATCATAGCATAGCATAACATTGCATCACGGTACATTGGAGATTGGTTTTCTCATTTGCTCGCTATTTATTTTAGCGAAATGGCTCTTGAGCAGTGTCAAAGATCTCAGCTCGAATGCTCGGTTTAGGATGTTCACCGGCTTGGTCCAAGGCCAAGAAGATCTGAAGAAGCTCATCAACAGAAAGAAGGTTGTTGGTCTCCTCAACATGGGAGGCCTACAAAGGTGGTCCTAAGGTGGTCGGCCGATTGAGCTCTCGGAAGGAAGTTTCAAGAAGGAAGAGCAAAGTAACAAGGGTGAGGGCGAAGGCGGTCGGCTGAGCTTGAAAAGACTATGATAGCCCGTACTCGAGGAAGATGACAAGTACAAGCAACTTGAAGATCGTCGAATCTTGTGGAAAACACGAAGATGTCAGGCTGAACTTTGATGATCGAGTCTTGTTCTGGTGTTGTGATTCCTCCCAAGTTCAAAGTTCCTACTTTTCCAAGTATGATGGGATGTCTTGCCTAAGTGCATTTGAAGTCCTATGTTGAAAATCAATCCCGCGATGAGAAAGTTGTGGATGCACTATTTTCAAGAGAGTTTGTCGGAACCTAGTTGGAATGGTACTATCGACTAGAGAATGGCCGTATCCGTACTTGGGTGATTTGGTGATGCTTTCTACAAACAATATGAGTACAATCTTTGAATTGACACCCTCGCATGCAACTACAAAGCATGTCTATGGGTGTGACGAAGTTCAAGGGTATGCTCGAAATGGAGAGATTTAGCGGTGAGTTCAACCACCCTTGTCCAATAGGGAGTTGGTTGATATGTTCATGGGAACAACGGCAGGCCCATTCTTCAATCATCGATTGGAAATTCTTCATCTGGATTCAAGTGATATTGTGACGAGTGTATTGAAGTATCAAGTGGGAAGATTCGGATAGAGTCATCTTGAATCTTGCAAGAGATCCTTTGGTGGTAAGAAAAGAAGCTAATGTTGTGTATGGTCGGAAAAGCCGAGCCAAGACCGACCGTGCTCAATCGTAGAGGCGGTTGTGATCTCGATCCTACATCGGCTGACCTCGGTGAGACAGCAGCGTAACGAGCAGCACGAAGGCGGTTCTGAAGATCAACATGCCATTGTCATGAGCCTTGCAACACATGTTGAGCGGTGATAACCTTGAGGATCCTCCTCGAAATGTCAACACTTCCTCTCGAGATACAATCCTAATGCTAAGTGTGCTTACCATTCCAATAGCCGGGACATAGTCTTGATGATTGTTGGGCTCACGAAGAACAAGATTCAAGATATGATTGAAGCTAAGCGATTGAGTTTGACCCTCTGTTGAGACTCGAATGTGATCAATGCGCCTATGCCTAACCATGACAAGAGTTCTGTGTTGGTGGCGATACTTATATTTTCAACATAGATGACTTGACCATCCCTCGATGGTATTAAGAGGAACTTGCTGCAAGCGGTGTCAATCCGGGATGCCCGGAGGATTGTCGTTGGTGCCCGTCACACGATGGTTGTGCTTGGTTGAGAAGGCGTGTTTAGTGCATGATGAATAGCGTGAGATACTATTTACGAAACCACACATGCGGTGTGAAGATATGTCTAAGTGAAGATCGAAGATATGAATGAAGCCACACCACGTGTGGGATACCTTAGGGCAGCCAGTGGAAAATATGATTACATGGTGAAGTACTGTCACGATAGTTACAAGATTCCTATTGAAGATGTTAAAGCGACGGATGGGGTGGCGATTTCCAGAAGATTATCGATGTTAACACTATAAGTTTCCTCTGCGATCCTGTGCCGGTGGCACCTCTCATTATCACTTCTCAAGACATTCCATATTCCTCGACAAGGCTATCCCTTGGAATTATGGGTGATGTTTACTATCATGGCATCAAGCAAGACCCTCGACCATTGAAGATCTTACGGTTGAAGCTACCATTCGACATTGACAACATCACGGATCGATGGTGACCAGGAAGGTATTCTCTCGGATATCTCTCCTCCAAAGACAACTGCGACTCCATTTCGCGTTCCGTCTACTCAACCAATATCCCACTAGAGGAAAGAACCGTGACTCATCACCTCGACGGAAGTACCAAAGGAAGTTGCTAAAGACACCTCGAACAAGAAATGGAGAAATTACGAAGATCATCAAGAAGAGTGACTACAATGTTGTGGAGCAGTTGGGACGGACTCGTCCAAGATCTCCATGCTTGCTCTGCTCTTGTGCTCGAGGCTCATGCTAACGCCTTGGTAAAGTTTACGAAGAATGCTCATGTGCCGCAAGACACTACCAGATCAATTCGAAGTTTGTATTGCTAGCACGGTGCAACAACGGCCTAAGCTTCTCGATCTTGATTTGACTCTTCGGGAAGAAACACAACAAAGCCTTGCACATCTCTATCGAATGCAAGGGCACTACTATCTCATGTCTTGGTGGATACGGTTCCGCTTTGAATATCCTTGAAGGCGCTTTTGATCGACTTGATGTCGAAGGGTTGGTTACGAGACCGGTGACATAATCGTGAGAGCTTTTGATGGTTCTAAGCGAGCGCTTGGAGAGCTCACTCTGCTGTTAAAGTCGGTTCCCGGACTTTTGACTCCACTTTCTTTGTCATGGACATCCGTCCGACCTACTCTTACTACTTGGGCGCCTTGGATACATGGGGCGGTATTACCTCTACCTTGCATGAAGTACCGGTGAAAGGAAGGTTGTCACGGTATGTGGTGAAGAAGAGTATATAGTCGGTCATCTGATCATTCGATACCTCGAGATGGAGGTGAATTCTTTGAGACTCCTGTCAAGCTTTTGAAACAATACCAGTCATGCATTGACTCTCCTCCTCCTAAGATTACAGCTCCGCCTAGGATGGCCTCATTGAAAGATGCTCACTGTTGAAGAAGGTAGTACTATTTGGGGCGGCTCACGATCTTCCTTTCAAATTTGACAAGGCTGGTTTAGGCTTCACCATCAAGGTCGAGGAGATGGAGCGTGCGGCCAATTTCCTTTCCGCATCGGCAGTGGAATCCATGCTATAGAAGGCGGCGACAACGGCTTGACATCGCAAGTGGATCTTCGAACTCGGATCATGGGCTCGACAATTGGAAGACCGAAGGCGTCATACCAATCTCCTTTAGTCGGGAGTAATTGCTCTTGTTTTGTTTTCTTTTCGTATTTCTTTATGTTTTGAACAATAAAACTTTGAAAGCCTAGTGCCTTGCCGGGCATCATGGCTCGTTCGAGGTTATTATCATCGTTTGCGTATTTTCATTCAATAAATCGTTGGACTTTTGCATTCAATTGTGTTTTCTTTCTTTACTTTATCACCCTTCAAAAGCTATGTGTTTCTTACACACACGTGATACAACTGCGAATCACTCGAATCTAGTTAATATGCTATGCTAGTGCTAAATATGACTTGATAATCCGATCTACCAAGCCGAAGGCGAGTGAGGAAGATTGTGAAGTGCCGGAGAACTTGCGGGCTACTGACAAGAAGAAGCGAGTTATCTGACCACCTGAAGAAGAGTTGAGGTTGTGAATTTGGAGTCTTGTGAAGACAAAAAGAGATCAAGATAGGAGCGGGTCTTGAGCGGTGTTAAAGAAAGGTTGGTTCGGATACTACGAGACTATATTGAGGTTTTGCTTGGTCATATGAAGACATGCTGGTTTAGACATTGACATTGTGGTACACGATTGCAACAAAGAGGTTTTCTCGGTGAAACAGAAAATCGCGTCGTCTGAGATGTCGAGAGAAGATCAAAGCCGAAGTTATGAAGCGGTTCAATGGGTTTCTTAATTGTTACTTCTTATCCACGATGGGTTGCAAATGTGGTACCGTACCTAAGGATGGCAAATACGAATGTGTGTGGATTACGAGAGATCGAACAAAGCGAGTCAGAAGACAATTTCCCACTTCCTCACATTGATGTTACGGTTGACAACACCGCTCGGCATAAGGTTTTCTCCTTCATGGATGGTTTCTCGGTTACAATCGGATCAAAATGGCTCCACGAAGACATGGAAGACTACTTTTGTTACACGGTGGGGTACTACGCTACAAGGTTATGCCGTTCGGTTGAAGAAGGCGCCACTTATGCTATGGTGACATTATTTCATGACATGATCCATCACGAGATAGAGGTCTCGTCGGCGACATGATAGCTCGATCACGGTGAAGAAGAACATCTAGGTCATCTGCGAAACTCTTTGTGATTGAAGAAGTCGGTGAGGAATCCCAAGTGCACCTTTGAGTCGGATCAGGAAAACTCCTAGGGTTTGTTGTCGATGGTAAAGGTATTGAAGTTGACCCGCCAAGGTTAAAGCTATTCAAGAATGCGGTCCCGAGAGAAGGAAGTCGAGAGGTTTCTTGGGCGATTAAACTACATTGCGATTCATTGCACACCGCTACTGTGAGCCAATCTTCAAGTTACTTAAGAAAGATCAAGTGGTAGAATGGAGCAGCGATTGTCGGATCGCTTTTGACAAAATCAAGGGTACCTACTGAATCCTCTTATCGATGCTTTTGAAGGAAGACCTCTCATTATGTACTTGGCGGTGCTAGAGAACTCAATGGGGTGTGTGTTGGGGCAACATGGCGAGTGCAGTCGAAAAGAGCATGCAATATACTACCTTAGCAAAAGTTTACGTGTGAAACAAGATACTCACGGCTTGAGAAAACTTGCAACGCTTTGGCTTTGCTTTCGCCGATTAAGGCGGTATATGTTGACTCACACTACCTTATTGATTTCAAGATGGATCGATAAAATACATCTTTGAGAAACCACTCTCTCGGGAAGAATAGCAAGATGGCAAATGATCTTGACGAATATGACATCGATACACTTCTCGAAGCGATCAAAGGAAGTGTGGTAGCCGATCATTTGGATCATCAAGCCGTAGATGACTATCGATCTATGCGGTTAATTTCGAGATGAAGATGTTTTACTAATTCTGATTGTGAAGAACCGAGGCCAGACGAAGGACACGAACAAGGATCCCGATGGACTATGGTCTTTGATGGAGCCTCGAACACACTTGGAAATGGCATTGGCGCCATCATCACATCCCTGACGGACATCGCCTTTCACCGAGACTTTGTTTCGATTGCACCAACAACATGGCGAATATGAGCGTGCATCATGGGTATCAAAGCTATTGACTTAAGAATCAAGTTCTTACAAGTGTATGGAGACTCGACTTTGGTGATCGGTCGATTAAGGCGAGTGGGATACGAAGCATCCGAATCTCATTCCGTGTCGGGGCATGTTTTGAGTTTGATCCCTACTTGAAGAAATCACTTTTGATCATATTCCACGAGAAGAGAATCGGTTGGCGGATGCATTAGCTACTATGTCATCTATGTTCAAGGTTAGATGGGACAACGAGGCTCCTAGATCATCATTGAGAAGTTCGGCGAACAGTATTGTTATGAGCTTGGCGGAAGAGACCTTGGTACTATGGCGTGAAGAGGTATCTTGAGACTCGGGAATATCCAGAGGGCATCATCAATGATAAAGTTCATGAGAAGATTCGCATCAAATTCTTCCTCGACGGCATCTTATACAAGCGCAACCATGACTTTGCTTACTCATTGTGTAGACGAGCAACAATGCGTATCATGGAAGAGTTACGAAGGCGCATTTGGTACCCACTCGGTGGACACACCATGGCTAAGAAGATTAAAACGAGTTACTATTGGTCCACCATGGGGCGATTGTCACCACTATGCTCGATCTTGTCACAAGTGCGGTTATGCCGACAAAGTACGTACCTCGGTACCTCTGAATGTTCTAACTTCTCCTTGGCCTTTTGCAATATGGGGCATTGACATGATCGGAGAAATTAAGCCCGACTTCCAATGGATATCGTTTCATCCTTGTGGCAATTGATTACTTTACCAAGTGGGTAAAGCGACCTCGTTCATACATTACCAAGAATGTTGTGGCTCGATTCATCAAGCATAATCTTATCGTCGGTATGGCACCCGAAGGATTATCACAAATAACGGCTCTAATCTCAACAACAAAATGATCAAGAACTACTTGCAGATTCAAGATCAAGCATCACAATTCATCTCCTTACGGCCTAAGATGAATGGCGCGATGGAAGCCAACAAGAACATTAAGAAGATTATCTGAGAAGATGGCGGTGACTTACAAAGATTGGCATGAGATGTTACCATTTGCTCTTCATGGTTATCGCTTTCTGACGAACATCCAGGGCAACCCATTCTCTCGTATACGGTATGGAAGCCGTCTTACCCATCGAGGTTCGGATACCTTCAACGAGTCCTCCGGGAGGCGAGTTAGGCGAAGATGATTGGGTCGGACTCGCCTTGACGGATTAATTTGATTGATGAGAAGCGACTCGCATCCATCGCCATGGACAGTTATCGAAGCGAATGATCAAAGCATTTAACAAGAAGGTCAAGCACCGAGTCTACCAAGTCGGTGATCTAGTAGTCAGCGCATCATTCTTCCACAAGGTGATCGAGGGCAAATGGACTCCCACCTATGAGGGACCGTTTGTGGTCAAGGCGTATTTTCGGGAGCTATGATACTTAGCACCATGGATGGTGAAGACTTCCCACCACATGAGCGAGACATAGTCAAAAATACTACGCATAAACGAGACCCGCTAGGTCGGTGGCCTAGGCAAAAATAAGGGCATCTGGCGAACCAAAGGGTTCGGGCAAAGTTAAGTATATATACAAAAAATGTACACCGAGTCGAAAACACGAAAAGGCGGCTTGGGCAAAAAGGTATCTGGTGGTGAAAACCGAAAGGCGGTCTAGGCAAAGTTAGGGATTCAAGCGTGCGACTATGTCTCTTCGGATCACCTTCTAGACTACTATCGGCATTCAAGATTCAAATGGAGAAGATCAATCTACTCACTTTCTCGGACAGGAGATGAGATAGTTGAAATATATGAGTACTAGCATAGTTGGAACTTAACGAGATTATTTCCGCATAGCTTTTACCTTTCTTGTGTACAAACTACTTGGCCATCGCCACATTTCAAATAAATACAAGTTCTTTCTCTTTACAATTTTCCTTTGTTGTCGGTTGCAATAAGTCCAACGTTTGCTTTGAATGATTATCGCATTCGACAATAAAAATCTCTTTGCAAACATACGAAAAGTGAACATGCAAAAGTACTTACTCGGGTTCGGGAATTGAGATGACGCGAAAGTCACCAATGCATTTCCCACGAGCATGATCCCCACAAAGGTGTCACTCACAACACGCCTTCCCAGTGGAGTATCGTCGATCTCAGCGGACACCTCATCCCGGTCAAGGTATTCATCCCAGTGGATATTTCTCAATCCTCCCCTTCTCCCCAGCGGTATCCGGACACAAGACTTGGTCGGATAGTGCATCGGAGCATACACCTTTTATTCCCGGCCGGAGATTACAGCGGGCTCGGACTCTTCTTGGTCTCTCGGACCATCAAATATTCTCGGTGAGATCCACTCGGAATCCCCATAGATCGCCTCGGACTCTCCTCATCGGGGTCTGAGATCTCCAACAACGAGTTTCTCAATCTCTACCTTCCTCAACAATATCTAGGCCCAAGACTTGGTCGGATAGTGCATCGGAGGAATCAGGATATCTTTCTTCTCCTTCAGCGGGGTTCTCACCTACGATTCCCCAGCGAAATCTTCAAGCAGAACATCCGCATCCTCTTCAAGATGGATATGTTTTGAAATATCACAACATCAACATTCATACATTACTCATAAAGTCATAATTTATGCATATGTCATTCATATACACGTCATGCATCATACTTCACATAAGACTAACGAATATTCTATCAAAGTTTCTCTTGTTTTCTCCAAAAGCAGTGTGATCGCCGCCAAACAGGTCGAGTTAAGCCCGAATCGGCGGAAAACTATCGAAAGACCGCCCTTGGTTGTCCTCCGACGGTGGTCGAGATTAAGCCCAAGTCGGCGGAAAACTATCAGAGACCGCCTCTGGTTATCCTCGATAACGACAATGGATCAACACCGATGCCTGACGGAAGCTATCCGCATTCTTGCCAACTCAACCCCGAGTAATCGGCGAAGATTTATTCGACCCTTCCTATTATCAGCAGCAACTCTGATCGGCGTCGACTCGGTTGCCTTGGATGGCATCTTAAGCCCGTCTCCTACTTGTCAACATTTCTTCACTTTCGAATCTGCATATGGTTAAAAATCAATACGGACCAATAACTTCATTCGAGTGAACACGAAGTCTAACGTCGACTCCTTGGATGGCATCTTAAGCCCATCTCCATACTCTTTCGAAACATCTCTGAGCCTAGCGTGCGACTCACTTTCGGCCTCCTCTTATCAATAATCCGGGCACGGCGTCGGCTCATTCCCATTGATCTTTCGGATGGCATCTTAAGCCCATCCCGTCGGTTCTCCTATCAATAATCTCGAGTCTAGCGTCGACTCATTCACGGCTTCTCCAAGCGGCATCATGGCCGTTCCGCATCATCGATAGCCGCGGTGCAAATTTTCGGGTGTACTCGGTGTTCAATCATCTTCTACCTTCGGTCACGAAAGACAAGCATGTCAATCTAACCTTCCGATACAAGGCGATTGAGCAGGGCATGTCATACCCAAAATTTGCCCTCCATCTATTCAAGAGATTTCATACACCCTACTCAAGTTCCTCGAGTTGATCGGACAAACTCTCTCTGACAATCAACCCAAACTAGGGTTTGGTATCTCTCAAGTCAAGATGGATTTCCAACATCTCCAATGATCCTCATGCCTCCTCATATGCTTCAAAGATTCTCCATGTCAAGTTTCAAGCTTCCTGAGTCAAGTTTCCTCGAGATTGCTCGGATGATTGAAAATCGGGTGTACAAAAAGTCAAGCGTGGTCAATATCGATCAAAACTTCGATTTTTGGTCAACATCCTCATTTTGAAGTTACATTCATCATTTGATCAAGGGTTGATCATGATTCATCAAGAAAACTCAAGATTTGCTCAAAAGTCAAACTTTCTAAATTAGGGTTTCTAGGTGAAAAGTCAAGCTGAACTTTGGTGATCATAACTTTCTCATACTTTCTCGAAATTTTCCACAAAGCTCATTTTGAAGGAAATTCAATTCTCTACAACTTCATGTCTCACAAGAATGTCCAAAAATGCTTCATTTGAGAGGTATAGCTCAAAACATTCTGGTCATTTTCAAAGTCAACAAAAGTCAACTTTTTGTTTTGAAGATATATTGAGCATGGTAACTCCAATTGATATGAGACCAAATACATTGTTTAGAGGACTCTTAGAGCTTTCCAAAAAGTCCAAGAACACTCAAAAATGTGGAAAATTGAGCAAGATGCACCATCCACAAGTTGGGCAATTTTGAAAGAATGCACAAAGAGATACTTCAAAAATCAAATCTTTTGCAAATGGGCCTACTTTTCTTCATCCTAACTTATTCCTCATGCAATTAGGAATATCCAAGTCAATGCCACGAATTTTTGATTTATTTTCTATTTAATTTGTAATTTATTCATTTAAATGCAAATTAAATTTAAAAATAAATTATAAAATCAAAATTAATTGGAAGATTGATTTTTATTTCTTCTTTGTGATCCAATCAATACATTGAAAGCCAGCAAATTCGAAATTGGATCAATATGGGAAGATTAGATTGAAATTTGACCAAAATTTGAAGATTTGATTTCATGAAAAAATCAAGATTGATTATCATTGATTATTGATCAATTCTTTCCCAAATCAATCCCAAATCCATCCAATATAAATATGTGATGCATACCACACGGATTAGGGCAGAATTTTTGACTCAAGAACCCTTGTTGCAAGCTCAAAAAACCGTGCCTCTCAAGCAAAGTGCAATCCTATTTCCAGCAGTTTTCAATCAATTTTAAGGTGTCAAACACATTCCTTGGCATCTCCAGAGTCGATCCAGATACTTACTTTGCCAAAAACCATCCAGAATCGTGAAATTCGAAATCGGTTTGTTCTTGAAAAATCAAAATCGTATTCGATTTTCATGCATATTTAACATGTTTTGTGTTTGTTTTGTGATTAGTAGGAAGATTGCAAGCTTTACGGGTACTTTAATTGCATTTTCATGGCGAAACTCAAGGTGCCATGGTTAGGGTTCTGAGTTCGTTTTAGGGTTTCACGAAATACATAAAATTGGACAACGGACCTATACCATTGCATTGAATGCTTCAAGGAATCGAACCATGGTCTTAGATGTAATTTATATTATGTATCTTGCATTTTGATTTTGCGGGGCGGTGGCGTCGAGCCAAAGCGCTATCTTTCAAAAATTCAAAATGAAGAAGGCGATCGTTGGCGGAGGCGAGGCAATGGGAAGCAATGTAATCCACTCGTTTCAATTTCCAAGCGATGGCGTTGGTTGAGATGGCAAGGAGTGGGTTTTCAAAGTTTGAAGCTAGTGTCTCGATTCGATCCACAGCTCGGACACTTATTTTACAAGTTTGCAAAACCTCGTATTTTCTATATTTTCTAATTCTTTTAATATTTGCATCATATTTTAATTATTTTCACAATTTTATTACGCATTAAAATTATCAAAAATATATTTTCTTTTTATATTATATTCATAAAATCTTTATTTAATTTAATAAATTTAAAAATATCTTTTTGCATGCATATTTATTTTTATTTTATTTTAGCATTTAAATCATTGTAAATTAGTTTTTAATTACTAAAATGCATCTAAAAATCCCAAAAATTATTTTAGCATATTTATCTTATTTCCAGCATATATTAATTTTCTCATATAAAAATTGGCATTTTCTAACATTTTCTCTTATTTCGATTTCATCATATTTTCAGATTTCTCGTTTGTTTCACGAGTTAATCCGATTCGAGACGATTCTTAGTTTTATTTTATTTTTCAATAATGTAATTGCATATGGGTTGTAATAGTTTTAATTAGGATTTTATTTTCCGCATTTTAAATTATGTATACGCCCCAAAGCCATGTAATAGCGTGGACTTATCTTTCGCATTTACATTTCCGCATTTTAATTTTCGCACCCTATAAACTGCTAGTAATTAGGCGTGTATGGCAAGATAAAATTGAACATAGCCCACTCTAACTTCAAAGATAACATATCTGAATTTGACACACTCTTTCACATGCACCCCTTAGGGTAACTCTCTCGTTGCCTTCTGAATTCAAGTCATGTCCCTCGAGCGTAGAGGTATTCTAGCACCGTTGCCTTCAAATAAATCATCATAGTCCCTTCGATACAAAGATCATAGACCCACGATGTCGCCTCCGAATACATGATCTTGACCCTCGATTGTCGCCTGAAAATGATGATAGTCCCTTGAATGTGCTAGGATACTTCCTAGTTGCTTTCGATGACCACCGATGTCCTTGAATGTCCGCTTACATCCTACGAATGGAGCTACCTACTAACTAATGGTATGGCTAGCGCTATTCTAAAGGAGCGTAAATCAAAATGACCAGATTAAAGGTGGGTAAATAAGTCTCTTAGTTGCTTGCTCTAAAATGCTTTTCACCACCACTCCTTTCAAAGTTCAAATTTCTTTTCAAAACAAACATTTAGAACACTTTGTATACACTCCTACATGAGTCATTACAAAGTCAAAGCGAAATGCCTCTTTCAAAACATTTTGTCAAACACACGAAAGCAATTTTAAAAGTTATCTAAGAGAAACTAAGAGCCGTAGAATAAGCTGCGGATGGAAAGGTGCTAATACCTTCCCTTTTCATAACCATTCTCGAACTCGAATCTAAGCGAGGTCTTTTACGTACTTTTACCTTCCCTTAATTGGATAAAAATAAAAGTCGGTGGCGACTCTTGCTATCCGCACATTTGGATACAAAAATCCTACAAAGTCAGTTCACCGTGTTACACCCATATAAGAGCGCTTTTTAAAAGCGCTTTCATAAAACCACCTATAAAGCGCTTTTCAAAAGCGCTTTCATGAGATGATATTTCAAATGCCTATGAAAGCGCTTTACGCTTTCTCTCTTAAAAGCGCTTTCGTAAGCGCAAAAAGTATTTTGTTTTGTAGTGGGGTGAAACTAGGGGTTGCTTGCTTGGTTTACTTGTATACCAAGTTGGTGAGGTGACTAAGTGGAGGACGATGAGATCACCGACATCATGTCTCTGTTGACGGTATAAAATATTTCTATTAGCTTCCTTTTTTAATTATTTTGATTTTGAAACTAACTAAATTAATTTTGATATTTCAAGGATGGATCCTACAACACTTCCCACAAATTTCAGGATAGTCACTTGCTGGGGGTTATACTGAGAATATGTCGTGTTCCTGTGCATATGGGCCACTCAAAGAGAACCAAGCGACACTGTCATTCCGACTATACTTGGACCGAATAATGCGTGAGGATATTCACCTTAGTGCCTCTGCGACCACCGTGAGACTCGGAAGGCTGTTTACATGCGGCAGTGATCGTCGATCGGTTATACCTGAACCATTCCTCGACATCACGCTTTATTTGTCTCCCGTTAGTGAAGATAAGGGATATGGATGAAATTTTGATGATTTTGATAATCATCTTGTACCTAAGGAAGCTAGGAAATATGCGTGCGGTTACATGTTGTGGTTCTTCATGGTTTCCCATCCATACGGGATGCTCGGAAATCCACCGGTAGGTTCATCAAGATATCCTAGAGGAGGAGCATGCGAGGATGAATCATGCCCATGACGTATTGCCTAGGTGCCACCGTATCATGGAGCTTTCTAGGTATGGCATCGACGGAGGAAGTTTTCGATAGGTCGATGTTAGAGGAGTTTTAGAGGCCATCATGGAGGAGGCTGGTGCCTTGGTATCTGAGGAGACATCGAGGGGCGCTCGAGGGTGACAGGCCGCCTATGCCATACATAGTATTTTGACTTTAGTTTTTTTTTAATTTTGTATTGTATCGAATCTTTATTTTGAATACCATTATTATGAAATGCATTTTGGATAACACTTTTTGGTCTTTTATTCGATTTAAAAATTGCAGGTATTTAATTTGAATTATAAATTGAATACTTTGTTAAATTGCTTATAGTTCTATTTTTCTGCTAATTGACATGCCCAGAACCGATGTATACTTCCGGTAAGGAACCTCAGATATATTTTGGGTATACAAAGACCATTCCTCGGCATCTTTCTTTATTCGCCTCTCCGTTAGTGAAGAGAAGGGATATGGATGATATTTTTGATGATTTTGAGAATCGTCTTATATATAAGGAGGCTAGAATCAAGTGGTTCCAGACGACTAGAGTTCTGTCTGATTACATGTTGTGGTTCTTGAGGTTTCCCATCCATACATGATACATGATGCTCTAGGGAACCCACCCAGGCCGGTTCATCAGGAGATCCCGGAGGAGAAGCAGGCGAGGAGGGATCATGCACATGATGTACTGCCTAGGTGTCGCCGTATCATGGTGCTTGCCAGGGATGGAATTGTGGAGGTTGTTTCCTGACGGATCCGATGTTGGAGAAGTTTCGGAGGCCATCATAGCGGAGGCTCAGGGTGCCCTGGTATACAGGAGACAGTGGAGGGATGCCTCGAGGGTGACAGGCCGCCTACGTCATACGCAGTAGTTTAGTTTGATTGTATTTCGACTTTTGTTTTTTTTATTTCGTATTATATCGAATCTTTATTTTGAATATCATTATTATTAAATGCATTTTGGATAACACTTTTTGGGCTTTTATTCGATTTAAAAATTGCAGGTATTTAATTTGAATTATAAATTAAATACTTTGTTAAATTGCTTATAGTTCTATTTTTCTGCTAATTGTCATGCCCAAAACCAGATGTATACTTCCGGTAAGGAACCAGAGATATACTTCGGGTATATAGAGACCATTCCTCGACATCCTACTTTATCTGCCTCTCTGTTATTGAAGAAAAGGGATATGGGTGATATTTTTGATAATTTTGAGAATCATCTTGTACCTAAGGAGGCTAGAACTACCGTGGCTCCAGACGACTAGAGTTACGCTTACGGTTACATGTTGTGATTCTTCAGAGTTTCCCATCTATACATGATACAGGATGCTCCAAGGAACCCACCCAGGTCGGTTCATCAGGAGATCCTGGAAGAGGAGCAGGGGAGGAGGAATCATGCCAGGACGTGCTGCCTAGATGCCACTATATCATGGAGCTTGTTAGGGATGGCATCGACGGAGGTTGTTTCTGGCGGATTCGATGTCGAGTAGTTTTGAGGCCATCATGGAAGAGGCTTAGGGTGCCCTAGTATACAAGAGGCAGTGGAGGGCCTCGAGGGTGACGAGCCGCCTCGTCATCTGTGATGGTTAAGTTCGATTGTATTTTGACTTTAGTTTT
>CM038795.1:96725342-96740342 GCA_021764765.1 Vicia sativa | reverse complement strand
AGGAACAAGTGGAAGCAAATCCAAAGGCAAAAATCATGCAGCAAACACGTGTCGATTTATAGGGAGAAAGACGTGGCAGGTAGTTAGTCTTATATTAGTATAAATAGAAGTTCAAGTGTTAGGATTCAATGTGTCAAATTCATTACAAAATCTCACATATTCAAAGTACCCAAACGAAGAAGTGAGAAATGAGTTACTTGAGTGAAATGTATGATTATGAACACCAATTTCTTTACATTTAAGCAAAACCTCCTTTACTTTAACTTATCTCCTTCCAACAATTTCCTATTATCTTTTACATTGCCATTTTTCAAGATTTCGACTACGTCGAAATCCCTTATTTTCTGCTCATTTACATTTCGTTCCTTCATAGAAATTAGATTAGATTTATGTCTTACATCAATTTTTTACAACAAAATTATAAAATTTTATGCACATATATCCTAGGATTAACTAGTCGATCCTACAAGTAATTTTTTAATGACTATGGCTTGTTTACTAAAATTCACGGTAAACAAATTGGCACGCTCAGTGAGACCATTTTGTGCTAAACTATCCAATTGTATCCTTCATGTTCCTCTGTGATTTGTTCTTCATGCATAATTTTTTTAAATATTTGTATATGCATACGTTTAAGAAGTGGAAAATATTTACCTAAAATGACACGTCCAAATACGGATAACCCTACTTCTAACCCACAGAACAATCCTCAAAACACAATGGAACCAACGGTCGCATCGTCGAATGGGAATGCAGTTGTTTCTTCCCTATTGCACTGTAGTGTCAACGACAACAATGTCTTCAATTTCTCCACAGGGAGTGATTCCTTCATAATAGCTAGGGAATTTTCCTTTTAACCCTATGGTTACGGGACCTATTTTGAGCGAACTCAATTCATTATTCCCTCTTGGGTTTTCGATGCCAACGTGTAGCAGAGAATACCCATATGGCATGTCGTTGTCGAGGATGCCGGGTTTCCAAACCAATGCGTAGACATATGAAGATAACACAGTGGCAACCTTTCCACTATTCAATACCCATCTTGCCTCCACTCCGAAAATATGGTTGCATCATCATTTGCATACCATTTGCATGATTGCATCATCATCAAGATTATAAATATGGTTGCCTCCTAATCATCTCTTTGAGTCCCTCCTTGAGGTGATCATCAAGCACCCTTTTATGTATCTTTTTATTTGTGTTTATATATCTTTATGTTTTACTAACATTAACCAAAATCAAAAGATATACTTTGTTCCTCTCATTTGTTTTACAAGGTATGGGTTTGAATCAAGAAGATCAAGCATGATTGCTAAAGTAGGGTTTTGAGTATCCAACTCAAAGTTGGTTAACCATTGATTCTCAGGAACTTATTTATCAAAGCATGACCTATAATCCTTGTCCATGATCTCTTCAAGTATCATTAAACACCATTTTATCAAAGATAGCTAAATATTTGGTTGCTTTTTTCTCAAGAAACTTCAAGGTTCTGTGTTTATTTCCATGTCTTCTTCATCAAATTTCTTCAAGCTTTGGTCAAGATCAATTAAAGTTCAAGAAATAATCCATCATATGGAGTTCATATATGTATCAATGTACCTTGAAATTCGAGAAAAGTTTAAAGGTTGTAAGTTTATTCAAAGTACTTTGACCTAAAAAGTCAACATTTCAAAGTCCAGGTTCAAGATATCACAACTCACTCATTTTCAACATTTTTGGTTCTTCTTTAGGCAAATGACTCTTCTTTACATCCTCTACAAGTTCTTTTACAAGTCAAGATCCAACTATGCTTGGAAGATCATCAAAAGTTTGGAAACATTATAGGTCTTTTATGGACTTAGTGAAATTTGACCTATAATTCTAGTGAGAAATGTCTAACTTCCAAAGATCATAACTCTCTCAACTTTCAACTTTTGTTGGCGGTTATTTTTCAATTATCACATTTTATTCCCTACAACTTTGTTTCAAATATCAAGGACAATTATGCTTGGAAAGCCATGAGAAGTTTGAAGAAATTATAAGTCATTTGGACTTAGAATTATTTTGACCTCAAATCATAAGTCATGGTGCCAACTTTACGTTCATAACTTTTTGCTCAAGTGTCCAAATCAATACTTTTTTTCACATTGTACTCTTTGTTATAATGTGATCATTTTCAAAAAGAATGAGGATAAAGGTCATGAATACAATATTTCACAATGGTTTGAAGTTTCCATCATGAAGCGAAAATTTCTCAAAGTCAGTTTACAAATCATCAAATTACTCCAATTCAAGCCAACATTTGCGTGTTTTGTCCATGATGATTCTTAGTGATGTGCAAGGATAAAAAGATCCAAAATGGCAAAGGAAAATCTTCATTTTCATGAATTCATAACCAAGAATACTCACACTTTGCTTGCATGATTTCATATGAATTTCCAACAAACTCACACGTATTGCATCCTATCACCTCAACTAAAATAAAGAAAGTTATTCCTCACTATTTCAACCTTTGAAAGCCTCTCAAACCCTTGCTCCAGTTAGAATTTCTCTTCAAATTTTCAGAGATTGAGTTTGTTTCCTAAGATTTCTCAACACCATTTCTTGAATCATTAAGCTTCCTTGCCATCTCCGAAGCCATAGCACAAGAACCAAAGCTTGAGAGCCATTGAATCATGATAACCTAGTCGAGCTTTCTTCACCGACCACACTTGGACAAGGTAGTTAGAGGATCCATTTTGCTCAAATGAGTTACCATGATGTTGTTTGATGTTCATGATGCTCATCCCGATCTTAGATTTCATTTATCTTTTGTTTTCAATATTTAATTTTGATTTTTCATTTTGAAAATGTCACGAGTTATTGCAAAGTTCTCTTCATACACTTTGAATAAATGAATTTAAAACCTATGGTTGGATTCGCTTGATGAAACGGTCACATTGGTGGTGGTCTCGTTCTCTAACGTTTCCATTTGCCAAAACTTTGGTGAAAGCCACGGAGAAGATGATTGTAGGTGTTTTACGGTGGTGCGAGTTTGTTTTGTTTGTTCAACTAACTAGGACGTGGCACATGCTATATTTTGGTGAGCTAATTCAAAATGGATCTTGTGTGTTGCTTTACACTAATTTCCATCATGTTCCTTCACTTTTGATCCATCGGATCCTTACAGCATAAGTGAATAAATCCAACGCTTCTCATATTTTCTCATTTCATTTACCTTTTATATTTTGTTTTAATTTTTAATTTTAAAAAAATTCATTTTAAATAAGTTTTAACTCTAAAAAATTCACAAAAATATTTCTGATTATTTTACACCTTGTGAGATTTTTTCAGTTTTTTTTTCATTTAGCTATTTTATTTGATTTTATCTTATTTGCTTTATTTTAATTGGTTTAAAAAAGTTTTCAGTTTTGAAAATATCCAAAAATTCCTAAAAATATCTTAAGTTTTTTATGATTTTTCTATATTTTTATTTGCCATTTATTTGATATTTTGTTATTACTTTTCTATTTTTCCTTTTCATTTTCAATTTAAAATCAATTTATAAATCATTTTCCATGCATTTTAATGGCTTATTATTGCATTTTAATTTTGTCGATTTTTGGTGCATTGGATCATGTTTTTTTCTCAAAAGTCTCATCAATATCAATGACTTTGGTTGTTAATTTATTTTGTATGAACCTTTATTAATTCAAATCTACTATTAAATGATTAATTGAATCATTTTTGGTACTTTGGGTGTATAAGAGGGTTATTACCTTGATCCACTAAGAGAGGTGATTGATATTGATGATGACTTGAATCAATGTTGTGGTTCAATTTGGTTGATCTTTCTTCTTCATATCTCTTATTCTTCTTTTTCTTTTTCTTTTAATCAAATGGATGATTAAGGATTCATCTTGTTCATGAAGTTTAGATTGATGCTTGATGAACTTTCATCATTTCAAATCTACCTTCCATTGATCATTGGATCACTTGAGGTACTTTGGATTGGTCATAAGTTTATCCTAAGTTATCATGAAGAATGATTGATGTATGAAGAAACCTCCTTAACTTTGTCAGGATCACCTTCTTTTTAAACTATAGTGTGCCTTTTATGCAATACACCTATGTTATTTTGGCTCAGCCCCAAATAGTGCCAAATTATCTTGAATCAGAATATTAGTTACTATTAATAATAATAATAATAATAATAATAATAATAATAATAATAATAATAATAATAATTGTGCCAACTTTAGGTCTCCGCACTTTTACATTTATGTCATTTAAATTCTCGCAATTTACTTTTATGCAATTGCAATTTATTTTTAGCAATTATCATTCATGCCATTTTATCTTTATGACATTTATTTTATGTTTTTTCTTTTGTCTCTTGGACTTTTTTTTTCTTTTCATAAACATTAATAAATATCAAAACCTAAACGACTTAATGTTATCTTTGGACTATTGAATATTATCCTTAGCTAATTGGACTTATGGACTTAAATTTAGGTTCTTAATCCTATGCTTTGGAGTTGTTACTTGAGATCTTGGAATTCATCTGATACCTTAAGATCCATCTAAGACTCTAGAACTTTCATCTGATACCTTAGAAGTTTCACCTCATACCTTAGGTTTTATCTATCTATTTTGTGTATTATCTGATGTAGGGATTATTATGTGACTTTGAGTTTTCATCTGATGCATGAGAGTTCATATATGCCCTGCGATTCCTCTAATGCTTTGATTTTATATAAGACCTTAAGCTTTCATCTTAGGCTTGGAATTCCATTTGTGCTTTAAGATTCACATGGTGCCATCTGATGCTTTTGATATTCATATGCTTTCTTGTTGTCAAAGGAAAGGGAATGCCCATTTTGACCAGTCAAATGTTTTCTTCTTGTCTGGTTAATTGACATGCACACACAAAGGCTTCCTCTTGGGCTATCTTACAATGAGACCATCTATTTACTTGTCACTTACTTTATGATTTAGGATAGTCTCTTCATCTCTTTCCCATCTTCTTCAATTTCCAAAACTTCTCGCCTTTTCAAAACCTTCTTGTTTTCAAACTTGAAACCTATTTCTCAATAAACCTTTCAAAAGACTAAAAAAGACTAGATATATGTTGGATTTTCATTTTAAATATTTTCTCAAAGATTAGATATTAGTCTTATTTTAGAATTGATTTCAAACCATCCTACTTCTATAAAAATGGCAAAGTGATAGACATTTTCCACTTATATGTTGAGATATGACTTGTTAAATCCAAGATATAAATTATCCATACTCGAGATAATGTAAATACTCACTTTCCTATACTTGTTGATAGTATGTTGAGTTTTCTACACAAATAAGAAAACATATATTTTCATTAAAATCAACCAAACAAACACCATTTTGTTCTTTTTTATAAGAACTATGTGGTTCTGATTTCTCCATTGCACTAAGGTACGTAGGCACCAAGCTCTTGAAGTTTTTCTGAATCAAAATATTAAAAAATATAAATTATTTTCCCATCTCTCCTGTCATATTGCAAACAAACATTTTAAACCAAACACAGATTTTCAAGAGTTTCTCATGGAGTACCATAGATGTGAAGGGTGTTAATACCTTCCCTTTGCATAACCAACCTCATACCTTGTTCTCTTTGTGCTTTGCTTTTTGCTTTGCATGCTTTTGTAGGTTTTATTCGACCTTTTCTTATTTCTTTGGAAACAATAATGTCTGGTGGAGACTCTTGATTTTTGTTAAGATAGGTTAATCAATAGCTTATTCTCAAATTTTTTCGCCGCAACACACAATCTTTCCTCAATCCATACAGAGTTGGAACCAATTAGAGATAGTGTTTCATGAGAAATTCTACAAGGGCCAATCGAAAATAAGCCTTTAGAATATGGCTAATGTTAGGCATAAAATGCCCGAGTCGATCGATGATTATCTCAATGGGTTCAAACTCATTAAGGAAAGGTGTTTTACACAAGTGTCAAAACATGAGTTGATAGAAATGGATGCATGAGGTCTTGATTATTCCATTAAGAAGAATTTAGACACTCGATATCTTAGGGATATGGCCCAATTGGAAGACAAGGTTCACCAAGTCGAACATCTAAAAGTTGAGAAGGCCAGATCAAATAAGTATAACCAATTAGAAAATGTCGCATATGTAGAAACAAATGATTATATGTCAGATTTCATCGACAAATATATCGAAGAGACTGAGGTCCATGTGGGGGAGATTACAATGTGTGCTTTTTAGGGACTTTGTGCATAAAGTTTTGAATGAGCGGAGATTACAATTTGGAGAGAAACCTAAGGCTTCAATGTAGGTGAACAACGATCCACTCCATGTTAAAGAGGCAAACTTTGTTGAGTCTGTTAAGATCCTCATTGTTGAAGTTACTGATGGTAGAATTCTGGAGGTCGAACAAGTTGGAGAAAATTTTATAGAAGGCGAGGAAGAGAAGATGAAGGTAGTATTTCCCTATGTTGAAAAAGAACTTATCAATTTTCTAAATTGATGCAAACTAAGAAACTCTAGGACTATGTTATGCCCTAGGTGTAACTTTATTTTTTATGAAGAGGCAATAAGGAGTCTTGAAGCCTTGGAGTGAACATATAAGGAAAGGTTGAAGGAACAAGTCGACACCCAAATTTGTGTTCGACAAAAGAGGGGTTCCACATAGGACCCAAGAACTTCAAAAGAAATCTGAACAATGTCACCATAGGACTTATGAAACCCGTGAACCAAAGAGGATCGAACGAGAAAAAGTGAAAATTAGTTGATGTTAGGATATAAATTTCCTATCATGATAATTCTAACATGATAAAGATGAATTCATATGTACCTCAAACTATAAATGGAAAAATACTATGAGACAACCTCAATGGAGGTTTCATCAAATGAATAAGAAGGTTGCAAGAAGCCTCGGTCTCAAATGCTAATAACAAACCTCTTGCTCAAAGGATGAATGAAGAAGTTAAGAAACTAGTTAAAGAGGGTTATCGACAATAATACCACCTTTGGAGAAAAGTGGATTTTCCCAATTCGCGACTGATGATGAAATAGTGGCGGCCATTTTGATATGGGCTTAGAAGGCGATTTCAAAGTAGCATGCAACTTTGTATCATTGTTACCATAGGAGGCGTTTGTGAAACATGAAGAGATGAAACAAAAGTCGTTATGTTATTATGTCATGAACAATGGCATTGTTGAAGAACAACAAGCCATATTTGAAAAAAATATGTTGGAATGGTGTATCACTTGAAACCTTTGTTCATAAGGGCGAAGGTAGATAATATTATGATCAACAAGGTTTTCGTTGATAAAGGAGCGTTTGTCAGTTTGATGCCACACTCCATACTAATGAAGATAAGGAGGTATGATGTTGCCCTTCGACCACACAACATGGTCTTGTCTAAATATGAAGGAAAGACATACATATTAGGGTAATGCAACTTGACCTCTTAGTAGGTACTTTAACCAGGTCAACACTTTTCATGGTAAATGTGTCCAAAGAAAACTATAACTTATTGCTAGAATGAGAATGGATCCGTGGAATAGGAGATCTTTATTCGACACTTCACCAAAGGATTTCCATGTGGTGTCCTAACAACATAGTGAAAAACATTAAAGCTGATCAGAGTTATTATATGGCTGACGTCAACCATGTCGATAAGAAAATGTTTGTGAAATTTGTAAAATTCCTCTATGTTTTCAATGAGATAACATTTTATCCCATAAGGATGCATTGTAATTTATAAGTCGTCATCCCAATCATGGGTTTATCTGGGATTAAGAAAGGATGGGAGAGCAAATTGTTGAAGAAGAAAGTGTCACACATACTGGGTGGACTATACCCATCAACAACGATTCTTGAATAAATTACCTTTGTTCAAAATTTGGCCTATATGGCTAAAAATATATTGAAAACAAATTTTGAGGCTAAAACTTTGCAAAATTTGGTGTGAAAGCCATACTTGTAGAAAATACTTAAATAATGGAGATGGCCATTTTGGCCAAACAACATCTTTAAAAGATATAGGCTCAAATCTGTATTTATGAAGATGAGCATTTGGGAGTTTAAAAGACCCAATGATTACCATCAAAAGATAGAAGCCAACAAAACCCTTGGAGGTGATGGAATAATCAAAAGGACTACATACGTCAGCGCTCAAGTAGAATAAAGCATGAAGGAGAAGGTGGTCATGTTGCTTAGAGAATTCAAGAACTATTTCTCTTGGGACTACAATGAGATGCCATGACTAAGTCGATATGTGGCGGTATTGAATATGCCAATTCAACCTGGTAAAAATTAGGTGAAGCAGTTTCCTAGAAGATTCAGCCCAAAAATAATGTCCAAGGTCAGAGAGGAGATTGAAAGATTGCTCAAAAATAAGTTTATCAGGATAGCCAAGTACATCGAATGGTTAGAAAACATAGTGTTGTTTATTAAGAAAAATTGAACCCTTATGGTATGTATATATTTTGGGATTTTAATAATGCTACACCAAAAGATGAGTACCTAATGCATGTAGGAATGTTAGTTGATTCAACCGTAAAATTTGATTACTTAAGTATCCTAGATGGGTATTCAAGGTACAATCAAATCTTCACGATAAAGAGGACTTACCAAAACGTATTTTGATCCCGAACCTTAGGGACTTATGAATGGGTAGTAATTCCTTCGGTTTAAAAATTGTTAGGAAACCTATATGAGGCTATGAATTTGATGTTCCATGATTTTATTAATACATTCATGCACGTGACATCAACGACATCATTGTAAAATCCTCGTCACAAAGTGGTCATCTAGGCCATCTTCGACAGTTCTTTGAAAGGATGGGGACATATGGATTAAAAATGAATCCATTAAAATGCGCTTTTTGTGTATATGCCAACAATTTCTTATGTTTTGTGGTGCACAAGAAAGGCATCAAAATCAATCAAAACAAGACCAAAGCGATCTTGGACACCAATCTTCCTCGACAAAGAAATAACTTCAATCTTTGTTAGGAAAATTAAAATTTCTAAGAAGGTTTATATCCAACTTAAGTGGCAAGATGCAAGCGTTCTCACTATTTCTTAGATTTAGGAAGGAAGATGATTTCAGATAGAGAGATGAACACCATAAGGCTTTTGACACAATTAAGTCATATCTAACAAAGCCTCATATTTTGTTACCCCTTATTAGAAATAAGAGCATGAATTTATACATATTTTCATAGGATTTATCCATAGGCAGTTTGTTAGCTCAAGAGGATGAGAATGACGTCAAAAGATTCACATATTACCACAGTAGAATCCTAAATGATGTTGAAACTATGTATAATCCGATTTAAAAATTATGTATTTGCCTATACTTTTCATGTACTAAACTTAAGCACTATATAAAGCTTGTTAGGGTTTATGAATATTCTCATTTTGATGTACTTAAGCATGTGTTATCAAAGCCATTCATACATAATAGAATCGGAAAACGGGCGTTGGCTCTTACCGAATATTCACTAACTTATACGCCTTTGAAGGTCGTAAAGGCGGTTGTTGCATGTTTTATAGTCGAAGCGACTGAAAATTTTGTACTTCCCTTTCCTCCAGTTTGTGAAAGATCCTTTTAGTGCTCCATTAACAGGGGCATCAGGTGATCTAGGGGTAACTTTTTTTGGACCAGTCATAAGGTTCTTCGTTTTATTTTTATAAGGAGTTTCAAAAAAAGAATTTTTGACAATATCCTCATCTTCAATATCTTTAATTTGTATGCTCTTCAATCACTTGAGAGGTGTGGATTGAGGTTGCCCTTCAGTCTAACACATCGACAAGAATATTAAAACAAATAAGAGAATCAGGCAGAGTATGCATGTTAGAGAAGCTAAGTTCAACGTGAAAGTGAACATGCACTTATTTTCCTCCTGTATCTTTTCATTTTTGGGAGGTAGCAACAACCTCACTAGCACATCTTTGGTCTTTTTCCTCGTTCAACTAGCAAAGAATGCGACGGAGGATACATAAGAAGAGCCTGATGAAGAAATCGGATAAGTTGGTCCAAAAGATCCTTTACTTCTCTCACCTTCATGTATGATAAGTAAACCCTTGATTTGATTTTAAATCGACATGAAGGTGACCTTTGAAATTATATATATCTTATTTAGTCGAAACTACTCGTTTAACAAGCATCCATTCTTGAGGATATTTAAATGTTTACCCACAAATAAACTATAGTGGAAACATAGGTAGAAACCAAAGCCAAACCACTACTAGGGGGGATTTGAGAGGATTAAAGTTTAATGCAAACTTATACTTGTCAACAATTACAGTCAATCACCGTTGTTGATCTGTCAAAAACTCAAATGCTAAAAATAATTTTTCTCTTCATCACCTAAAATTTAAGGCATATTTCGTTATATAGTGTGGTTAACATTTCTCTTAAAACTTTAGAGGCCAGAGATAAATTGACAACAACAAAAATTAAAATTTTAAATTACACACAATTAAAAATGTTATTGATTAATAAATATCAATAATTTGGTTACATTTAAAAGAAAAATAAAACATAAATAAATACTGTCAAGACTTGAATTCTGAAAGAACAACTTTTAACCAACTAGTAATTATCAATTGAGATACCCATCCAATTTGCTAGTAAATGATATATCATATATTGATTTATTAGTAAGTGATAATTCAGAAGTTAACTTTGACCAAAAAAAGGTGCATTTGGTGGGTGGCAATTGGATTTAGCCACTTCACAAAACTTTTGTTGAACATATTCAAGTATATACTTTCCTTATTATATTGATACCAACACTCGCTCTCACTCTCAAGTCTCACCCATCCTCAGCGTGGCCACTGACTGCCGTACATTACTCAAAACTCACATTCTTTTTTGCTTTTATTTCTAGTACTTTTTTTTTTTTAAGGAATTAAAGAATATGTAAAGTGTTAGAACATAACTACTACCTACCACACAAGAAAATATAGAAATGCAAATAGCAAACATAAACATATTATTTTGCAATAACCCACCTTTTAGGAATATCTTGAAACTAATTGTAAGACATGAGAAATTAGTGGCCTCTCATTAAGCATATGTTGATTCAAGGTGATTTTATATTTTTTAAGACCCATGTATACATCTTTCATGGTTCAACCGTGGTAAAATAAACACGAGTTTTATTTAATCACGATTATATTGTGACAAATCAAATCAATTTTGAAATTTTATTTTGTCACATATTAATAAATTTTGAATTGTATGTTGTAATCTATCTTCCATATTTTTAAAAACGATTATGTGTTTGTAGATGTGTTTTACACTATACTGCATGAACATTAAACTCATTTTTTTATTAATTTATCTTGATACGAATATGGTTTACGAACAAATTTATTTTAAAATAAGTGTTAATTAATATTTTAATGTAATATTAATTTCAAGATGAATATTTTGTGCATCACTTTTCATCAATATCTTCAAAAATATAAGAGTATATAATAGTAGCCTAAAATTAAACTCTAAGATAGAAACAAGTTCATAATCATGCAACATAGTTTTCATTCAAGGAAGAGCATTAAAAAATACAACTCCTCATCAATCACAAGATCTCATATCAATATCAATCTCTTAACAACTCCTAACAATCAATCATATATATACATGAACATGAACACACTTTTCCTTAAATTAAAGAACCTATTTGGTCAACAATGACCAACATCATAGTCCAACAAAGATTGAGGAATCCCCTCTAACAAACAAGAAACTGGTGGAATAGTTAATGTCTCCAAATCTCCATAAGCATTCCAACAAAAAGGATCATTAACTATATCTCCTTGAGAAGGAAGAAGCTCAATCTCTGAGAGTGTTATGTTGGTGCAAGGGACAGAATCACTGCAACCAAAATGCATTGGAGGACTTTTATGTCATATGTTCCTTTGATGTTTGTGTAAAGAATGTTTGAAACAAATACTGCTGAGGTTTTGTTGGTGCAATCTTTGGTTAAGCAATAAAATTGGTCAATTATGATTGGATTTCTTACACTAATCATGTTAATGTTGTTGAATGTTACTCCTGATACTGTTCCTGATCCACCTTGCCATGTCTTGATTCTAACTCCATTGTCTGACATTTTTATGATTGAGTCTCTCACTGTTATGTTTGATACACATGCTTTGGAGTTGTGGTTTCCTAGACTACCAATGCTGAATCATCAATAACTATTGTTAGAGATAATATATATTCATATACTAAAGCACGGACACAGAAACACACAACACGACACATTGACACGGACACCTTTTCGGATATGGAAACACATTAACATGTTTTTTCAGAGGTGCGGTGTTACATAGAATAATACTTTTAACTTAATAACTAAAAGTTACCTAATTCCATGACTAGGTCCACATGTAATGTTCTTTATATCAACATCATAGGATCCAGATCCAATGGAGACACAGTCATCACCTATAAAAGATAAATCATCCATGTATAATTTATTAATGAATTTTATGCAATAAACTAAGTATGATAGATAGTAATAATGTTATAGGAGGAACTAACCATTGGAAATCACAGAATTATATATTTTCACATCATTGACATTTTCTAAGTGAATTCCATCGGTGTTTGGACTTAGTTTAGGAGCTGTAATGTAAATTGAATCTATATGGACATTATTGCAGCCATCAAATCTGAAATGGAACTGAGGACTGTTCTTCACCTTTAGTCCTTGCACTGTCAAGTTGGAACTCATAAAAAATCTTAGAGCCTGCATTATGTACAATTTTTTATAAATGATCATATTCAATAATTATGAAATTTGTGTATGTTCAAGAAATTTAAGGTCTTGAAAACTTACAATTGGACTGTCACAAGGTCCTAATGCTGTTCCATTTGATCCCTGTGGGATTTATTGATGAGATTTTAAGTTTGTATGAAAAATTTTAAGATGAAAAGTTGCTAGAATTATAAATCATCAATACCTTGTGAGGCTTACAAGGAAGGTCCCACCATTTTTGTCCTCTTCCATCTATTAAACCACTTCCTTCTAATGACATTCCATTGATTCTGTAAAAAACCAGCCATTGTCGCTTACCGGTGTTCTTCGGCCAAGAATCGGGTCCATCGGGCGGCATAACAGTGCCGTCCACCTAATTGATCATACCACAAACTTTCGTCAATTTATTATCTAACAAGAATTTCTCGCGACCATAGTCTTTCCAGTAATTAAGATTTTGTTGGACAGTCTGCATGGCCGGCCGTAGAGAATTTGTATTGAATAAGTATACATTTATTACCTTGAATACTAAGTAACCTTGACAAGGACCCGTGAAGATAGTCGACTGAACAACGAAGGAGAAGCCTCGAGGAACAAGAATAACAGTAACCTGTGACACATTTTGGCATGCAGTGTCCCATGCCGTCTTAAACGCGTCTGTATCGTCTTCTATTCCATCTCCAACAGCACCAAATGATCTCACATCAAAAATTCCAGAGGCACTATTATTATAGTAGCCATCATCATCATCGCCACGAGGAGGAGGTGGTTGTGGAAGAAAAGTTTTATTTGATTTATGAGAATGTGAATGCTTATGTTTTCTATGTGAATGATGTCTACCTTGAACTAAAAGAAATAAAGTAAAGAAAAATAAACACAAGTGTAAAATATGAGAATGCTTCTTCATTCTCAAAAAAAAAAGACTAGTTTCTTCTATTCTCTAAAACCTTAGAAATTTTACTATAAGCACTATAACACACACAAGTTGCAACAAGTTTAGCTCTTGGGTGGATGTAGAATCAAAAGTGCAAGTTACTATATATTAATAATTCATAGTGGAAGTTCTGTTAAAGTGTATATATATCATCTTCCAATTGTCAATTTTTAATGACTTTTGGAATAAATGTGGAGTATGCATATGGTGAGTGTTCTGAAAAGTGCAAAACGGAATAACCAGAAATTATAATCAGATTAATGTTCTTCCCATAACTGATGTTTTCTTTTCATGTTTGGTTTTGTTATTCTAAGAAATGTATTAAGACACTGCCCATGGTTTTAATTGCGGTTTGGTGGGATTTTTTGTGAATTTGTTTGACAAAATCGCGCCTGATGAAATATGGTTGTGATTCCTCAAAACATAACACAAGGATCATGCTCATAAATATCTTGAGTAGATTGCATTTAGTTCCCTCATTATGATGGTGTGAAAATTAAACAATGCTAGAAACATATTCATGTGAATTTTATTTTACTTGGTGGACCTTATACTTTAAAGTGGTGAAATGAGAGCTAGCTACTTGAATTTAACTTAATAATAAAATGTATTGGAAAAGGATTGTTGCAAAAGTGTGTTTCTTATTTTAATGAAAATTTTGCTTGTGGTAAGAAAAAGTTAATATACAAATGCATGGTCTCATGAAATTCTCATGTATAAAAAGTTGATAAATGTTGAGCTTTGTAAGAAATTAGCAGTGAAAAACTTCCAATTGTACCTAATGATAAATATAAAAAGATGTCTATTTTAAATGAAATGCTAACAAATGCAAAGGCATGTAGTTCAACTAGAGCAGCTATTAAACTAACAAATCTAATATTTCTACTAATTAGGAACAGTTTGGGTAGTCAATTAGTTTGAAAAGTTTAGTTATAGAGATTATTCGAGATGACAAAATAAAATTTACGGAATGCGTTAAGAAACGTGGTTGGGTTTAATTAAACCAAACAAAATGGGTTTATAGGATGAGAATTGTACTTATTTATAAGTACATGTTTAGAGTCATATATTATCTTATGTGGAATTTTTATCACACTCATCTAAGCATGAAAATAAATAGTGGGTAGTCCGAATCGCGGAAACTTGATAGCGGTGGCGCATCGGATTTTAAAACAAACTTTGATATTGTGTTAAGAAATATGGTTGCCTACCTTAACCATAGAAAATTGACTTATAGAGTGATGATTCCTCCACTTATAAGCACTTGTTAGGGTCATGTATTATCCTATGTGGGATTTTAACACACTAATCTAAATCATGGAAATAAA